>JAHXMU010000359.1:218115-268527 GCA_019455685.1 Philornis downsi | reverse complement strand
ATACTGAAAAGTGTCTGTGGCGACACTTTTCTATACTGAAAAGTGTCCGTGACGACACTTTTCTGTACCGAATATCAGATAGTTACTGATAAAAGAATATTATGTGAATGGCAACGGCTTTATATCAGAAATTGCAATGTTATATTTAATTCTCAGCTTAGTTATATCCACTTAAGTTTCTAATATAGCAACATAGGATAGTATAAATTATTTTTTTTGTATTAATTGTTTTTGCGTTTATTTCGTTCTTTCGCTTATTATTTAAATTAACCTGTTAGGAGTTATTTTATAATGAATTAAAGTTAATTACTGGCCACTTTCATGTGCTGTGTGGATGCTATTTCATTATATTTTTAGTATTTTCGTTTTTTCGTTGCAGGGAGTTCATAGGCTGGTATTTCTTTACAATTTCGTCTTATACTAAATGTTGGCTTATAAACTATTGGGTAATTTCTGAATTGTACTGTAAACAGTGGATTTACAATCGTCTTCCATATTGATCGTGTGAAAGATGATGACACAAAATTCCGAATTAATACCATAATATTGTTGTACTTGTTGCGACTTTAATTCATATTTGGGTTTTGAATGATATCTTATATATAGATCAACTGTTGTCCTTCTCAGTTTTATGGTGATGGCTATTTAAACACTAATAAAAAATTCTTTCTTAAGTTTAACTTAATGAAAAAACACGACTAGAATGTTTTTGTTTTATCGTTTCACAGAAACAAATGACTAGACTTCAGCGTAATAACACTGGTTAGGTCCAAATAAGGGGTGAAAATCAGTTGTGTGCTCCAACATGAAATGCACCATCTGTTTCGGAGCGTCCCACTAAGGCGTCGTATAAACGTGTGTAAAGTAAACTGTCAGAAGGAACGCCTTCTCTGTGCAAAAACAGCATAGTCTCTTGGGCGCACATGGCATAGCCCAAAGCTTCAGCCTCTTGTTCAGACATTTGAACTCGTACGGATGGCGGTGCATGGCCATTGTACAAATCATCTTCATAAGCTTCGAAATCCTGCTCAAATTCATCTAATTCCTGTTGCAATTCCAACATCTTTGCTTGTATAGCTTCAAGGAGGTTGCGATTGCCCTGGATGTTTAGAAAATTTTCTTGACTAACATCGTCCAACTGGGGTGGTGTTAAGTTATTATCTCCACAGTCGCATTCTGGTGCTGATGTGTCATAGCGCATGCGTTTATTTTGTGCTAGATTGCTAGATTCGTCCATGGTATTTTGCTGCATTTGTACCGATTGGCTTTGGGTTGGATACAACTCGGTATCATCGGTGGTAGTAGTATCCATATGTTGGAGCTGCGATCGTTCCTTGCTCAGTTTTCTTTTCATAATAAGTTTACCCGACATTACTACGCTTCTATGTTGTTATTTGGATGCTTATTTGAATTGTTGTGTTCGCGAGCTCATCCGAAAGCGGACTGATCCACTATGTTATTGCCGTAAAGATAACTTGTGCCCTTGCGTATAAAAGTATCTCCTTCCTTGATTCGTTCTATACATGAACCCTAACGAAGCCAGACATCGCAGCGGCTGCAATTGCAATATAAGGGTAACAAACATTTCCTCCTCACCTTTGATGGAGCGGTAATAAAGGAAGTGAAAAAAAAAAATATCGGAGACAGCTGTTCGCATTCATTATGCCATGGCAGTGCCCTCGTTGTAGCAACAGCGGCAGCGGCACCGGCACCGGTACCGGTTACGGCGGCAGTTGGGCAGAGACAACCGACAATCCGGCAAATACACAAAGTGGTTGTTGCAATATGGTTCATTTTCGGGCTAAATCAACCCCTGCGTTAAGTGATGATCAGCACAACAACATCGTCGCTATCATCATCGTCACCACCATCAACATGCATCGTCGTCGTACATTTGTTGTCGCTGTCGGTTATCAAACAAACGTTGCTCGTTCAAAGCAGCTGCTATGCACAACTGCGGATATAACACACAGATATGTATATGTACATACGTACATAGCACTCATTCATTCATATAAGGACACAGTTTGGATTCACTCTACTTTATGTTATCATATAAAGAATATAAGGAGTTTTTAATATCAGCGGTTAAGAGACAGATTTCCTGCGAAGTAAATTTTTTGGAAACCTTAATATGAATGATCATTTTAGCTTTTCGAAGTTGTCAGCTTTGGTAATTTGCTATGAAAGACCTGCCAAAAAAATGATGGGCCATCGTTTAAGGCAGGCACCTAGTTAATCAGTCAATTTTTTATTTACATTTACATTTTGATTTGCGGCTCATTTTAACATCTACAAAATATAATATTACATGCTGTCTTCGGGTTTTACACCTTCTTTCGAAGGATGCGACAGAAAGTATAACGACTAGAAGGAAGCGTTTAAAACACCAGCATGTTTTAACCAAAAGCGTTTCATGATTTAAAGCCGTTTCAGTTATGTAATTCCGCGTGATTAGTAGACATGATAACTGACTTAAATCCTTAGAAAACTTCTGAAAATTGTATATAATATATTTTGTCAGGCCGTAGTTGGGAATTGCAAAACGGGTTAAATCGATTCCGTCTTTCTGGCCCCTCCCATACAAATATATCAATATAGCGAAATTAAATGTTGAGTCTTTAATTTTATCAATTGTACTGCTTTATAAGCTGGTTAAAATTTGGAGAAAACCGGGCGATTAATCATGACTTACTGGTATCTTCCATAAAAATTGGTAAATTTCCGTGGATTTAATATTTCTTTTGTAATTTCTAACTAGTTGGCTACAGTACAGCCTAGATTTGTGTTAATTGTTATGTTTTGTAATGCTTAGGAAAATTTGAAATATTGGCCGATTTGGATACATCATATATATTATAAGTGAGCAATTTGTTCTATATATCTGTGGTCGCAAGGAAATATGAATTAAGTGGATATACAGGGTACAGTTGAGTTTATTCGTTATTATTACTGTCCATATGTTATCGGAATTTTTTAAAATATCAACTTTTTGAATAATTACAGAATACCTGCGAAACTTGATATAAGTGGGAATACAATTTCTTTGTTGTTATTGTTTATGTTCTTAAGAGACATGTTGTCGTCTATGTGCGATTTCAAAATTCGATGTATGTATTTCGAAAGTTATAGCAAATTTCCTTAATACCTTTTCTCTTAATATCTCTGCATTAAGTCGTTTTTGCTTGAAAGCGTAAATGTATTCTTACATCCATTTTTAAGATAACAAGATCCGGCAATGGCAGGATACTTTAGTTTAAGATAGGATTGAGATTTGAATACATATTGTAAATTTCGAAAGAAAGATCCAATAAAGAAAATGAATGAAAAAAAAAAATTTTTTTTTAAGAGTATTGGACTAAATTCAGACAAAGTGTTCTTTTCGATTGAATACTTTCTATGGCTTTATTCTTTCAGATTGTATGCTCCTAATACCAAAGCTTTAACGAATAAACCCGGTTTTTGTTTGCTTGGAAAAATTGAGGAATTATGTGAAGTTACTTTCATATGCCTTCCTATGATGTTTGTATCTTCACCGGAAGAAATGGAGGTATACATCATTTGACACAGTAAAAATGTAACACTGGGATTGACGCGTTCAAAGTACCATCTATCTTTCGCCAAAGTGTGTTTAATAAAGCAAAATTGTACCACTCAAAATGACGCTTTTAAAATATCAGTTATTTTTTTACAAAGTGTATTTAACGACATTTCAAGTCGATTGGGCGATGGCCTTCTTTCTGATAAACACGACGACTACGAAACTCCGTAAGTTATACACTAGCTATGCACTAACTTCTTGGAATGAAAATTGAGTGATTTGCCACTCCTCTTCCTCTTACAAAATAATCGATTAATAGAAATTTTCCACTGTAACACCCAATTCGTAGACTGCAGATGGTAAAATTTGGATCAGTTGCATTGTATTATAACACTTAGTAAAATCCCATACAAATTATTTAATTTAACCCACACGTTATTGGGTATTTATCTTCCATTTAAACAAATTCCCTTGCGTCAAAAGAACGAGGTGTCTTCCATTTACTGCGCATAATTCATTATAATTTATAATGGATCATTGCAAATTGGCGATTTCTAAAAAAAATCGGTCATCCCTCTATAATTGCTAGGCGTAAAAGTTTAGAAGGACCTTCTGGCATCAATCACACTTTTGCACCAACATTTGACTGAATACAGGTTCTTTTCAACCTTGTTACATTTCTAATAAAAGGGAAATGGCAAGAAAGAATGAAAGCAACTAAAGAAATTCTTCGTCATTGTTTTGTTGTAAGATGTTCCAAATATTTTGGGAAATCCTTACGGTCTC
The DNA here is from genome assembly GCA_019455685.1 of Philornis downsi. Taxonomy (NCBI): domain Eukaryota; kingdom Metazoa; phylum Arthropoda; class Insecta; order Diptera; family Muscidae; genus Philornis; species Philornis downsi. Next base: position 264,200 of record JAHXMU010000359.1, on the reverse strand, counting down.
CCTAAACAGCTGTTCAAGTATCGAAAGTTGAATTATGTTAGATATATGGAATATGCACCAATCATCATAATGTTTTTTCGTTACAATGTTCTGGACAGACTCATTGACTGCTACACATATTCCGCTTCGGTTTTACCCCCTACTGATGAATAAGTCTGTATTTTATTTGCTGTAGTGGCAATTTATGTCGACTTTCATTCTCCACCGCAATTATTTATGTTTGTTTTACTTGCTTCCCCCTTGGTAATTCTTCACCATTACCGTCATAAAAACGCCACGCGACCATTGATTACATTTTGTGTGCCGCTGCTATAAAGCATTGAAAAGCTGTTGCCTGCCGTATCCTCTTCATCCCTTAAAAGATGTATTGATCAAATCCAAAATAAAAGGAGTACTGCTTAATACTAAGTGAGATTTAATTCGTTTTTGCTTGCACAATTCAATACAATTGTTTGAAATGTTCGAGATAATGTTGTGGTTTGAAGGAGCTTAGTTGGAATGCAATTCAGTCGCCAAGGGACTTAGTTGAATTTCTACCAAATGTTTAGTCCAACACCGATATGCCAAAAGGAAAAAAAATGATTATTTGTGCAGATTGAGTATGTCTGTCGAAAAAATTCGTTATAGTATACATAGTTATTGAACAAACAAAAATTACGATGTTTAGAACACGCAACTTCGATCACCGATATAAAATAATATCATTATTAGAGAGACGGTCACTTCGATGTGTCTGATGAACACTTAGAGTAATCGAGCAAACTACTGGAATTGACTCGACGTTCGAAATTGGCATTAAACTGTATATAGTTCCTGTTGAACAAGTCTAGTCTAGTAGAAGACTACTGAATATGATAAGCTTTGCCATATCTCATCCGTGGGAAGCGAGGAAATTTGTTTTTTTTTTTTATTTTTACCTAAAATAAAAAATTCCCATCAATTTTGTCAATTCCTAAAAGTGTGATCTTTATCGGTCTTCCGGATTTGGTATTATAGTCTTATGCATATCATAGCCGAAGTCATGTTTTAAGTAATCAATGGAAAAGAAAAACTGTGCTGAAAAGCTGCAAAATGTCGTTACAATCGTAAAAGTTTGATGAAGTATGTGGCAGTTTGTTCCTTTTTATTATGACACATTTTCTTCATCATATAAAATTTCCAGCCCTCTTCTTTTTCTTAGGTGGAGACTGAAATAGACATTCTTACCTATTATACGCCGCCCGTAGAAAATAATTCCAAGCGCTTCGATCTTCTGCGCTTCTACTCCAATTCGTCACACCAAGTTTCGATATTATTTCAAAAGCCTGGTCCTTCCAACGGAGGAATAGGAAACCTTCTAATTTGGCCTCTCTAATTGTTATTCACTTGGGAATAACCAGATCCCTCTGCAGAATTTCCCAAGCAGCTAACGACTTCCGACCTTCCGGCAAGTATTCCCTGGTAATGCCATCAGACATCCGTTTGATGGTAGCTAAAGTGAGAAGGCGACTAGTTGAGAAACCTAAATGTCATGCTAACACCGATGCGTTTTAGGCTTTCTGGACTTCTGTTACTGAAACTCAATTTAGCAGCCTAGTGGTCGTTGGCAGCTCCAACACTAGGATCGGATGCAGTGACCTGATAAGCCGCTTATCCGCACCGAAGAAAATAAACTTTGCAGTCTGCCAGGTTTTTTTCCGAATTATTGCAATCTTTATTTGGTGGGCTAGAGAATTTAATTCGTTTGTTAATTCTGACGAATGAGCGTAGTAACAACCCTTCGCGAATAATAAAACTATATATATTTTTTATTTTTTTTATTAAAACAAATGTAGTAATTAAAATTTGGAAAAATAAATTAAAAACAATATTATTTTTTTTCACAAGAAGAGTTTTCCAATATTTCCGTTGTGTTCAAGTATTTAAAAATATCAGCTCCATTTAGGCAACCAAACGTGATTTCATTCTGAAAGAATTTTGCGTTTTTCATTTTCTGAAGATGCAAAACACGCAATTAATTTCACTTTCGGAATGGAATCCCATGGCTATAAATGGAATTCTATGAATATCCAAGCGAAAGTCTTCAGTAAATTCAAATGTTTCCTACATTATGTGGTGAATCAGAAAGAGTTGATACAAAAAAAAAAAAAGAAAAATACGGACGATTTGCCACGCCTTTTCTTCCACCCCTCAAATGCTTGCAGTAATAGAACAGTTAAAACAATATCTCTCATTACTTGGAAGAGCGTTGGGAGAGGGTGGTATAGGTTATTCATTTAGCTGAAATTTCTGTGTATTTCTGTTTGTTTCCAATATTTTAAATAAAGAAATTATGGAAATGATCATTATTAATCGGTTAATCAAATTTTGTGACTAATAAGTCAATTAATACGAAATTCTGATTATACGAGTACACAATGTAACAATTAATTTGAATCCGTCAATTTTAATCGATTTTGAAGTAATAAGAAAGTACAAATTGCTAAATTGGTTATTGTTGACTATTTTTTGAGAGACTGAGAGTCCATATCGAAACACAAAATTCCAACACAAAAGTACAAAACGATCAATTAACATCACAACTAGCAGTCACATAGTTCCCTTTACAAAGAGAAACACATAAGTCTAGGCTTTTATCGACCTAATGACCCTCCTATATTGACATCTGGCTTTGACCTCGATTCTCACTTAGTGTACTCTATGAACAGTATTTCTGTGATTATATGTACGAATATTACGCAAAAGGTTTCAAAATATTACTAACGCCAATGCATCAACTATATCATGTGAACTATAATCCTTTTAGCTGCTGTGAATATCTGATTCCTATCTTGCTATCCTGCCGTCTTCAATCACAATATATAATAACAGACTGGACTTCATGATTGAAAACCTGTTGGTAATCATTCTGAACGGAGTGATTCAATAATATAAATAGATCAAAAAAAGCCTGTGGCGCGAACCCAAAGAAAATTGAATCAAAATTTCGGAAGTGAAATTATCACAATTATCACAAAATTATGATACAAAAAGTTTCTTTTTCGAGGAGATTATTGCCGGGATTTGCAATGGACAAACAAAACAACATTACTTTCAATGGCTGCTATGAATCAATGGGATCGTAATACCAGGAAGTCATGAAAGTGAAATTTACGCCTTTGAAATTAGCATTAATAGCATAAAATTCAGATCGCCCAAATATTCAAGGAAAAAATTATCCAAGGAAAAGGAATCTATTTGTAGATATAACAAAAATCTTTGATTTGGGAATTTAAAACATTTTGTAACGTCCATAGTGTTCTTGTATGAGGGATTAGTATGAGATATTTATGGGAAGCAGTCATAAGTATCTGATGAAAACTAGGATAAAGTATAGGGTTTAAAGTCGCAATTGAGCGTGGTTGCTGCTAGAATATGTCCAAGTTACATCTCTCTGGAAATTTCAGTATTTACGTCTTATATCGATTTCTATTGCAAATCTAATGACGATAAATGCTTTAAATTATCATGTGCAGTAACCGGTGCATTTTGGCATGACTTTGACTCCCACCTGGAGACCGATAGTGCTTTATTATCACTTCAAAGAAAAAGCGGTGATATTAAAGAATAGAAACGTGGATTAGAGGAACTTTTGGAAAAGTGTCCTCACTAAGGGGGTACCGGCCATCTGGTCATGATTAATCAATAAATAGTTCATTTTATTAATACATCCACAGGCAAATGTAGCTTCTGCATTACAAAAGTTAGAGAAGACTGTCCAAAAATGAGTCTCTTAAGTAGCTAAGGATATAATCAACAGTTGTAATTAACGTCTGGCCTTTACATAATCTCCAGTAATCACCCAACATGGCATTTTTTTCGACCTTAACGATCAGATATCGCAATATCGATTGATGATACCCGTCAATCCTTGGACGTATAGTTTGCCTATAGAAAAGCTGAGTTGCCAATTTCCTAGGGTCGACTTGTCTGACTAATCAAGCAAGCGGTCCCTCTTTGAATAGTTCCTTAATTCCTGATACATTTGCTCTTTGACAGTATAACAATTTTGTTGGTGCACTGTTTACCTACTCTGGTCTTTGTCAGCATCCATTTTTAGATTACAACATTAAAAAAACCCGCAGATTTCAGCTCATTTAACTAATTTCAATGCACAGATCTCAAAGCCGTTATGATTGTGACACATTGCAAAAAAATGCATATTGTAGGACACTTTCATAGAGAAAAAACTGTTTTGCATAGAGAAAAGTTTCCTGCAAGTTATTTACAACTTCCAATTACAAGCCTTAATTGAATATGAAATTATAATATACAATTAAAATGGTTTAACGTTATTCAGGCTTATAAAACTTCTGAACAAGGGAAGAAAAGCATTTCATTTCAAAAAGTGTATTTTCGTACAGAAGTGTCTTTCAAAACACTTTCCATTTAGAAAAGCATATTAGTAGGCACTTGGACTTATCTTTCATGACACTTATAGGGAAAGTGTATTGGACGACACTTTCCACATAAAGACATTTTCAATGTAGAAAATAATTCATTGAACGACACTTTTCATGTGAAAAAAGTGCCCTTGGGGCGATTTCCATGTGGAGGAGTGTCTTGGAAGGATTTTCAAATAAAGAGAAATACAAAGTTAAAGATGTGTCTTTAAAATTCCCCCATCTACGGAGCGTCACTAAACGGAAGCTTGTTGTTGTTATGTTAATATACCACACATTGGATAAACAAGATCATTACAAACTTTAAAATCGAATCAAATTTGAGCTTTTCTCTTCGCCATCTTGCTTTTAAAATATTTTTGATATTTAAGCATGAGCTTGTCGATTTGGAACTAAATTTACCTGCTTATATAAATTTTATTATTTATATAGAAATTATCGATCGTTAGTGTATTATTTTATTTTATTAGAAAACAAAAACATGGTAATATATGTCGGCATATTATTGCTGCTCTGACACATGTCTAGGATGAAGATCATGATGATGTTAATATTGATATTATTGCTGGATCGTCCGCCACATCTATGCATGTTTGACCCTCAACATCTTTTGCCATTTTGTCTGCCTCATATTGCAAAAGTAAACGTACACACTCCAAATGGCCACAAGATGACGCATAATGTAACGCTGTTTGTTGTTGCTCAGCGTCACGTAGATCCACGGGACAACCGGATGATAAGAGCAACGTCAACATCTCTACATCATTGGCATCTGTGGCCCAATGGATAAGACCCAAACCACTCTCGTCCAAAACGTTTAAATCGCTCTTTTTGAGATACTCTTTGACCAAAGCTACGTTTCGATCCTTCACAAAATCGAAAATGGTTTTTTCGTGATCGGGTTTGTGGTGGATTAGGTCATCGGGAGGCACTTCAACAGAATGTACCACCCAGCCGGGACCGCCAAAGCTGCCACCGCTTAGTTTATTGTTACCGTGTTGCACGCTCTCATACCACTCTGGGTCGATTTCTCTCACTTTCTCTATGTAGCGTTGTTTGGCGAAGTCGGAGGGCATATCTGCAAGATCTTGCCAAGCGAACCATTTGGCACGACCTTGCATTTGAAATAGTCCTGGTTTTGGGGTGTTGCATTTTCCTACCGTGGCTTGTTTGAAGAGTCCGTAAAGTTGCAATAGATCATGGGGTAATATTTTATCATGCGTTCTTTGTACTTGCTGTGTGGCCTTTGTGAATAGAATATCATTTTCATCCTCTTCGAACTCCCAATCGCTGTCATTTTGGGATTCCATGTCAATTTTTCGTTGTTAGTGTTCACGTTTGGTGTAAATTTGTCTTATTGCTGCAGCTTAAACTTAAAAATATAAAATGTTGTTTGCGTGTCCTGCGCTCTATGTCTTCTGTATCTTCAAGTAATTGCCTTCAAGTATGTGCTTCTGTTCGTTCTCTACCTTTTCCACCGACTTCAGATTGTTGAATGTCACAAAACCATAACCTCTCGACAGACCAGTCTTCTTGTCGAAAATTACACTGGCATTTAAGACGCGACCAAAATCATTGAAGTAGACCTTCAGTTGCTGATGACTAACAGTCCAAGGTAGATTACCCACAAAAAGTTTATAAATATTTTTGCTCGCCTTGGTTGCTGTTGCCATTTGGGGAATATTTGTTCACTTATCTGAGAATTTCAGGATAATTTTTGGTAATTTTCTGTTAGTTTGCATGAGAATTTCAATACCTACCTATTGCGTAAATGCTCTGGAGCCTAAAGACAGCACAGTTTGCTTATTTTTCCGAAAACAATCGCATTTTTACGTTTCCCAAAAAATTATTGAGGTTAGACATGAAAACAGCTGTAGCTACAAGCGGTTGCCAGATTGATGAGAATCGAATGAAATATTGCTAAGAGTTGCAAGTTGACCGATAACAACATGCCCTTTTGCCGCCTTGAGCTATCCGCCGCATATGCAAATGTGTACTCCAAAATGGGTTACTGATAAGTATTTTCCGAGATAATTTTTTACAACTTTGCTTACAAGACACTTTTCTATATAAGAATAGAATATATTCAATTAAAATATAGAAGGCATTTGCCCGTATATTGGGTAACATCCAAGACAGTTTCTATAAAAGAAAGATGCTTCACCTTAGGATACATTTTTCTGCACGGAAAGTGTTTTCTAAAAATTTTTTAGTGTGAAATGTTCTCTTAGAGACAACTTTCTATATGTAAAGTAGCTTTTAAATAGGCTTTTGAAAATGTTCTTTTGCTCAAAAAACCTTTCATAAGCAGAGAATGTTTCAAACTCGACGGGAGGATAACAAATCTGAAATCTGAACAAATTAAGTTAAATAAGATAGGTATCCAAGAGAAAATTAACAAACTTTCTACATCCCATGAATGGGATATCTCAGCGACCTTATACGTATTAAATTTTTAGACTTGAGTAAGTCTATAAATTTATAATTAAACGATGTTAACTTGAGAAGCTTTTACTAGACTTGACGATTAATTGACCGTTCGGCATGTCCGTAAGATTCATTGAGGTGACCGCCGCTCAGGTGAAGGAATACAACTATCAAAGGTCGAATCCATGATCAAATGCTTGATAGCTGCGTGTCCTAAGCACCATGATACGACCGATACTGCCAGACCATAATTATTATGCAAGAGGTAATTTCTATACAATATAGTTTTGTCTGGGAAGTTAAGTGATACTCCCTTGGATGAAAACCGCCATCATTCCTGTAGCAAATAGTTACGGGAGCATTAATTCAGTTACTGGAACGGAAAATGCTTCTGATGCTTAACAAACTTTGAACGTCTGAAACTATTTTGTTTTCAAATCAATAAACAAGTGCTAGCGAAATAAAAGTTGTCGGAAATAAAGTCAAAAACGTTCACTAGTAGTGGCGCGAATATCTTTGTTATACCATTCCCAAAAAAAAATGAAAGTGGTCAAAAATTCTAATTGTAGTAAATTTCTTTAATAATATAAACTGCACTCTAGGCCTGGTCATGTTTACGGCTTCACATAGCCTGTTGCAATGATTGACCACCATCGGCAGAGGGTAGTTTTGACATAGGAATATTTTCTATTTTATATATCCGAAACTCTATAAAATGATGTAGAACAGTTTGAACTTCATTCGAAATATATTTTTCAATCTAAAAAATGCCTGCATATATTACAATTTTATTAAAAAACAATTTTATACTTGAGAGAAGATTATGGAGATGGACTATGTGTGAGATAATAATTATAATTGTATTTTATACTGTGATTGTGGTGAATCCAGGCGTCAAATCGAAAGATTATTTGCTACAGCTGGAGGAGGCAAAACGAACACAGTTTTATGGAAACCGCACCAGCTTGTACGAATTATCGGCATTTTTGTAAGTAAGTGAAAGCGGGTGAAAAGTTTATCAGTACCCCGATAAGTGTCTAAGGAGTATTAAATTGTGTCGCGGTCCTCACAATATAAAACTATTTTAGTTGCCATATAAAATTTGGATTGCTTAATGATGATTTGTTAAATATTTTTTCACTGGATTAAGCTGTTCCATAAACACCGCTAAGTATAATATTTTTGGATATAACGTTGAGCTATTAGAAATTATTCTAAAAAGATGGCTTTCTGGATCAAATTTTGGTGGGAGGAATTCTGCAGTAGAAACAACAACAGACATCGTGAAAACGAAGCGTTTCGATACAGTGTGAGTTACTTTCGGCTGCCGGCTGCATGGGCACCAATCAAGAGAATGCTGTGATATTATACTCATGCCTGAAGGAATTTATACTTTCAAATTCAAAAATTGATTGCGTTTTGACTGGATAAAGGAATTCTGTTTCAGACCAAAAGTAGTTTCAATCGTGGTTTTGCGCTATGGTTTCAAAGTCTATTTCTGTTGTCTCTCACATAATATGGCGGATTTAATTTTTTTTTTAATTTAGAACTTAAATGTCTCATTAGCTTAGGCCGGTTCACCTGCTTTTTTGCTTAATTTACGTAATTCATAAAGGATTGCAAATATTAACCTTTACCCAACGTCTTCTTGTGTTGCTGCAAAAAATATTCTGAATTAAAGACAAATAACAAATTTTTAACTTTCTGAAGTTCTCCGCTTGGAAATGTGGAAGGACCGATTTTTTGTAAATTGGTCAATTTGTATATGTTGTGCCCTAAGAGGCATGACAGTACAACTTATTTCCATTCGCAGTACTAAATGCTTGATGCGATTTGAATTAAACTGAATTGCATTGAATGAAATATAAGAATATAGAAATGTTTAAGTTAAATTAGGTAATTTGTATGGGAGATATCGGAGAGGGCATCATTTTTTTTCACATTTTACCAAGTATTATAATGTAATGTATTTGGCGAAAATTTAAGTAACTTCAAGTTTCGAATTGGGGATTATAGTGGAAGAAGAAGATGTAAAAGAATATTCACCTAAATGCAAGCATTAATATGTAAAAGAATATTCACCTATGTCAATTGTATATGATAGATAAGTCTATTACGAAATATTGTGTATGATACATTTAAATTTCTAAGCTCATTTGGCAATGCATTATAGCTACGAGCTACTCTTACATTAAAAGATCTTGCTGTAAGAAGACAAAGTTTGGGAATAAACAATTGCCTTCTACGAACGGAATGACAAAATTTAAAAGTTTCATATTGAAAGAGCATTGTAAAACTATGTGTTGGATAAAAACCTAGACTACTGCAGCCGACTAATTAGAAATTATCGATCAATCGATCGATCAATTTGAATGGGAGGCTGCTGTAATACGCTCATTTTTTATTACGAGATCCTGAGATCCCTGCCGATTTGACTAAATTTAATACAAGTTAAGTTGGTCATTTCGATAGAAGGTATTAGAAAGTTTTCTTTTTTTGAATTCTCACCAGGAGTTACATAATAATACAATAATACAAGGATATAATAATACAATAATACAAGAGGAGTTAAAGGGAAGAAATTGTATATCGGAAAATCAGTGCCAGAAGGGGTTAGCTGATATAGCCCATTTAAATCTCCAGCTACGACCTGGCAAAATATTAGTCTGTACCAAGTTTTAGAAATTTCCACAACGATTTTCCTATCGGTTTAGAAAGTCATAAAATGCATTTGGTCGAAAGTACTTGGTACGTTAAAGGTTTTATTCTGGGGTTTGCATTTTTGGCCGTATCTTCATTCCTTCATACAAATTTTAATTGTATGCGGAGACAACAATAATTATATTTTAGCGACCCATCCTAATGGTATAACTAGCGTATTAATAGTATCGTATAATAATTGAATCCAATTTACAGGCGCTTACAAGGACTTCAAGTTAATCGTCATCGCTATGGTTTAATTTATGCACCTGAAACTACGTTTACAACACGCATAGTCCACGCTACACAGAAAGCCTTGAAACTGCACCATTCCCTTGGTGTCGAAAACGAACGAATTCTGTTCAGTAATTTTAATGAAAATTCCTTTCTGGCGGGCGTGATTTTCCATAATATCAGTAGTATAGACACCATCACAGCGCCGGAGAAACTATCAGTTACACTATGCTTTCCAAGTGAATTTCGCACCAGCAAACATCCGGTGGTAATGCATCGCTTGTGGCTCACTCGATGCACTGGAGAATTGGACAAATTCGATTCTGATCGTATGATGCATGTGGATCTTTATTTACGTGAAGGTTTTTTGCAGCTGCAACATCGTCTCTTTTTGGAATGGATTAAAGTATTGCAAGGGACAGCACCAGGGAGCAATAATGATGATGTAGAGGCAAAAGAGGCTACCGATCCTACCCTGGACGGCCTCATACCTGCGATTTCTATACATTCTTTTAGACATCATACCACACATGAGCCGTGTCTTGTGGACAGTTCGTCGAATATCATTTGGTTCTTATATTATTTTACGTTTTTTGTGCCATTCTTACGTCTTATAAAGGTATAAATGAAGTCGATTTTGCTTTAACAATTTTAACCTGGTTTAGAGAATTACAGAAATTCGCCAGAGAACGTGAGGAAAACATTCCAGCTCATCATTGGATCTATGGATATGAGCAGGGTTATCATTGGTTAGCCCATTTTGTGGTATCGTTTTTACATTTGTTAGTGTTGGTTTTGATGGTAACGTTCTTTGTATTGGTTAGTCATACGTGATGTGGTAATTATTTTAATCCCAGGAATTAATTAAGTTTATCCCATCTAGATTGAGTGGACCGCTATAGAGAAGTATCACATATTTCGTCATGTTAATCCGGGACTATTCCTGCTCTTTCTCACACTCTATATTACGTTGATGATCATATACGCGATGATTGTGTCCTCCACGTTTTCGAATGCAACCGATTCGGTGCTGTTTGGTGTTACCATATGGTTGGGATCCTATGGACTCTTCTCGATTGTCTTGGATAGCGCTGATATGTTTACAGCTCCCGTAATTATATGCATGTCCTTGTTCTCCAACAATTTCTATCCGTTTGGTATGAAATTAATGAAGTTTGTTGAATCTGAACCGGATAATGGTCTGATATGGCGTTTGATATACACCGAAGCTGCCAACATAATTCTACTACTTTTTATATTATCCTTGATGGATTTCCTTCGACCTGGTCGTTACATTCGGCGTTTATATTTTAATTTCCTCTGCATTCCCTGCTGCTGTCTTTACCATACAAATTCTCCTAGTTGTGAAAAAGGCCCTAGACCAACAACAGTGACATTGGACAGACCGAGTCCTAGTTGGCAAAATTTTGAATATGGACCAGTTGTCGGGCAAGAGGCACTTTATTTGAAGAACGTCATTACCTATCTGGATCGCAATCGTGTCAGGCAACAATTGAAGAAGATAACAATGAGATTTTTTAAAAACGAGATATCCGTCATACTTGGAGCCCACAGTACTGGGAAGACGCGTTTGATCACAATGATGGCCGGTTGGCAGAAGCCCCATATCGGTTACATATACTACGATGGAGAATATGATGTCTACGAAAATTGGTTGCATTATCGCAATACCGTCGATGTTTCTATGCCCGACAATCCGTTATATGATCTGTTAACTGTTCGTGAATCCATAAAGTATATCTGCGAAATAAAACAAGATCAGAAAGACCTTGCAATTTTAGTGTCTGAGGTTAACAAATGGATAGATGTACTGAAACCCGCCATACTAAACGCTGATGCAGTTTTGGTTAATAAACTATCATTTTCCCAGAAACGTTTACTGGCTTTATGCTGTGCTATGGCTGGTAATAGAAAAATTATTCTGCTGGACGAACCCACCAATCGTATGACTTATGGAGAGCAGAAATATTACTGGGAAATATTGAGACGCGAGAAGCAAAACCGTGCGATAATTTTGACCACTTTTTCAATAGATGAAGCTGATGCTATAGGTGATCGTATTGCTATAATGAACGAAGGATGTTTGATGGCATGGGGTACGCCGTTCTTCCTCAAGACACAATTTGGTTTTGGATACGATTTGGTGAGTGTCACAACAGAGTATTTTTGGATTTGATTTATGTGGCTGTCCATGCAATGGGTGTGCCAAGCAGTTTCTTAGGACACCGTTTTGTAAAGAAACAAAACCGCTCTGATAGGTATGTCTTAGATGAAGTTCAAATCCGTTCAAGGAATATGTTCAGGTCTCCTAGAGCTCGGCATCGGTTAGTCGGAAGGAAATGTATACATTCTGTCAGAAAGTACCGGTAATTTGTAATTTAAAAAGTCCACTTAAAGGGGCTTCTGGTCGCTATTTCGTCACAAATGTCCTCTAGGTTGGCGCAGAATTTAAGTGTGATCTGTCATTTAGTCTGTTTGCAGTGTTCGATTTTAACGTAGATAAAAATATCGAACAAAGAAATTGTCTCGAATTTTATACTGCAAATGGAATTTAGTGTACCGAATCGTGAAAAATATAAAATATTTACGCAGAATCGATTTTTATCTAAAATACTTGCATATCAATCGTACAGTGCATACAATAGCGGTCGAGATGTGGTGATAAATTTGATAGCTGGTTTGCCACCATCGCCTTCAACTGAAGTTGACATCGATAAGACGAAGGAAATATTGTTTCAACATCATTCTTAAAGTTTGAGAGAGATTGCTACTGAATTTTCAGTTTCCCACGAATCAATGCAGGTCATTTTACACGACTGTACTACTATTTCCAAAAGACCAGAATTTTCTTCAAAAACTCATTCAACGCCACGTTCTTAAGACGCATTATAGCTGGCAATGAGACATAGGGTTACGAGTTTGATACGCAAACAAGTTTTGGAGTGGAGCGTTTCAGATGACTTTAAATCAATAAAAGCAAGTCAAAGTCCAATCAATGCTTTTCGTTTTTTTTTGATTATTGATTGTGAACTTGGGCGGTAAATAAAGAATATTACCTGGTCGTTTTGTGGCAGAGAGAAAAATCATCGAAAAAGCCCAAATATCTGGAAAGAGTACTCATGGATTTTATGCCACGATAAGTTATCATTGCGAACGAATTTCAAAAATTTCAAATATTATTGAACAACAACCGTGTTCATCTTATTTGTGGACTGTGGACCGGTGGACTTTTTCTCTTTCCAAAACCCAAAATCCCACCTCGAGGTTCCCGTTTTTAGTTAATAGACGACATGAAAGAGTATTGGCGGCGAGAATTGAAGTCTTTGCCGGAAAAGGCGTTTGGAAAATGTTTTGCTAATTGAATTATTTGTTGTCATAAGTGTATTATTTTAAAAGGGACCTATTTTGAAGAAGACACGATAAATTTGAATAAACAATAAATATTAAGTATTTTATTGACCAATTCCCGAGGTTTTTTTTTTTTTGTACAAAATACATGTTGTTGCAGTATGCTATGCCGTCGACTAGTCAATGTCTGGCAATAAAGGCCCGTTTAGACTTATCCTTATTGTAAGCACGTGGTGTTCGATTGATCCTTGACCGCCAATAACGAAACCTTGAGATAGCCATTCCATTGCCGCATGCTTATTGTCATGCTTCCGACAGGTCTCTTTTATATTTTTAAATTCTTCACATTTTCCGTCTAGATCTCTTGTTCCATGATGTGCAGGGCGTGCAGAAAAACATCTCTTAACAGTTCTTAAGGGGATTGCGTCTAACTGATGAAAAACTACTTAAAGTTTTCTTTATACCGTCCTGGGTGAGTTCTGGAAAACGTTTTCCACTAAGTGTCTTTATCTTTACTATTGCGGAAGTTAGACAACTTCCTATAAGCACTGATGCATTATGTGCAGATAGTAGTATAGTTTACTCCTCTGTTTGTATTGGTTGCTTCTCCTTTGTAAACTACGATAACCATTGTTTTACCCGAATGTGTAATTGCAAATGTGTGCCTTTGAATTATATTGCTCGCTTAAGGGGGTCAGAATGAGAGTTCTAATCGAGTAGGTATTAAGAAGACACCAGGATCCACACGGCATTCTATGCTGATGCCATTCGTGTAGGCCTCAATAGTTTAGCCGTTGTTTCGTCCTTCCTTGCTACGTTATTTTCTAGTCGAGAACTCGATTTTAAACCGCTTTTTGGATATAATACTAGAGGAACTGTGGTCGGTATATCCCAAAATGGACCAATTATATGAATAAGGCAACAGGCAGCATCTTTACGATTTTGTAGTGGAAAGTTGTGCTATTTGGCCTTTGTTGATGCGTAGAATATGTAATATAGTATAATGAGCTTCAGGGGGGTACATATATCGTTCAAATACATAGTTCCATAGGTAGTTCACTATACGAGTGACTCATATATACATAAATACCTATATATATGAGTACATATATATACCCAGCACATCCCGACAGGTGTAGTTTGCTACAGCAAGTTTTACGAGTAAGTACTTCGCGATGCTTGTAAGCCATTGGTTAAAATAGGTGCTCTGATGCAAGGGATCATTGTTTTTAGGTGATATTTACGATTTCTGATTTGCTAGGATTCACACCATTGCAAAGCTTTAAACCCACCTTCGCGATTTCACTTACAACGCATGAGAATGGGTCTGGAACATGTAATATCACTTCGTCCGGGTATGTTACAGTTTTTACCATGGATTAGCATAGTACTAGCGGCCATTATTATCACGCCCTGTGATGGTTCTCTATTCGTGTGTTTCAAAATCTCGCTGTTTTCCTGCTGTAATCAAATAGTTCTTCTTGCCAATTATGCTGCACCTGAGAAAACATTCCACGTTCAGTGTTCCCATAACCTTGTTCATTGCAACTGTAGTCTTTCTTAAACTAATCTTCAATGCTGACTTACTTAAACTCACCTTAAATCAGCGAATGTGAATTAATATTAAAATTTGCGGAATATCTCTACGATCCTGACAGTGTCATGTATTAAAGTTTAGATTAAGCGGTTCGAAAGTTATGCATGACAGCTGCCTGAGAGCTGTGGTTAGTTCTTTATCTTTCCACGGATATGTAGCAGAAATAGTGAAAGACTGCACCACTGAATTTTTAGTATTCTTCTGCGTCCGCTTTTTTGTTTTGGTACTGAGTAACACCTTTATCTAACTCCATCGGAACATGGCTTAATGAAAGGCAAAGCTCACTTGTTATCGGCAGACACGACAAAATTTCCGAGCTTTTTTATATGGCGAGAACTGTCATTGGCTTTTGACCTTTTTCTAATCTACGCTTTGGTCAGTTAGCTTCTGTGTTTTCTTCCATTGTAAATCTGGATATGCTCGTATGCATTAAACAGAATCATATTAGGTCCGACAATAAGAAATCCTGGTTGATTATAAAGTCTAGTTGCTAATGGGCCAGAAGAATCGGCAGCTTTATCAGGGTAAACAAGTTATTGCGTTTCCATAATTTTCAGCAGAATATGGGCTCCGTCAAGCTTAACTTTGTCTACTGTCGGCAATGTCCGCTTCATCAACTATTACTTTGGATTCTTGAACGCTAAAAAAGTTTGTGGTGCAAGTTCTCCGCACTAATTTGACGCGACTTTGAGTTGTGAAATAATGGGAAAGTTTGGTCATTAAAATGTAGGACCTTTCAATGGGTTTAAAACTACAATGCGCTCAATTTAAACAGATATGAGAAGCTCTCCCATATCCAATTCTAGGAAATTTGTTTTTTGTTCTAGTCAGAGCCACTTGCTAATCAATGATTTGTTTTATCGCCGGGGATTTTGTTGAGTCGGGCTATTATAGGCTAATACTCGGGATGCCACGATGATTCGGTTTACTGATAATTCCGATTCATGTGGGTACCTTGCGTTCGTATGGGGGATTCAAAATTCAAGTTCCCTATTAATTCAGGTTAATACCCACGCCTAGGAAAGGTATCGGTGACTTGATAGAGTATTGATGATTAGGTTTAGTGTTGATAACTCGTTTTCAAATTGAGGCTTTACTAATAATTTACCTAAAAACTCATGTCTGAGATTCGGTATTAGGCCAATATTTGTGATTTTAATCGGTATTTGAGACTCACCCAATTATGAAATTCTGGATGTCAAGGGATAATTAATTTATAAGAGATAAGCTGTAGTGCAACTGACACGAATATATTGCAGCATAACAGACCGAAGTCCTTCAGAAAACAAAGGCGAACCCGAAAAATTAATTTTGTGCAGGTGAAAATCTTCAGAAATATACTGAAACCTGAACAGAAGAGGGGAGCAACATTGGAAAGTTGGTTAAGATAACGAAGGCAAGAACTTCTGGAGATCGAAGTCCTTGAAAGACATCGAGAACTGAACCGAAATTCGGATAAGGTAGGCGATTTTCCTGTTCACACAAAGGCGGAAGTAACTTTCTGTCTTATGTCCTGGCAAAGACTATTTCTTTTTGTGTTGCTAATTAGCCACTTTGCTTCTCAGCGTTGCTCCTACCTTTACCTTTCAAGTTTAACTTTGGATTCTCGCACATCGAAAAGAAGTTTGTGATTCAATTTCTCCACAGCAATTGTTCCGGCATCTGAGAAAGTTAAGGCTATGGATATGCTATTGTTCAAGGATTTATCGATTTTTTGTTGTCTCCAATTCCAAATTCCAATTGAGATTCGGATTTGGGATTTTATTGGCGGTTATCGGTTCCAGACGTATCTCTTCAAATGATTAACTAATCTTGGTGATAGGTACGTTAGTCAAGAAATTTCATTGATTTGATCAGTGAAGTCGAAGTAAGCTATAGCTATAGAGGAGACGATCCCTGACAAGCTTGATTAGATTACGTTGTGTTATTGATCCTTAACTATCTCATTGAACGATTGGCGAAAGAACTTGGTATACAACAGAGCAACATCTTTTATCTTCTTTCGCTTTATATATATATTACCCACGGGTAACATAAACAATAACTTCTGGGCAATATAGAGAGAAGCTTGTCCTTACGTTGCGGACAAACTGAACATTATTCGGCATGTTATATCCCGTTCAAGCTAAGAGCTCGTTATTAACAGATTCCTCCCATTGCGAACATCGGTGGAATGGCAATAGTACGCAATGAGGGAGTGTGCAGAATAGGGAATACTTAAGCGCCTCGTGTCCTGGCAAATACAAGTCTTCTTTGAATTACCTGACTAGGTACTTTCGCCCTCAGCATTGCTCCTATCTTCAAGTTTCGAAGGTTGAGTAGCTTTTGTTGCACACCCTTTTTAGTCCATTTTGTTTTCTGCCATAGATCAGATCGTTTCTTGGATTTAAAATATCTGACAGACTCCCTGAGCATAAATTAGCTTTCATATCGAGCCAGGGAACCACAGAAATATTTCGGCAGCTAAACAATTTTGCATTTAAATAATGTTTTATATATTTTGAAATATAAATTGCAGATTATTTTAAAGGATCCCCTGTCTCCCAGTTCATCTATTACGGAGCTAATTAACAAGTTTGTGCCGAACATTACACCTGATGCTGAGAGTGGAGTTCAATTGATATACAAACTGAAAAAAGATCAGCGTCATTTATTTCAGCGAATGTTGATACACTTAGAGAAACATAGTAGGGAATTGGGCATATCTCAAATACGCATGAGAGGCAGTGATCTTGGTGAGGTATATATGACGCTGGGATCACAGGATTCAACGGAGCCGTCGCAGGCACAGGATGTGGGTAAGTTCTTGGTAATTAGTATCTTCAGAGAATCATTTCAATCTAATTTAAATTTTTGTCTCAGCTGAAATTGTTAAATTAGTTCAGGTTAATGCCACAAAGTTGCGACGCTGTCAGATGAATGCGATGCTCTATAAGAAAATGATTTACCAGGCTCCCAATGTTGTGCCCATCGTAATGATATTTGCCGTATTTCTATTAATTCTGCTGATCAATGAGCTAACCAAACGTATCCATGTTCCAAGTTCTATTAACAGTGGCATTCAATTGGGAATGCCAATGGGAGCATCATCAAGGGAATTTCTGGACGGCTTTCAGAATTGTTCCTATGTAGAAATCAATGAAACTGAGACGGCCACAAATCAGATAAAACTGAACAATAAAACTAAATATTTTCTTTTTAAGCAATTCGCATGCGGTCAAAATTCATACAAATATGACGTATTACGGGGTACGACAATTTATGATAAATTGGGATCTGTTGAATCATTGAATAATGGTAAACATATGATTTTATGGATTCATGAGAGAATATTTCATACCGCTGCACTGTCACTAAATTTGGCACATAATTTAATATTAAGGTAGGAGGTAAATTAGTCCAATTATGTGGAGCAATTTAAAATAAATTTTCAATTTCAGAAACCTGTACCCAAATAATCCCAAGCGATTGACCACAATTGTGAATAAGCCTATGATCATACCTCTTCATGTAAAGATAAATTTAATCGATAATCAAATTTCCCATTTGCGTTTGCCTCTAACCTTTGGCATTATAATGCCCGTTACCATGTCGTCTTTCATTGTAAGTTTGGTGGAAGAACGTTACAGCCACCTGATGACACTACAACGTCTGGCTGGAATGTCCATGGATATATTTTGGCTGGTCGGAGTACTATGGGATTTTGGTACATTTTTCGCTTTTTCTCTTATATATTTTCTGGTGATGCTGGTGGCCACCATTGAAGGATTTGGTATTGTCGCTAAATTATGTATGTATAGCGCAGAATATTCCGATGATCGTGAGCATGATTTGGGGAGCAGTATAAAACTCTTTAATTTTTTTTTTCAGTAACTTTAGTTCTAATCAATGTTCATGGCATCTCGGCTTTGTGTGGAATTTACTTGTTGTCACTATTTATGCCCGATTCCAAGTATCGGGCATTTTTAATTTCAATTGTGGTACAATTTGCTCTTGGTAAATATTAACTCAAGTTCATCTTTAGGTAGCCGTATAAAAAATGTCCCTGCCGTTATCACTTATCACACTAATAGATTGGTATGACAATTTTAAGTTTAAAAATGGCAAATGATTAGCATGAAACCATAGGGTTAAAAATATTAATGTGTCTTTAATGTCTCTTTAAGTCTTGTATTGACATCAAGCGGTACAAGCAAACGGAAAATTTAAGGCTAATACAGGGTTGTTCAGAAAAGGCATTAGGTGCGTATTCCGCTCAGCAATGGAGTTAATATTATCATAATTTTGTTGTCCAGGAATGTTGGCATTTTTTGCGTCACACATGATTTCATTCAGATCAGTATCAGCTTTCAAGACTAAAAAACCGTTGATGTTTGTTGAAATTAAATTAATTGACCTCTCATTGTTTTACTACCTCTGTTCAATCAAATTCGCAATAAAATTAACTTCAACAAACATTAACGGGTTTCTAGTCCTGGAAGCTGATATTGACTCTACCTATGAAATTCCGTTCCTTAAAGTACTGACGTTCATTGAAATTTATTTTAGACAGTACAGAATATCAGTCAGATGAACTTACCATAATTAAATTATTGTAACGTGTTTATAGCTTAGTGTCATCCGTTTAGAAATTACAGGGAAATAATTATTGTTTTCTGTTAAATCGGCTAATCTATATATTAGTTAACCCAAGGAGACGGTAATTGAAACACTATTCTTTCGCTGAACTGTAATTAATGACAGCATGTTCGTCGCTAAGTTATAGAAAATTAGTCCAATTGAATGAAAGATAAGAATGTAGAAAAATATGGGTTAAATTGGATACTTTGTGTGGGAGGCGCCAAAAAGAGAGGAGTTATCCGGTCCGCTCTATTTTATCGTGTATCTTTTATTTAACAATCTTGTAATTTAAAGCCTTTTGGCCAATATTAAACAAATTACAAAATGTATAACATACATACTACTGCAATTAAAAAAAACAAAAACAAAATATAACTTAGAATATAAGATCAAATTAACTAGTAACTATTAACTTAAAGTTAAGTTAAAGTTAAAGTTAAGCACTAATTAAAGTGCACTAAAAATAGGCGAAATGGAGAAAATAAAAATAAGATTAAATATTGAATGGCATAATTGCAAAATTTTTTTTTGTTTAATGCAATAAATAAAAAAATTTAAGTTACTGTAGTTTACTAATTTTTTTTTAAGTGCAATTGATAAAAAATTCAAGTTACTGTAGTTTCCGAATTAGGACTTAGAGGAGGAAAATTATATTTCAATAAATCGGTTTGTTACGTTTGGACATACCTGAATAGGCGCCACAATGTAGTCCATTTTCACATTCGGAACTAAGTTCATTAAACTAATAATAAGTGGCTGAATTCAGAACAATTGATTGATATAGATTTGAAGGTGTGATCTGTGATTGTATGGGAGGTAACAGCTCCTCTGTTGCACTGTTGAACCGGCCAATTTGTATGGGAGTTTGTAGAGGAAAAGTTTAAATGTAGTAAATTTTCATTTCCGGAAATAGGTTTATGAAACACATTAATTGTGCCAAATTTGACTGAATTCTGTGGAAGATATGAACTATGAATATTTATGAGGTACCAGAGGGGGTGCTAAGCAGTCGATTTGACGTGAGCTTCACCAGGCAATACAATGGGTAAATATTTAGATTGTTGCAGCCTACTAATTAAAAAGATTTAATTTCTGAATTTTGGTTAATTTGTGTAGGAGGTACCAAATGGGGAGTGCGATGGGAAATATTTATGGGAGGGCCGTAATTAAGAGGCCAATTTTTTCAAATTTTTTTCAAATTTTTTTCAAACACTTAAAAGCAAAACGATAGACAAAAATATAAGTTACTGTAGTGCATGGATTAGGAGTTAGAGGTACAAAATTCAATATCGGAAAATCGGGCAATTTGTATGGGATTTATAACTTCCTGCTATGATCCGGTAAAATATTAGGCCAAGTTTTAAACCACTTCGTAAAGCCAGTCAGCCCGCAGGAAAGCCAGAGAGACGGATAATGCTCAGACGACTTAAACAATCTTGAAACACATCATCTGGGTGTTACATTTTTCCTATATCAAATGATAAGCAACTTCATTCTTTTGGGAGATGGTATATAAATCACAATAAAATTGATTTCAACGAACATCAATTGTTTTTTTTTTGCTTTGTAGGCTGGTACAGACCTCAAATGAAATTCCGGTTAGTCATTTTTGCCACGACATATACGGAAAAATATCGGTGAAGGGCAGCGTTGAAAGAGGAAGTTTCCGAACATAAATTCCATTTCAAGACAAAGGAAATGACAATTACAAACAATCCTATGTTAGAGTCAAATGTCAAATTTTCCATTTGCGAATTCAATTTCAGAATATTACTGTAAAGCGATAGAATGGCGGTGTAAAATTGTGTTCAAATTAAAATTAGTTTATAGAATTTGAGTGTATTTTGTATGCGAAACGGTATTATATTTGAGACTAATATCAACCTCTAATATTAAAAAAGTGCCACAAATGATACCAGATTTGCATGAATGATTCAATTTGAATGGAAATCCGGTTATAGAAACTATTAAGTGTAGCAAAAATTCATTCTTTCTATATGATTTGCCAATAAAGCTCAGAAATTATTAATTGCATATCAAATATTTTGATTAAAGTTAAAAAATTACGCTTTAAATTTAAAAAATATTAATTAAAAATCAAACTTTTCTTTTGAAATTCGAAAAAAATCAGTAGAAATATACAACTCGTCAATTGAGATTATAAATTGAAACTCAAAACACTTCAGTTAAATTTTTTATGTGGAAATTTTGAATTGGCAATTGAAGTATTTTAAATTTTGAAAATTAAAAACTTTTTTTAATTCAAATTGATCTATTTTACATTTTAAATAAGAACTTTGAATTTCAATTTACGTTTTTTCAACTGAAAGTGGTGTGGAGGCAATTTGTATTCATAATTATGTCACCACTGATTTCTCACTTGATCTACTAATTCAGATTTGTTATATTCCTTCAAGGTCTCTGCGCCTACATCTTCTATTGGGATGTTGTGGAAACTAATAAAATGTATTTTTACATTTTATCCCTGTCACCGACGTTTTCTCTCTTAGACGGCATTGGAAATTTGTACACCGAAACCAAGGAGCAGGAGTATTGCGGTGAACGATGTGAAATCGTTACCGGATGTAATACGACTAATATGTGTGCGCTGGTACCCAACTGTTGCAGTGAGTCTCTTCTGGAGTACAACATAAGGCGACTATTTGTAATATAAAGCTTTTCACATTTGCAGACGATAAATTCTTTAAATGGTCCTCGCCTGGCATACTGCCATCATTAACTTTTATGACACTATCGGGTATTTTATCAAGCGTTGCCTTCTTCTGCGTAAATCTATATCGGAGGGAGAAATTGCATGCAGCAACACCAAGGTATTGAAAATCGCATAATGATATAGCATGATTTTGGGGGGTGGTTACAGGTAGCTGGTTCTGTTCAGGATAAAGTAAAGGAAAATAATTAAAAAACATAAATAAGCTGGTTTTAGGCTTCGAAAAATTACGTTAAAAAACTTAAAATTGGCCCATAAAATTAAGATAGTAATGGCTCTAAAGAAAATCATAGATTTTTCTTAGATATTTGCTATAAATTTCATAATACATTTCGGTACACAAAAAAAGCACCAGGGCTTGGCTAATAAAACTCGAAATATTAATTATTCATTGAAATTTATTGTATCGCCTACAAAGTAGTCGAATTCCGGAATAGTACACTTGTACTAGCGGCTAATCCATCGAAACATTTTTCAAATGCATTTCCTCGTAAAAACTCTTGCTGTTCTATCGGTTGATTGGTTACTTCAAAGTGGTAATTTGAGTTTTGAAAAAAGAAAAACAATTAACCGGAACCATATCAAGTGAATACGGTAGTCATTGGATGATATTTGTTGAGTTTTTGGTCAAAAATCCTTTTACAATGATAGTCTTGTGTGTGGTGAAAAACGAATTCCATAAATCTGGCCTTTTTTTTGGCAAATTTGCGCCCTCAAACGTCTTATAATGCAAAGATAAAATTATGTATTTAACATTTGACCTTCTAGCAAGAATTCCAGGCGCCCAATATCGCGATAATCAAAGAGAACAGTTTACAAGGTCTTGACTTTTGATCGACTTGACCTGATTTTTTCGGTTTTCGCCCAGTTGGAAAGTACCAATCTGAAGTTTGTTGGCTGTTTTGCATGTCAAACCACCAATTGGCTCGTTTTAGAATGCCTTCAGCGACCTTCAACAAATTGAGTTTTTGAAGAAAATTCCGGTCTTTCGGAATTAGCCCAGCGGGAAAGCGTATCCAACCTAAACGATCATGTAAAATGACATGGATTGATTTGTAAGGCACTACAAATTTGGTTTATATCTCTCTCAAATTTAAATCACGAATTTCAATTACGATTTCCTTCACTTTATCGAATTAACTTCAGCTGAAGACGAGGCAAATCTGCCAATAATATTACAATCGCTTTTGGATGCACTCATATGAACGTGTTTTTCATAAAGTAGATTTGCCGTAAGACTTTTTTAATATTGTTAGAGATTTGGTATGTGAAATTTCTATTTCAATTCCAAATTTGATAGGCAACTCTTTGTTAGATATTTTTATGCATTGCAAAAAGCGCAAAACATACCTGGAATGAACTGACAAAATTGAGCACTGTAAAATAACTAATTGATAGAAAGCGCTTAAACTTTGCACTTCGAGAATGAAAACAGTTGCGCCAACTTAGCAACAAAAATAATTTTGCCAATCAATTTTACAAAGCTTTTTAAATTATCAATTCCTGGTACTTCGTTGACAGAGTGTAAATTTCAGTATAAGAAAAAAAAAAAAAAATATAGTAGCATTTTCGAATTAGTAATTTTATTCGTTTAACAATATCGTTAGGAGTTTAATAACATAAGATATAAATATTATTATTCGGTAAGATCTGCCCAAGTAACGAGCAAATTTCTTTGAAATTGGATATACCAGGATAATGGATAATGGGATATACTAGGAGAGCCCCTCTCATTCAGTGAGCTTACACGCGTTACCTTCCGGCTCGTCATTAGCAAAATATAGTATTGCCTTGTGCGATTTATATTATGCGAAGTGAGAAGTTCTTATCCTTTTTATCTTTACTTCAACGAAGTTATTAATATACGAGTATTTGAGATTATCAAATATACATTGTTCGTTAAAATTTGTGAATTTTATAATTTCATTACTAAAGAAGTCCTCGCCTTTATTGGTAAAAAACCCAGCTCACTTTTGCAAGCCTCCCTTTGTACCAGTTTTGTGCCATCAAAAAAATCTTGAAAATGCTAAAAAAGTCATAATTTAATGGTGCTGAATCTGAATTATATCGCAGTGCAATATCTTATCTAAGCTCTCGGAGCTTTTGCCACATCGGCCGGTCATTGCCTCAATAGCACGTAACACCCTTCCTATTGGAAAATTCAGGCTGATCGCCTTCCTCAGTTTCGATTGTCTCCCTCAGTTTCTATCGCCTTCATCTATTTACAGTAGAGGTCCGAATTAAGTGATTGATCTGAAGAAGACAGCTAATAGTGAATGAATACCCTTTAATTTCACCAAATACACAGCAAAGCCTTCTTGGACATTAATCCGGATTTTGCAACCGTTTCGTTCAGCCTATCATGCTTCTATCTATCATGCTGATCGCCTTCTTTAGCCTTGATCGTCTTCTTCAGTTCCGATCGCCTTCGCCGAATTAAGTGATTGGTGATTGAAGAAAACAGCTCATAGTGGATGATTAGCCTTCAATTTCACCAAATACACAGCAAAACATGGACATTAATTAGGATTTTGCGACCGTTACGTTCAGCCTAATAATTCTATTCTCATATGCGACCTTTTTTTCATTGACATTAATCATGAGCTTCAAAAATTGATCGGTTTTGTCCCATTCTTCAAGCGTGTTGCAGGTTTCAATACAATCTCGAAGGTTTTTTTTAGTGATAAATCAAGTATCGTCCATAAGTCCAGCATATTTTTGACCTAAAGTACATAGCTAATATTGAAAGGTTAGCTTCAATTCCATCAAACACGCAATCAATTTCTTGGACTTAAATTCGGGATTGTCAATCCTCTCGGCCGGCTCATCGTGCTTTGACCATGATCTTTGTTCATAGGCAATTTCCACCCGCTTCAAAAACCGGTTCATTTCATTCCATTCCAGTTGCAAGTAACACGTTTCGATAAATAGTAATAACTAGTTTATAATCTACACACATCGATCATATTCTTGAGACTTGGTTCCAAACTGGTGCCTGGCTAATCTTTAGTTCTTGGACAATGAAGAAACGTGCTTACATATATGCCCGACACGACTTTTTCCATGACTTTATTAACATTTTTTATAATTGGCCTATAAGAGCGTGCTCTGTCTTCGACGTTTATATTATCAAAACGGAATTGTTGAGGCCACGGCTTTGCTATTGTATTTAATACTATTTAGGTCCATGGACAGCACAATTTTTTTAGTCTCCTATTTTGGCTTTTCACCTTGATGGTAATGGTGGAAGAGCATATCGAATTCTCTGTTTTTCAAATCCAAGATTGTCATAGAGTTTTTTTCTAAAACATATCTTCAAATCGCTGTACACTGTGACCGAATGCGATGACAGCGTAAGATATGGCTTATTGAAAATCTAGCGGAAAACGCTCAGTGGTTTTTACTTAACCCAACATTAAATGTACCACTAAATATTTTAGCTATCGAGCAGACATGCGTATCATCGAATCGGTGGCGGTGCAGGTTCAATTCCCAGCTGGCGAAATTTGTCCAAATTTTTTCAGTTTCCAAATTTGATTGAGAAAGTTCGTATGAAGTTAAAATTTATTTATTGCTATTCATTTGGGTAGGAAAAAGTAATCATATTGTATTCTCAATGTAAGCTTAACATTTGCCTTTTATAATCTCCTTAATAGAGTAAAACAAATGGGCACAGTCTGCTATCCAAGCGATGATAAGGATGTGATTAAGGAAAAGCTTCGTATTTCCGACTTGAGACTGGGCGACTGTAAGAAATATTCCATAGTGGTGGATCAAATTGAGAACCATATACCGAGGCGTGGCAAACGTTTAAACACCATATCGTTTGCCTTAGAAAAGTAAGAGTGCTGAGAATTATTAAAATTTCCTATTTGGCCAGTCAAATCATTAGCATTTCTCATTTAGATATAAATGCCTGGGTTTCTATGGTGGTCACAGTTCCGGCAAATCACATTTGCTTCAGCAATTAGTTGGTGATCGAAGTTTTCGTTTTGGTGAGATGTTTGTGTGTGGAAAAGATGCAAAATATGATCAAGATGAAGCCTATCAATTCATAGGCTATTGTCCCCAGGAAAGGGGACTCTGCCATGCCTTTACTCCACGGCAATTGTTTACGCTACTCTTTATGATACGCGGCATACCCAAGCCAGTTGCTTCCGCACGGCTTAAAGAAATTTCCAAATCTTTTAATTTACACAAATACATGAGCAAGAGAATCGCATATCTTCCCGCCCACATAAGACGTAATTTGAACATTGGTCTGACCCTGATGGGTCACAACAAAGTTTTAATTTTGGATGAGCCCACTCGAGGTATGCCAGCCGCCGAACGTCGCCAGATATGGAATATATTGAGATGTGAATGTTTTAGTGGCAGCACCATTGTCTTTAGCTCCAGTGATAGTTTGGAATGCGAGGCTTTGGCGGATAATATTGCCGTGATTGATAACGGTGAAATGTTGGCTCTAGGTTGTCCTCAATATGTACGAGCTAAATATACGAAAGGCTTATTTTTGGAGGTAAAAATAAAGCTTGATGGCAGCACCAAGGAGGAGGCAGAGGACAAGTAAATTGTATAACACAGAGTTAGAGAGGCAGGAAAAATAATCTCTCTTCTTCTTCACAGTCTCGAGAAAGATGTAGAAAATATGCTGACATATGTGAAATTTTTGCATGAAGACGCCAAGCTGTGGTAAGTGAAAGGAGCTGTAACAAAAAACATAAATATTGCAAAGCAAGTACTTACTTATCACGATACGATTACACAGTGCAACACAATTTTTGTCACTCAATGGGTATAAGTTTTTTAGGGCCAAAGTTTTCATAATCCTGCTCGTTAAAATTTTGGTATAAACTAGTTCGGGTGGAACACATGTCTTCAGTGAAGTTAAATAATGCTTATTTCCGTAGAACATTTAAATAATCGATTTCACATTTTAAGCGATCCTTTTCGGCATTTAAAGCCAGTAGTTGTGAATGTCCAGCCGGCTTTAATTTTTGGCAATGGATACATTGTGATAATGCACAGGCCTGACCACATCTGTAACGCTTCCAGTCTCTTCAAATTTCTTTATGATCTTGCCAATTCCTTGCACAGTAGGTCAATTATGACGACCATAATCATCCCGTAACGCGCGAAAAGTGCCCATATTTGAATCAGTACTTTTGTAATAAATTTTAACTATTTTTATGTGTTCTTCAGTTGTTAAACGATTCCATTCACTAAATAAATAACATTTCAGATGACAGGTATTTAACAGTTGACAGCCTTGCCAGACCGTCGGTTTTGAAACCATTAAATGGATAATCCATATTCAGTACAACTTAGCAAGCGCCAGGGTTTTATTAAATTTAATTCTTCCGCTCCCCTTCTCCAATTCCCCACAGCAAGTTGATACACACTTTCAAAAGCCTGTTTCATCTAACAGAGTTGATGGCTGTGGTAGTCTACATTACTGCCCATTGAATTGAGTGATAATTCGCTATATAGCTTAAGAAAGGTCGACCAAGTAGCATTACCAACCTCGCATGTACATGACCTATATAACCTTTATATTCTTAAGTTCATATTCACCAAGCAAGTCAGTCAAATTTGGTGCCATGATACGTTTCAAGAAGTAAGTTCTGGGAATGAATATAGAGAGAGTTGCCATAGCCTTGGTACCGGTACCTCTCACACAAATTTTATAGAAATTAAAATTTTCCGCCGTAATTCCCAAGTCGTAGTCTGCAGTTACTTAAATTTTTTATTATGTGTGTTGTATTGCATTCATTCTGTGAATGAAAATGTATTGTCTAGCGACTTATCACGCCCTTTTGGCGCTTCACGCACTTTTGCAGCAATAAAAAGGAAAGTTAGGTTAAGGTAAGGTATGTAAGTCAGTTCATATTTGGTAATTTTTTCTCATGCTTAGACAGCATTTTCACTTTTTCGATAGTACAGTTAACTTAAACATGCCGAAAATGCTGTCTCTCACTTTTCACCAATCAAAAACTGCCGCGTAGAGTCAATCCATCTTTTTTCACAAACAAGGCTGGCTTGTTATAACAGCTGTCAAAATGTTTAATGACAATGGGCTTAAAAATAAATACAATTAAGCTCTCTGCTGGGAAAAAAATGAAACTACTTTCCAAACAACTTAATATTTATTGAACATAAATTATTCAGAACATCAAGTAGAATCTTGATCACACAGAAAAATAAATTTAACGTTTTTGTCTTCAGAAATGTATACGAGTATATAAAATATATCTTCTTTCCTCAGTAACCGCTATGAAAGCACCCTAAAATACTATTTACCCATTGAAAATATACGATATTCATATCTATTTGGATCACTGGAAAAAAATCGACGGCGTTTAAACATCAATGAATACACAGTTGGCTTTGGGACTCAATTAGAGGCTTTGGATAATATATTGGCTAATCGATTGTTAAGAGAACCCTACAAGAAGGCCAGAAAATCGAAAATGGAAGTTAAATATAGGTCATTAGGAGGCTCTGATGAACAAGCTACGGAATGCGACATTCCTATGGCAGTGAACATGTCCTTGTTACTTTCCTATGGGGAAGCCGTAAATAAAGGATCAAGTTTGGCTGAAGATGAAACTCCAATGAAACATGTGAATGAGGGAAAATGTTCCACAAGTCATAATAGCAAAACCACAAGGGATGCTAATAATTCAGATGATGGCATAAATGAAAGTACTGCAGAGCACAAACCTAACAAGAACTCTGAAGCTGATTAGGTGTAATAAACAGTCCAGCTTTCCAAAAGAAAAAGGCACGCCAAAGAGGAGAGATGATTTGGAGTATAAAAACAGAGCTAGAATACATATCATAACAAAGTAATTAGACAGTCTCAAGATTCTAGCTTAAATGATATATATACCTATAATTGAGGAGATTATTGGCCATTGAGATCTCAATGTCATGGGTGACCTATTAAGTTTAGTAAATATTCTGTTTAATATACATACTTTCTATTTAAAAATTAATACTAAAGTTTATGTTCGTCTGTTGTTAATTTTTTGCTCTCTACCAAACTGAATTATTATGAAGCTATATATCATTTGATACGGCAAAAGTGTAACAATTAGAAGGAAACATTTAGTCGTTATTAAGTATCTTTTGACCAAACGTACCACGTATTGTTTGCTTTCTAGAACCAATCTCTACACGTTGTTTCATTTAAAGCAGCTCTCCGTAAACGTTTTGAAGCTCTCCGTAAATCGTTTTCTTCGATTGAAAGAAGAAAATTAATACTTCCCGCACATGACGATTATTTGCCACAAAATTATACATATTCACACAACCAAAAGAATATGACGTCAAAAGAAAATCCTTTTTGGGTCGAGGCGGTATGTTTACTATCTGCCTAAGCTTGACTTATAACGTTTAGATTATGGCAGAATCGACTAGCACTTACAGCCGGCGCCATCTATTGGCAAACAGCGCATCTAATACAATACAATTATTCTCCTTAGCATATTACAGCCACTGTTTCTGTGGATATCATTATAACTGTAGCTCCTTTCGCTGTCACCAAATATTTTTCTCGAAATGTCGATTTGGACCTGCGGTTGGGTCGTACTCAACAAGAGCTGAAAACAAAATATTATGTACGTGTTTGCTGTTCGTTGTCTCATTTCATTTAGTTTCGTATAATAATAAATTAATTGGAAATGGCAAAAATTTGGAAAATTTCAAATCTGATTTCGAACTGCCTTTTCACTATATGCAATTATATAACATTAAACTTATCAAAAAGTATCTGCAATGTAAAAACTTTTAAAAATCCTCTTAGTTTAGAATGCTCTACAAACAGGAATATCATGTAGACTTCAAATAAAGCTGCAACACCATAGCAGCTCATCAATAAGAGAATAATAAGTAGAGATAAATAAGAGCCAATAAATCTCATTCAGCTTATGAGACCGTCATCATACTTATTTTTAATTCTGTCGAAAGACCTTTAAACATATATCTCCACATCAGAAGAAAGTACTGTCTGGACATCACACAGTAGATCACATAATCCCATATGAAGCTTGTTAGCCCAGCTATCGCTTGTAAGGTATACATATGACTCGAACGCTCATCAATTAGTGCCACAATAAAGGAGGGCATCATCAGGGGTGCTATAATACCGGTGGCGAGAGCAGCTTTCAAATTAATCATCTGATTCATGCAGATTTTATGGCTCAGTGGTTCCTACATGGGTTCATTAAGGATACTTGTAGTTTTATTTGCACTAGTCGGATACAGATCTCTGAGAAATAGAGGAGAAAAAACTATTTTAAAATCAGTCTCCGAATGACAACGAACGATCATTATAGCCATTAGACTGTTACGGAAAAAATAATTCCAAATGGATGTGAAGCCGGAATATTGTTCCGAAAGGTAAAAACTAACGTTTGTGAAGCAAGCATCGTCTTCTGTAAGGTGTAAGGGCATTGTCGGGGATGTGAACACGGATCGTGAGGTGCTCTGCAATTGTTGAGAGAAAAAAATCTGTATGCTTCTAATTCCAGATGACAACACATGAGAAGGAATCACACCAATTATATACGATGACAAAGATAGCCAAACATCGAATCACAAGGATATGAGAATAGCAGTATTACGGCTGGAGAACAATAAACCTGGGATTGCTGATGGAATGCCGATAGAACTGTTTAAAATAGAACGTGGAAAACATACAGCTGAAAATGTACTTGCATCAGATTCTAAATATGATTTAGTACCGTGAAAATCCTGGAGAATATTTTAGAATATCAGACTGACACATGCCACCTTCCCGGCGATTACAAAGCTGCCTTCGTTCGTTCGATATAGCAAAAGCTGTATGATGCCGTGGTCGAGATTGATACTACTGCAATGCTTATAAGTCTTTGTAGGATGACACTGACTGACACGATGTCTTCGTGAAAGTAGGCCAATATCTGAGTAAGCCAATAGTCTATCGTGTTACCTCTTCAACATACTGTGGGAGATGACTATGAGGAAGATCCCTATAAATACTACCAGCAAAACCTTTGGCAAAAATCATATGGTACTTGCACACACTCATCGCAAGATATCAATTTCAGAAACTTGCGATATGGTACTGCAGTCTACTCAAGCATTGAGAAGGAGTCACTAAAACGAGTTAGTTATATATGAGTAATTTATTTCAAGAAACAAAATGTCTATTCGTCTGGGATGCTGCTTGAATGCTGAAAATTAAAAGTTATTGCTAATTCGCAGTTAAAGTCAACCTAAATTTTTATCCATTGTATTGCTTTATAAAAAATAATTTCGAAAAAAAACGATTCTATTAACTACGGGCTTCCCGGTACTTCCTGTACAATTGGCCTATTTAATCCATGTGTTTTAATGTTCATACCTATAACTCGGTTGTAGTGAATTTGAAGGTTTATATCTACATATATTATTCGGTTGTATTGAATTACTAGAATTTAATACAAGTCAAACTTTGGGGAAACATACGAGTAGGTCTAACAACGAATATAAACCGCATTGTTACGCTCTCTCTGCTGCGCTTGGTCAGTTCATCTGGCTTAAATTTCTGTAATGATAATTCCGGTTATTTAAAAATTACACTATTAGAGAATCTAGTTTTCCGGTTTTGGATTTCGATTAAGAATATCTTAATTAAAACATAACTACAGTCGAATTTAAAATCAAGTCCATAAAGTTTACCTTAATATTATGTTGTGAACCAAATTTAGTGCCAGTGGCGCGCTGTGTAATATCCTATCATTAACTGCTCCCTGCTCCCAAAATGTTGTATATTTTAACATTCTTCAAAAAGTCACCTTTAAAGGTGTCATTGCCACATTTCAAACTGGTGATATATCAATAACGGAGCTTATTCTTGGATTTCAAATACATATCATGAACACGGTTTATCTGTAAATATTTGCAGTGACCTCCACCTCCAAGCCGAAGAAGTTCATTTGTCTCCTTGTAAGGGTTAAAACCCATTTGTACTCCTTGACGGTGCACGAAAGGTGTGAACAGTTTCTGTAACGAAGGAATTAATATGAAGATCAAGAACATGACTATGATTGGTGCAATATTGGGGGCTTGATAAAGTAGTTTCTTGCAGAACGAGGGAAATTTTATCCAACTATTTGGTGTGGATTCCGTAAAGAATGTTGTCGCTGGCTTGAATGACTTTTTCGCTGGCGAGTCTGCAGTTAAGTTCATATAGACATCATTCGAATCAGCGGAGGTCATGTATATGTTGTCAATTCCGAAATTATTGAATTCACTTTTCAGAACCGCTAACATTCTTTGGTAGACCAATTTCTTATTTGCAGGCAAAGCGTAGATATCACGATCACGGAATTGGTTACGCATAACTACGTTGGGCACATATTTTCCCAGTAATTGTGTAATAGGTTCTATAGAAACGTTGGATTGGATGAAAACTACCTGGAGTTGGGAGAAACTTCAGAATGAATTGATTACAAATTACAATTACAAATCAATCAAACAACTTAAATAAATTCAGTAGCACTCTTACCAAGTAGACCACCTTGCTAAGATTACTCTTAAGAAAGTGAAATCAAACGTTTCTGATCATAGTTCAAACTCGTCATCGAAATTGTTGGGTCTGGTATGAAAGATTTCAGTGCCTTCAAGCATTTGTTTATTCCAGTCTGAGTTTTGTTATGGTTCATTGAACTTATTGAGATGTTGTAGTTCAACTGTTCCTTTACAGTTAATAGATCGTATAGAGAATCATGGGGCAGACTCACGGCAATTTGTAGACGAGAATAGAAAATATTTGTTGCAATTTCTTTGTTTTGTTGTTTTTTACACTTTTTTACATTTCTTTTCTTTTTACATTCAAATGTAATTTTACCATCGTAGCATTGCCGTCCGGCCAAGATGGAGAGGAGAGTTGTTTTGCCACTGGTCTTGGGACCCAAGAGAATTGTAATTTCATCTTTGAAAAGTTTTATGGACATATTCCTTAAGATAGCATTTCGAGCTTGACATGTACATTATTCAACACTAGTAGATCACCCTCCAGTGGACCATATTCCAAATTATTCCAAGAGACATCCTCATTTAAGTACCGTTGTACTTTGGCGCATTCAGTTTTAGGTTTTGGCTTTTTCGCACGACAACGTCTGGTGGATGGGCTAATGAAATGCTCAGCCGCTATGAAGATCGCCAGGTACAATAAAATTGCAGCTACTTGTGTAGTCAGGGTTTGGAAAATCACCTTCTCCGTTTTTATCCCAAACTCTAACATTCCAAATGGAAGGACGTTATTGCAGAGCACCAAAAATGCTGTTATGATATAAGAATCTATTGTGACAGCACTCTCCAGACAGGAAGGGAAAACGCAATATAAAGTCAGCCAAAGAGAGACAGCTACCCACACAGCAGTTTTGACATTTCGTACCAAAGTGGACAAAATGAAAGCGTTTAACATAAGCTGGGTGTTGTGGAGTATCAAAAATAGTGACAGGTAACCACTATGGCTACAGTTTCCAATTGGACCATAAGGAAAATCAGTCTGAAATCATAAAATCATATTAAACCAAATAACTAAATGAAATATTTGATACTACACATAATACTAAATTTAAGGTACGTTGTAGGCGATATAACTCTAACTAACGCATAGTTGACGCAAGTTAATTTATAAACAAGTTATAACACAATAGTCAATTTAACTAAGAGCGTAATTGAAATTGGCACTTCTTCATATGAAGTGTCTTCTGAGGCACATCTTCGTGTGAAAAGTGTTTTCAAATGCACTTTTTAATATAGAAATTGTTTTCCGAGACACAGGCACTTCTTCCTATGAAAAGTGTCTTCCCAAACACTTTTTCATATGAAAGATCTTTCATAGATATTTTTAACATGAAAACTGTCTTTCCAAACACCTCTTCACATAAAATGTTTCTTCCAAAGCTTTAATAGGCATTTTCAAGGGCACTTCTTCATATGGAAAGTGTCTTCAAAGGCTCTTCTCTGTATGGGAGGTGACTTCAAAAGCACTTCTTCACACAAATAGTATCTTCGGAGATATTTTGTCTTCCAAAACACTTCTTTATCTGAAAAGTGCCCTCCAAAACACTTCTTTACGTAAGAAATGCCATCAAAGGAATTTATTGATATAAAAATGTCTTCCGAGGAACTTCTTTATATGAAAAGTGTCTTCTCAGGTAGGTGTCTTCACAGACTCTTCTTTATATAGAAAGCGTCTTTAAAGACACTTTTTTATATGAAAAAAGTGTATTTGAAGACTCTTCTTTGTACGGGAGATGACTTCAAAGGCACTTCTTTACACAAATAGTATCATCGGAGACATTTTGTCTTCCAAAGCACTTCTTTATATGGAAAGTATCCTCCAAAACACTTCTTTATAAAATAAATGTCATCAAAGGCATTATTTGTTGACATAAAAATGTCTTCCGAGGAACTTCTTTGTATAAAAAGTATCTTCACAGGTAAGTGTGTTCACAGACTCTTCTTCATATGAGAAGCGTTTTCCAAGGCACTTCTTCATATGGAAAAAAAAGTGTATTTGAAGCATTTTTTCATACGAGGAATGTTGTTGTAGGAATTTATTGATACGTAAAATGTCTTCCTAGGCACTTGCTTATTTGAAAGTGTTTCCCAATGTATTTCTTCGTATGAAAAGCGTATTTACAGAGACTTTTCTTATGAGAAGTGTCTTTCCAGATACTTTGCAATATCCCCAGACATTTCTTGATGTGAAAAGTGTCTCCCAAGGCATTTCTTCATGTGAAAGGTGTCTTCAGAGGGACTTCTTCGTATTTCTTCCTCCGAAAAATATTTTCTCATACCCTATTAGGCGTGGCAGCGTAGCCTATTTTCATTCGCAGAACTAAGTTTAATAAATGCCCGATACGAAATTATGTAAATTATGTAAAATTATAGGCAGTTGAACGAAAGGTATAAATCTAGGAAAATAAAAGTATCTTCCATACTTATGAAATAAAATCTTATACGAGGTGTGTTCAAAAAATAAGGGGAACACTCGTCTCGAAGATATGTTGATGGTTTTATCCATGAAGCATGTCTAGTTTGTTTGTGAGAGGCATTAATAAGACAATGAATCAAAGAAGTTGCAACAAATTTTGTGTAAAAAATGGAATTAAGTGCTCAAAAACACTTGAAATGTTGACAGTGGCATACGGTGAGAGTACTCTGAGTCAAGAAAATGTTTACAAGTGGTACAAGCTTTTCACAGAAGGCCGAGAAGATGTGAATGACGACGCTCACTCTGGATGCCCCAGCACATCAACAACTGATGAAAATGTTGAGAAAATGAAGAAAATTGTTATGGAGAATCGTCGAATCACAATTAGAGAAGTTGGTGAGGATGTCGGCATATCGGTTGGCTCATGCCATGAACTCTTTTCGGAAGCGTATGGCAGCGAAGTTCGTTATTATAAATAATTCGTTCGTTATTATAAATAAATTATTGCTTTGACTGCACTGTGCAATTGACTGTTCATAATTCATTAGTGATTAATCCGTTTAAGACAAAAGCTATTTCGTTGACTGCCCAAACTCATATTGGCTCTGTGCGCGCCAAAGTATATGGAGTATTACGTAGCCTTTACTCAACTAATATTTATCTGCCGATTAGGGTCAAATATAGACTGGCTGGGGCGCTTCTAATGCCTCAAAGTATTTACGGGCTAGAAGTGGTGACGGGAACAATATCACTGAATATTTCGAAATTGAAATTGACAATAAATGCAGTTGCAAGATTCATTTTCAGTGTACGTAGGCGTGAATACATTTCCGTATTTGTGAAAAAAGTATTAGGTTGCTCTTTTAATAATTTTGTGAATTATCATAATTTAATTACTTTTTATAAGGTTGTTAAAAGTGGAGTGCCTGTTTCAATATATGGATTGTTTCAGTTTTCTTGCTCAACAAGAAATATACAAATCATTGTACCCACAATAAATATTTCAGCATTTGGGAGATCTTTTCTTATTAGGATTGCTTGATATTGGAACCATTTGCCTAATGATTTAAGAGTATTCTCTTATTCGAACAATGTTTTTCGTTCTAGAATTTTTGCACACTTTTTGGAAATTTAATAACTGCATGACTTCGTAGACCATTGTTACTAATTAGGATCAATATAACTTTCATTTTAATTTGTTTAATATTATTTTTTTCTTTTTGTAATTACGGCTGGGGAGTCAACGTTGATGATAATATTAGATTATAAAGGGTGTCTCAACAAGAAAGCAAGATTTAAATTTTAAATAAAACAATTGAATTGTTTCTCTGACTGTATGTGGCGCCGTCTTGTTGAAACCACATGCCCTCCACATTCATTTCTACAATTCTAGTCACCAAAAAAACTGGTTATAATTTCACGATACCGAACACCATTGACTGTTTGCGCTTGAAATGCCTCATTTTCATAAAAAAAGGTCCACTGATTCCTTCAGCCCAAAATTCACACCACACAGTGACACGTTGAGGATGCATTTGCTTCTCGTGAATCACTCGAGGATTTTCCTCACCCCAAATGCGACAATTCTGCCTATTGACGAAGCCATCAAAATGGAAATGGGTTTCGTCACTGAAAATGATTTTATCGGTAAAATCAGCATTTTCATGTTGTCTCTCCAATACCTAATTAACGAACTCCCTTCCCTGTCCATGGTCAGCTGGCTTCAGTTCCTGAATCAATTGAACTTTGTATGCACGAAGATGCAAATCTTTCGTCAAAATTCGCTGCATAGTAGATTTGGAGACACCAATTTCCTGAGCTCGGTGTCGAATTGAGGCGGATGGAGTTTGAGCGACATCATCACGTACAGCTGCGACATTTTCGGTTGATCGACCTAGCAGGGTGGGCCATAAGGGTGTTGGCGGTTTAAATATTCAATTTAAAAAACTACGAAACATAAAAAAAATATATTTGTATTTTTGAAAAGTAGAAGCATGGGAATTTTTAAGACTTAAAAATAATGTTGTTTAAATGGCTTCCCTCGGCTGCTTGACACTCTTGGAACCGAAGTCGCAAATTTTGGAAAACTCGTTGAAAAGTTGTTCTCGGTATTTTGTTACTTTCCTGAATAATGTTCCTCTTCAACTGCTCTAAATTGGTCGGATTATTCTCGTAGACTACCGATTTGAGGTAGCCCCATAGAAAATATTCGCATGGAGAGAGATCGGGGCTACGTGGGGGCCATTCAATATCCCCCTTTTCGAAATGAGTTTTCCATGGAAAAACATTTTTCAGCAGCTCTATGGATACCCTAGCCGTATGACATGTGGCCCCATCCTGTTGAAACCACATCCTCGAGGTATTGCCTTGAAGTTCTAGCAAAGCTGGCACCAAAAAGTCTGCTAGCACGTTGCAATAATTGTTCGCTCTAACCGTCATCGCATGCTCTCTTTCGTCCTCAAAAAAGTATGGTCCAATAATACCGGTTGACGTTATCCCAGCCCACACGACAAGCTTAGGGCTGTGAAGTGGACGTTCATGCAAGCGTCGGGGATTAGTCTCGGACCAGAACCGACAATTTTGCTTGTTCACATGGCCATTAAGGTGAAAATTGGCCTCATCACTAAAAATCACGTTGTTGAAATTGTTGAACCGCTCTAGCATCAAATTGACAAAGTTAAGTCGGTTATTGGCATCGTCGGGTTTTAATTCTTGGACTATCTGAATCTTATAAGACTTCAAATGCAAATCACGTTTCAAAATTCGTCGTAAAGTTGTTCTTTTGACATCCTAAGACTGACTTCTCTTACGTCTTGACTGTTGCGGATTTCGCTGAACTGAAACACGAACACGCTCCACAATGTCGGCTGATCTTGCAGAAACTGGGCTACCACGAACCGTAATTGGTACTGTTGAGCCGGTTATTTCGAACATTCTGATTCATTTTCGTATCACATTGGCGCTTGGAACTTCACTTAAATCGTGTAAACCGTGTTC
Organism: Philornis downsi; assembly: GCA_019455685.1. NCBI lineage: Eukaryota > Metazoa > Arthropoda > Insecta > Diptera > Muscidae > Philornis > Philornis downsi. Next base: position 226,128 of record JAHXMU010000359.1, on the reverse strand, counting down.
ATGCCGATACAAACGTCGTGCAGTAATTTATTGATTTATTGTTTTCGTAATACGCTCGGACACAAAATGCACGCTGCACTCCCGTGTACGGCTCCATGGCGACTAAATTTCCAGGAAGCGGCGTAGCGAACAACATATCCCCCCGCCACCCCGCGCCGCGCGTTACCGAGAAATTGAAGAATTAAATCGCCAACACTCATATGGCCCACTCTGTATATATAGTATAGATGATAGAAGGAATATACACTTTTTAATGGCGCAACTCTGATTTGCAGAATATTTGAGTGCTTAGTTCATTGAAAAATCTAATAGCGCCGATGTCCGCCGAGGTATGCTAAGCGGTCACTTACATTGCAACGAAACCAGTACATCTTCTCTCACAGTGTGAACCGCAATTGTTGGTCGTGAGGTTAGATTTTGGCGCCTGTTCACCAGTTTTCTATAACCTATGCTAGACCTGGTACTGGATATATTGGTTTAATGCTGTGGAATGTAAAAATATCTTGGAAACGGAGCATTCAATTCTGAAAACTATTTAATTTTTCGAAATTTCGGAATTGAAAAAAACAACAAATGGATATTTATAATTCAAGAAAGAAGTGATTTTCAAAAAAAAAAAAAAAAAAAATTCGAATAAAATCAATAAAATTAAAAAACAAAACCGCTAAACATAATAAATTGCGGTATTTTGATAACTGGTCACATATTGAATTTAACGCCTTTTTATTTTCGCAGCTGTTTTGGGACGTAAAGATTATGCTGTTTTGAGATTGAATGCTCCATTTTCCTAATAACGCACATATTTGCGGTTTAATGAAAAGCCAAAGTTTTGAAAAATTCGGGTACCATATAAAAGGAGACGTTTTGACCTCCAAAAATTAAATAGTTTTCGTATTTGGAAGCTGAGCGTTTCCGAGATATCGATTTTTTGAGCCATATTTTTGGAGTTTTATTTCTAATAACTTTCCGCGGTCATGAGTCGGTCCTTATTCGTCAGGGATAATATGTATGCGAGTACTGGTGAAGCGCATAGAATACACATGGTTGGGTACCAAACATCCTGCCATACCGCGAGTTTTAGTATATTTCTGTATTTGTTCAAAAACCAGTGAACCAAAGCAGGAAACCATGATATTCGAGAATGTTGTTTTCGAATGTTTTCGTTTCGTTTAAAAAAGAAAACGGTTTGGCGTTTTTTGAATTCAATTACATTAACTAACCTTTAAAAATCCAATTATGATTATGTCCAGTAAAATGAGGTGCAAAGTGTGAAATGAGCAATCCAATTCATGTTGTACGAAACCCCATGAATCCGTTGATATCCCGGGATGTCTTCTTCAAGTTCACGCGATATTTTCTGTGAAGAGTACCAAATGATTGTGGGAGTTGATTTCAGTGTTAAAGCATGCATTACCTACCCATACTAAATTCAGAAATGGCACAAAATACAAGAAATAATAATAAATCCATAAAATGTTGTTAGATCTCAGCTGAAACCCTATTTCTCGTTCGCTTCTGTAGACAAATGCATTCACAGTTATTGATGGAATGTTCTTTATTTTATCGGGATCGTAAAAGTTTACCCATCCCATAAATAGTTTATGATCCGTGCTCAAATTTAAACGGTGCAATAAATTAGCATAAAATTCGCCGTTGATGGTTTTTCCGTTTTAAAGGTAATCAATAAAAATAATCCATGCGCGTTCCAAAAAATAGACACCATGAACTTGTCTGCAAATAGAACCGTATTCACCTTCATTGGACGCGATTCTGCCATTCCAGTCCACTGCTTTGACTGTTCCCTTGTCTCAGATGTGAAGTAGTGGACTCATGTCTCATCGATGGCCATAAATCGACAAAAATTCGGCTTTATTGCGGTGAAACATTGCCAAACAGTCTGTTTTTGCTCTATTGAAATCAAGCGCGGCACCCACCTTGGGCACAACCTTATCATCTTCAAATCTTCGGTCAATATACGATATGTATTTCGGAATATCTTTCTTTTCAGCTAGCTTACGCACGACGATCATCCTATACCATTTTGTGGATTTTCTTAATCATGTCACTACGGTCTTCGCCTTGGCAGCTCGTACGACCCCGTTTAAATTCTGCTACGCAATATTTAACAGTCGTAAACGAAGGAGCAGACTCCCCCAAAGTAGAATCTATCTCGGCTACGAGGGACCGACCTCTTATATACAATTTGAAGCACTAATTCAAAGTCATTTGAACTATCTTGCTATTACATATGGATATAAGAATTATATATAATTTGACAATAAAATATTCTACTTTACCGTTGCAAAAGGCTCGTGGCTATATATTCGCATAAGCAAATATTTTTCAAAAAAAAATATCACTGATTCAAGATAACTTGAATCGTTGGGAAACATTAATTTGTACTAGGACCGCGAGAGCCACAAAATTGCTAGCTAAATCAGTCGGTGTCAGGGCTTGTATCATTTCCTCATTTATGTCAGTTTACCTTTTCAACAATATTTTAAGATTCCCCATTTGTTTGACGTTAAGTTACTTTAACATGGACTATGGCTTCTAAATGAAAAAAAAAAAATAAATAAATTTATATGGCAGCATTATCCAATAACGTACAACAATCCGCTCCACATGCACAATTTTGTAACAGCTTCAAACTCTGGTCCAATTGTTTGTATACATTTAGGCAACAAAGACGTTTGTCAAGCCGTTTGTTCTGCAATTTTAAGGTTATGGAGAGTGGAGCTGTTATATTAATGCTCTCACTTCATTATTACCGTTTATTCTGTTTTTTCCTATGCTCTCGATTTAAACACATTTTTCCATTCTTCTACTACGCCATGAAATTGCCTGACATGGACCGGCCTGTATTAGTCATCGGTTAGAGCTTAAAATCCAATTTTTTAAAAATCTATTACGTTAATGTCGTTTACCAACTATTTCTCCTGAATGCTTTTCCAAAGCAAAACGTTCGTTTGCTACAGAATGGAAATCACATGTTTTCATTCATGTTTTCTCTCACGTAATGCAATCCATCTGTTCGGAGGGTTTCATTAGGTTGGTGGTATACTCGTAGTTATTTCCTAAATATTTTATTGTTCCTGCCGCCCCTGCATGAAATAATTAATTTTCACTTAAAGCAAATATCACGTGAAAGAAAATTAAAAATTTCTAGATCAACGACCTGTACGGGCCGTACTAATTTTTCACTTGGGAACTAAACGTTCCATCTACAGGTGATTCCCTCAAACAAAGCCAAAGTCAGTGGTCATTTATTAGGGTACAAAAACGCCACAATGTTCCTTGAAGCTCTTTGCATGACCTTGTTTAACGTGTTGTTTGGCCTCAGCGTATTGTCTAAGCGTATTGATTAGTCGGCAAGTTGACGACCGGTGACATAAACATATCCCCACTTATCCTTTTCTGCGTGAGTGAGGTCACTGCGGCTCTCTTTGCCAAATTTTTCTTTACTGTATCTCTCTCCTTCCCTCTTACTCTTTGCTTCTTTAAATTCTCTTAGTGTGTAGATACGAAACTGTCAGCTGTTTTTTTAGATGTACTCGTATGTTCTCATTATGCCATTAGTTCTCTTAGGATGGTGAATATACCGGCAATCCTTTTTCCTTGAAATTGCCACGTCATTTTGATGTAGGTCGTCGTGGCATTGAGCAGGCGACAACGCCATTTGTTAATTGAATTGAAGGTGCCAGTCAGCTTAGTGAGCTGTCACCGGCTGAATAACTTTTTGAATACAGTTATAAAATAGACATTTGTAAATATGGACATTTACTATTTTCATAAATTTTTAATGTATTCTAACGGAACCGGAAGGCAAATAGCAATGTTAACAAAACCGCAATTAGTTACTAATCTATTAAGTTACAGATAGGATCTATGAAGTTACACTTTTCATATGTACATGTTGCATGAACAGCGCCTAAGAAAACAGCTTTCTGTAAAATACGGGTTGTTTCCCCTCATGAAAAATACTTTTGTGAACAGCTTCTGAAACGAGAAGAGAGTTTTCTATTTCAAACGTGAAAAAACGTTTCTGTATAAAAAGTCTCTGTACGAGACAACTTTCTGTACGAAAAATGTTTAAGACGACGCCCTCTTTCTGAAAGTTTTATACTGTGAAGCATTGTCTAAGAAGAAACTCGCCTCTCTAAAAAAAACATATATTTTCGCATAAGAAAAAATGTTCAGAAAAAGTTTTCTACAGCAAATGTTTAATTTTTTTTATACATGAGGTTCCATATGAATAATGTCTAGGAAAGACACTTCTCGTGCTTTCGTGGACACTCTTTGTATAGAAATGTATCTTCGTAGACACTCTTCGTATAGAAAAGTGTCTTCGTAGACACTCTTCGTATAGAAAAGTGTCTTCGTAGGCACTTTTCGTATAGAAAAGTGTCTTCGTAGACACTCTTCGTATAGAAAAGTGTCTTCATAGACACTCTTCGTATAGAAAAGTGTCTTCGTAGACACTCTTCGTATAGAAAAGTGTCTTCGTAGACAATCTTCGTACAGAAAAGTGTCTTCGTAGACACTCTTCATTTAGAAAAGTGTCTTCATAGACACTCTTCGTATATAAAAGTGCCTTCTTAGACACTTTTCGTATAGAAAATGTGACTTTTTACATATGAAAAATGTTTTCGTAGAAATTTCATAGACACTTTTCGTATAGGAAAATGTCTTCGTAGACAGATTTCGTGTAGGAAACTATTTTTGTAAGCAACTGTCATAGACAGATTCAAGTGCCGCTTGTTTCATCGAAAGTATACTTCGTAGCCATATTGAAAAATTCTGTATAGAAATTTGTTTACATGTGGAAATATGTTTTCATGAAAACTTTTCACGTAAATTTTTTTTTGATATCCACTTTTGGTATATCCACTTTTGGTTTTTATAAATATATATCCTACATATATATATCGTTGTTGGTGTACTTGAACATAAATAAAAATACGTTTGGTATGGGGAAACTAACTTTCGAAGCTAGTTATATCAAATACATAAGCAAATATCCTTCTATCGCTATTGGAAAAATTTGTCTTCCTTCGAGCCGGATTTGAACCAGCGACCTATGGATTTCTACAATAGCATTTATATTAAACTACAGTCCACCGCTCTACCAACTGAGCTATCGAAGGTCTTGAAATAAATATGAACTGGAAAGATGAATACTGAAATTCCAAGAACCGATATGTCAATTAAGAAAGGTTTGTAGGATTAGAAATATACCTTAACTCTAAGCCCATGCTAGGTTTTATAAAAATCGGCATGTACTTTTTGAATTAACTTATAGATAAATTCCAAAAAGGTAAAATCCTTCGAGCCGGATTTGAACCAGCGACCTATGGATTTCCACGTCGTCAATCGACTTAATCTACAGTCCACCGCTCTACCAACTGAGCTATCGAAGGCGTTTAGTTTAAATTTGAGTTAAATGCGTTAAATAATGCATTTTAAAAGAACAAAATATGCGTTTCAAAGCACTGAATCTAAATTTGAGCTTCCCAAAGCAATATTTTCAATGGACATAATTTCTATAGTGAGATTATTTTGTTTGAATTTGATATGTATTTCGTATTGATTTGGTGTGAAATGTAATAGATAACCACAATACGAACTAATATCAATTCAATAACGAATACGTGGAGAAACAGATTAAGACAGTTCGCATAAATACGATTTACACGACATTAAAGCCAGGTTAGCAACTGGTTTTTTGTTTAAATTCATATCCATCAATTCGATGTCATTTTAAAGTTTCGTTCCGATTGATTGCAAAATGGTTAAGGCGGAAGACGGATTTTAAACGGTTCAATTAAGGCTTTTTTATAGAGGAGTGTCATGTTCAGTTTTAAAACGTGGACTAAATTTATAGTGCTAGAAAATTTCAATCAGCAGTTGAAATAATGGACATTGATAATCGACCACTTCAGGCTGACACACCATCGAGAGCATCATGACTAAAAAATCTGAAAAAATGTCCACGGTTTGCATGACAAAACTTATTTCAAACACGCTTAATTAAATTGAATCCTAGTGATGAATTTTCTCAATGTTCAGCAATTCTTATAAAAAAGGCATCGAAATTTCTCAATATTTCCTATCAAAATCTACATAGATATTTCTCTACGTTATGCTGAAAAAGTGCCGGAATTTGACCATTTAAAAAAAATCATGGTTGGGTCGACCGCCAAAGTTCTTTTTTCGTGGCTAAGTTGACACGAACGCCCTCTATGCTGTCGCAGAGTTTGAGCGTGATCTGTCATTTAGATCGATTTTGACAGTTCATTTCAAGTGTGTTTTGCGATTTTAACAATGGATAGAAATACCGAATAAAAAATTTGTCTTAAACTTAAACAAATCAAATTTTGTACGTCGAATTGATAAAATGTTTGCCTTAAGCTTTTTTAAGGCTTTAACGATAGCGAAAAAGTATTTGGGCTGTTCAATTAAATAAGATTTTTATCGAAAATAAATTGAAGACAGGTTGATTTTGTTTCAAATTCACAAGAACGGTAACGGTGAATCGACTTTATAAAACCGAGTGCATATGAGTGGTACAGTGTATTCAAAAGCGATCGAAGTTTGGTGAAAGATTTGCCAAGTTCTGGTCGATAAAGTGAAGAAAATGGTGACCGAAAATCGCCATTTAAGTTTGAGAGGGATAGCCAGTAAATTTTTTGTGCTTCATGAATAAATTCGTACAATTACATGGTTGGTTGGGTGTGAAACGCTTTGACGCACGACCCAAACCCTTTCAAAGACCTGAATTTTCTTCAAACACTTAGCCGTATAAAGAGATAGATCGCATATTCGAAAAAATACAACATAACTGGTGATTAGATATAAATTTACGGGTTTGACATGCAAATCAGCTAACACTTTTCGGAATGGCGCCTATCAACAGAGACGAAACCGAATAAACCACCCAATGAACCAAACCCATAGTTGATCAGAAGATAGAAGGATGTTGACTATTTTCTTAGGGTATCGTGATGTGATTTCTTGCCAGAAGGTCAGATGGCAAATAAAAAATATTATCTGGTCGATATCTCGACGATAACTTAACGAATGTTGATTTTCAAATACTCGGACTTTCTGGGATTGTCCAGAAAACTAACATTAGTGAAGTTATCGCCGAGATGCCGCCGATAAAGTGGCTTCAAAATTGACAGCTTCCCTACTGTGATAACTTTGTAAAGCTTCCCAGTAGTTTTTTTAGCAATAGTTTATTTTACGTTTTCGATTACATTTCTTACACCAGAAATACTGTTAATTAAAAAAATTAACAAAAAACGTATTTCCTTCGAGCCGGATTTGAACCAGCGACCTATGGATTTCTATCTGATGGTATTACACTACAGTCCACCGCTCTACCAACTGAGCTATCGAAGGTGTTCAATCCGCCGCAGAAAACAACCCACCACAAACTTGTGTCGATATAACACAAACCGCATAATTTCGTAAAAGAAAACACTTATCAATGGCAAGATTGTGCACTGACTTGTTTGTGTAGTCTTCAATTGTTACTTGTCTTTTTTTTCCTATGTTAATGCTGCCTCAGCTATACATAAATCAACAACAGTGAACTTGATTTGTTCGAAATCAGAAACTCAAAATAAAAGCGAAAGGCCGACGACACAGTTTGTTGTTGTTCAGTGTATACATAGACCAATTGATACGAACGAGATTATACATGACAATATAAGAGGCAAGATACCTATATAAACACAGGAACAGCTGATGCGTATTTGAGAGTCTCATATGGTCGTGTATTTGAAATGTACCACACTTTATTACACTCTGTCAGCATTAAGACTCAAAATGTCAGGTAAGAGTGAATATGCATAAAACCGGACTACATAACTAAATGCACTCGCAGTAAATGTTCCAACTATTGACTACCACGGAGTCAGTGCTGCAAAGATATCATGAGTTTAAGCGCCGTCGATATTGTACCTTCGATAGCTCAGTTGGTAGAGCGGTGGACTGTAGTTTAACTTG
>JAHXMU010000359.1:134694-218105 GCA_019455685.1 Philornis downsi | reverse complement strand
AGAATTCATATTAGAATACTTTTTCGGAGATGCAGCTTTCTGCATCACTGCTTTTAGTATAGGCTTCTATTGGCGTAGTACAAAAATCAAACTTTACTTGCCCAACATCTGGTCTCTTTCTGCCTCAGTCTCACGTAAACGACGCCTTATACTCAATTAATATTCCAGTTTGATCCATCATAATACATAATATCACGATAATTAAAAACAGCATTACCTTGATCAGAGTTCATCAGAACTTATTCGAAAAGTGCATTAAAAAAAAAAAAATTGGTTTTGAATACTCGATTTAGGGGATAACTCCTTTCTCAATTAGCATCTAAGATATGATGATTTAAATTTTGCCATTTGGTTGTTACTATATAGCTTTTATTTATTTTTATTGCTTTGGAATTGCTCTGAAGAAAACAGACATTAAATAGCATCAAACGCAGGGATACTTTTTTGAGCGTAATTTAAAAGTTTTTCTACAAGTAGAGTATTTCTGTGTTCACAAAGCAAAAACAACTTAAGTGGCGGTAGGACAAAGTCGAGAGTATTCGTTATTATTATTGTATTTATTCTGATGCATATTTACGTGCAATGACCATTCCGAAATTCGATGTAGTTCACAAGTTATAAAAATTTTTCAAAAAAGGGATTTGTGATAAATCACGTAATATCTCCAATTACTGACATTAGTAACAACAAGTTTTTTTTGTTAATATTGTTATATGACACATATCGTCGTCTAGGCGCGATTTCTAAATTCTGTATATTTTGAAAGTTATAACAAATACTCATAATAGCGATTTAAAAAAAAACGCTTTATACCGCAAAAAGAAATATTTGTAAGCAGAAACTTAATTTTTTTAGGCGAAGGCATCAACAAAGGTGTTTAATAAGTTTAATAAATTGAGTATATTCTTGGAATAAGTATCTTAAAAATCACTTTTCCTATGGTTAAGTGTTTTTCATACGTAGCTTTTCATGTTAAAAGATGTTACGGAAGACCCTTTAGATGAAGAAGATTGTTGAAAAACACCTATAAATAAAAGAAGGGCCGTATATGATATTTTTCATACTAGAACGAGTCTTTTAAGTTAAAGTGTGTTTTCTACAGTAAAAATACCTACTGAAGATGAGGCTACCTTCCAAAATAATTTTTGGTGTGAAAAGTTATGTCCAAAATAATTTCTTTTTTGGCAGAAAGTTCCTTGAGAGTTATATTTCTTTATAAAATGCGCCTTCCAACAGGCTTTTATTGAAATGCTGACTTTCATAGCATTTTTCTATATGAAGTGTAATCCGTGGCGGTTTTTTTGTAAGAAAAGTGTCTTTCAAAACATTTTATAAAGGAAAAATGTTTGCTGTCACCATTTTCTTAAAAGAAAGTGTGATTCGTTACTCTTTTTTACAAGAAAAGTGTCTTCAACAACGGTTTCAATAAGTGTCTTCTGAAACACTTTTCTGTTAAAAAACTGTATAGCGTGACCTTTTTCTATAAGAAAAGTGCCTCATAAATGATATATAGCGTCTTTCGTGACTCTTTTTGAAAAGAAAAGTGCATTTCGTGACTCTTTTTTACAAGAAAAAAGTCTTCCATGACTCTTTTTTTTAAGAAAAGTGTCTTCGGTGACCGTTTTCTATAAGGAAAGTATCTTCCGTGACTGTTTTCTATAAGTGTTTCCCAAAGCACTTTGCTATAAGCGAGTTTCGGTGGCCTTTTCTTTGAGAAAAGCGTCTTTAATGCACTTTTCCACAAGGGTAGAGACTTATGAGAAAAGCATCTTCCGCGGCAAAAACTACTTTTCCAGGAATTTTCCTATTTGAAAGATTCCTTTAAGAACTATTACATATATTGGAGACCATTATCCGAGACATAGAAGAGGATTTTTAAGAGATTTTAGGTATAGAAAAACATATAATCAATTACACTATTTTCAAGTACATAAGACTGACTTTGAATGAAGCCCTAATATTCCTGAATAATATTAATTTAATTTTGATAAATATAAGTTTCAAAGAATTATTCGGTATTTTCATTAACAGTTCTAATATGTAACATTTTGTATAGAATGCCATTAGATTGCTAATTTTCAATTTATGTATCTTGTTTGTATCATCATATCGTATTTTCTATTTCGTCTTTCGGAGTACGTACCAAAATAACACTTTGCTGTAAAAATATACTTGATTTGTAATTTATTTTTAAATATGTTTTTTTAAATCTGCATATTTAATTTACCATTTACCATTCATTTTTTACTGACTTGTGGCAATACTGCGAGAGATGCGGTGAGAAAGTAAGAGAGTGACAAAAAAAAAAAAAAAATAACAACAGAGTGCAAATTATAACACAGCTGACTTTTGTTTTCTATTAGTGCTGGTTTCTGTTTCTCTCACACAACAGCAACAAACATTTTGTTTCTTAATATTCTTTTGGCGTTGGATTAGTTCGCTCTAACACTTGACATAGCCGGACGGGTTTCTTAACGCATTCGGTAGGGGTTCTTATTGTTGTTTTCATTGAAATTTATGACATGAAAAATAAAGAAACAAATAGTGAAAAAGAAGAGAAGAAATATCGGATGTAAATAAAACCACCAGTGTACCAAGAAGTCCGTAGAGTCTGTGGTGGTCGGTGGTGATTTTTGAAATAACAAATATATATTACAAATAATTGATATTTCTGGAAAAATATATACATACATAGAAATAAAAAATTTCAAATAAAATCGAAACGATAAAGTTTGCTTCGATAAATGGTGAAATGCCGTAGTGATACTATGCAAAACTATTATTACAGTTCCACTTCCTTTGGCAAATTTATCGACGGCAAAGAAAAAACAGATGTAAATACAAATGTATATTCATACAGCTCTATATCCATGTGTACCTGTGACTGTATACGATAAGTAAAATAATAATATTCCGCACTTAGGGGGAAATTATGTAAGTTTTGAACATTCATCCATATGGCTTGTGCGCCATAAACAAAAATATCTATGTACTTCAATTAAATTATTTCATTAAAGCATTTCAATTTCAAACACACACAGGCACACACGGTGCCCAATATTATCTTGGTAAAGATTTTGCACACGTAAAACTACCTAGTTTGACAGCACATTTACGCCGTTCTGCCGTTTGGGTAGTGATTTTTGCCAATTGTATCATGTTTTAATATTTTGAACGCCACCTTTGTTAATGAAGAGGTTAACAATGTGTCTATCTCAGAGTATACCTATAAACAATAATGTGACTCTATTTTGCACATTTATTACAAGTAAACGTATTTAAGATTCTCTTAATTTAACAGCAAACTTCTATCTCCTATATCTTCTCTCTAAATCACAAAGCAGTCGCAGTGTTGCCACTTTTGAAATAATTATCTAGAACAAGGTATGCCAAAACAATATGCTGAAGATTTTTGGCCCATATGGTTCGAGCTACGTTCTTTTCTACATAAACCAATTGATCGGTGAAAATTGAAAATGCGCTGGAATCTATGATCAAATGTACATTTACACGAGAAAAATTTAAAATTAGTTATATTTGCTAAATATCTCAAATGTGAATTTTAAAAGAAAAAAAGGGGATATGAAAGTTATGGCGGTTGGACAAACGGACAATTTTGAAAATTTTTGTAAATGCTAGATTTATTAAATACGTGTATAAGTGCTCATTACCAATAACAGACAGGTATCAAGGCTAAAAATTAGGGCTCTGCTAGAATAACAGTTTTGCGCAATCGAATGTTTCGCGCCGCTTTTACTTCTAATCCATTACAATTTTGTGTATGAAATACTACGGTTGGCCAAATTTTTGGCAGATCAGGTTCATAAATTTTAAATTATGAGCCAAAATTTCGGTAGGATCGAAATAGATTTACTCCAGTTATCGGAACCAACGGCCAGCCAGCATACAGATGGACATGGCTCTGACGTCTTAAAAAGTCTTGAAATGGTTTCATCTTGAAATATCTAGGATCTAACTCCTCTCCGCCAATACGTTATCCGTTTTTAAGAAAATTAATTCATATTAAGGCGAAATTTATTGCAGACAAATAATTACATTTTTATACAAAAAAGGAAAGAAAATTAACAAATAAAAAATAAAAGAATAAAAATGTTTGAAGTCGTTCGTGCTACTTGAATTTTGGGGTGTTGGTTAAAGCCATAACCGACCGCAACTATCGTTCGCATGATCCCTATCAATATTTGAGCGGTGGTCACATGTGTTTGACGAATGCTTCGAGTAGTCGATAAGTCTGGTAAATGCTTCTCAAAACGTGTCGCCCGGAATCGTCGTAAAAATGTAGGTGCCGTTGTGTGAGTCTAAAATTAAAATGCCCACCTAATGTGAAAAGCTCTCTCATATCTCATTCATGGGATGCAAAAGAATTTGTTTTTTTTTTGTTGGTTAAAATCGGGGATTCTATGGAACTGGGTTCAGGATTTGCCATTTTTGTCGATTTTTTTTGGGTTAAACTGGTGACATTAGCTTGTGTTGATTTTGACGAAATTCGATGGTGAAATGTGATAAATATATTGAATACGATGAATCAGCTGCGGAATAATAGATCAACTTTTCGTGGCTGCTTTAAATGCCCGCTCTTTTTTGTTGGAGATGAATTCAAAGTTTTCGATGCTTGAATCTCTGTTTGAAGAATTTGGTAACGGCTCTCGGGTATTATAATTTGTTGTTAGAACTTATACAAGTCAGCATTGTACACTTCCTAACTTCTCAACGTTTCACATAAATAAGAAAACGTAATTTTTTTCAGTGCTATGATTCATATACCCATTACCAATACCATTAGTTTCCATCAAAATCTATTTGTCAAAAAGCGCGAAATTATTTAACAAAATGTTTGACGGCAACACTGAAACAATCTCTCTGCTATTTCTTTTTCTCTTTATCAATTATTTGAAATAAACTCTCTTAATACATATTCAAGACACACGTTTTTGTTGGATATGTACAGTGCTGACTATTGTAGCGCTTATAAACGCAAAATCTGCGAGTAGTCGTCATCAATGGGGCGGTCACATAAATAAATTTAGAATTCGATAAAGAATGATCGTGCGCGCAATTCACCTACACCATGAAATAATTTAAAAGAGGCTAATCATAACTGTTTATCATCAATTGGTACACAAAGACTATCTTTCTATGGATCACCTTTTCGTGGAAGACGCCTTAATTTTATAAATGCGTGAAGTGACGTTTCTTAGAGTAACTTGAGAGGTTTACTTATTTATCTGTCGAAAGTTGGTTAATGTACGCATTCCTGAAACTGACGCTATAAAAGGCAAAGAAAATTAAAATCTATCAGACTTAACTAATGATGAACAAGAAAATGATGGCAGCTGTTAAATACATGCCATCTGAAGTGTTATTTATTTAGTGGAAGGTTTGTCATTTACGAATGTCGATCGTCTAACAACCAAGGAATGCGTAAAAATAGTTAAAACTTACTACAAAAGTGGAGATTTAAATGTAGACATTCAGTCGAACAAAATTTTCTGCAGCGATGAAACTCATTTCTCCCTCGGTGGTTACGTCAACAAGCACATATGCTACATATGGGGCTCGAAGAACCCAGTAATGATTGTGGCAAAGCCATTGCGTCCGGAAAAAGCTACTGTTTATTGCGCATTGTGGTCTAGGGGTGTCAATGACAGTATTATAATGAAATAAGTATTATAATGAAATAAGAGTTTCATCGAAATCAAAGCTTTATGTGTGTTTTATTTAGCTTTACTTTTGAAACCGAAAAATGGATAACTTTATACAATCTTCTAATTTTTCAATAATAATACGATAGTGATATATACACTGCAGGATTATGGCTAAACTGAAGGCTAATTTCAACTAAGGTCTCTAGGCCAAAGGCTATACTACCTATAAATTCCAGTACTACCTACAAATTACTTCATCTAAAGTCTTTCTGTCTTGTTGCACAAGTAGCGTAATGATACAATGGAATATACAGCTGTGGTCACAAGGAAAACCAACTTAAGTGGAAAAATTACAAAACCATTCTTGCACTTTGGTTTGTGTCCAAACCCAATTTCAGAATTCGGTTCAGTTCACAAGTTATAACAAATTTTCAAAATAGCGATTTTTGATAAATTGCGTAATATCTCTATATATTGATATTAGTAAAAACATATTTGCTGTTATTATTGTTTCATCCTTCAGATACATACGGAGGCGGTCTCAAAACTACCCGATATAACAAGACACAAAAAAGTCGAGAAAAATTGTCTTTATTATTGTCTCGATAGATTTTTTCCGGCAATATTCAATATCTTCTATGCCCTGTTTATAGTAAGAACTGTTAAGCTCATTAAAATAACCATCCACCTTTTCATTGTTGGCAAATCTTTTACCAACGAGCCATTTTTTCAAGTTTGGAAGTAGGAAACAGTCCGAGGGAGCTAAATCTGGCGAATAAGTTTTGTGATGAATCAATTCGAACTCAAATTTATTACTTTTGGCCATTGCAATAGTGGATACCATTGGAGCATTGTCCTAATGAAAAACTACCTTCTTTTCCGCCAAATGTGGTATTTTTCTATAATTTCATCACCTGAACGCTGCAATAACTTAGCATAATATTCGCCTTTGATGATTTTTCGTTTTTGCAGATATTCAACAAAAATAATCCAATGCGCACCCCAAAAAACAGACGCCATGACCCTGCCTTCAGATGAAACCATCTTCGCCTTCATTGAACACGATTCTTACATTCCAGTCCACTGTTTTGACTGTTTCTCTCAGGTGTGAAGTACATTCAGTACCATTTTGTGGATTTTCTTAACCGTGTCTGGCGCGGACGCCTCAATTGGTCGACTACTACGGTGTTCGTTTTGGCAGCTTGTATGGCCTCGTTTAAACTCTGCTACCGAATATTTTACAGTCGTAAGCGAAGAAGCAGACTCTCTCAGAGTGGAATTTAGGTCAGCTTTAATATTGGTGGGTCTGAGACGTTTCAAATGGATATATTGAACTACATAACGGTGACAAATTTTTTCCATGTTTATAAATTCACTGAGATCGTTTACTTTTGATGGCTCAAATGAAAACACTAAACAACGTGCCGCCTTGAAACTTAAGGTATATGTTTTATAAGGTTGCCACTTTTTTTCAAACTAGTGGCACCATCCATACGTTAGGTCGGCTAGTTTTGTGACCGCCTTCGCATATGAACATTAACACTCAATGTTTTTATCGACCAAAAATATCTGTGAATTTTATTTGATTAGTAATTTTGTTAAACTGGAGCAAACAAAGAAACGTCTAATAAATTACAGACCCCTCAAAAAAAAAAAAAAAAAAAAATCACAGCTGTTATAATTAATTAATTAAAGAAACAATTAATATTTTAGTATTATCATGTATGCGTAGGAATGTCCCTTAACTGGTGTGCAAAATCAAATAGTTGACTTCTTTAAAATGCCGGCATTCCATGATGCAAAGTGCTTAATTATTATTGTTTGATTAGATTGAAAAAATATCACAGGAATGCTACGTTCTGCTTTTGGTTAGCACGTGACTGCCATTCCCCTAATTGTTTTATTGGTAAAGGTCTCACACATTAAAGATTATGTCAATTCAAGTGCATGAAATTATAAAGAAATTCAAAGGAGATCTTATCTAAAATTGGTCATAGGACCTAATAAAATAAACTTTTCGGATTGCGAAAAAAAGGGGAGTAATAATTTAGTATTTTGTGTATGTACCATCATATTCAAACCAAATTCATAAATTCTAATTGTTACTTTTTATGAGATTTGATTTAAGGGCACGTATTCACCTAAATGGCGTTTAGAACCCAACAAATTATAAAGACTGCGCCAACCGTGGAAAAGACTTCCAAAAGCTCGCCTTTCATTGCTGTTTCGCTCGCTCTCTTTTGTACTGCCAGTTGAGATAAATGCCGATGGCTTTCGTGCTGTTGTCATTTTCAAACTAATATGACCCAGACATAGCTGTGGCTGTATTGACCACGTTTATATCGTATACATCATGCAGCTCATGATTCATACTATGCCGATACTATCCATTAATATTGATGGATAATTTATTTTCAGAATATTTTCATTTGAAAGCCTTTCACCATTGATTAATGTACCTGTGTCATTATCCAGGTAGGATTATTGTCTGATACACTTGGATCTCCAACCGTTGAGAGAGGGCTTTGCCATGTAGCTTCTTATTTACTTCCAAATAGAGTCCTTTTGCAAGCAGCATTCCTCTCATGTTAAGCTGATATTATTTATCCCATTTATAGGATAGGAAAGTTAAATAAACCATTTCGTACTCCAAAGTTGTAGATATCGATATTTGCGCAGTATCGCATACCACTAGAATTTTATACCTCGCAACTAATAAATTAGCATGAGAAGGCTGCAGTAATTTCTCCAAGTATTCGACCGATGATATCTATATTGTCATTGTAAGCAAGTAACATGTGTTTTTTGTTGAAATTTACTACATAATCATCCCCAACCAAAAAAAATAGATTGAAGTAGGCTGCACTCTATCAAAACTATCGTTTGTTGTAAAATGGTTCAATAAGATTATTGAAGATTTCATGCCGCTGAACGTCTTTCTACAAGGATTTAAAACTTTCGCAGGAATAAAAACTCGGCTATGAGTTTCTCCGATTTCTATCGTATAGGACTCTCGAAGTCAGCTTTATAGTCGACAAAAATGTTGCACATATCGTTTATTTTGTTTATTTCATATATCGCGCTCCATAGAAACTTATAAGCGATGAATAGAAGAGTGATACTGCTTTCAGAAGTTGGTGCAATCCCGTTATCAGCTCATCATCTAAGACCTTAAACAGATTCGTCGGCAGCCTATTAGTAACCCCAGTTTTATTCCCAAGCCTGTACCTGCAATTCTAATCTAAGTTGATTCTACGCTAAGAAGACCTTTGCTATCGTCGATAATTGGTATGATTTCTCCAGTTGTGGTCCTTTCCATTTCTAGAAACTTATAGCCGCTCTGAGCATCTGTGGCCATATTTACATTTTTGTTGTGGCAGCCCCGTTCATAACTTTTAAATTTTTTATAGTGTTTTTGAGTTTCATCTCTATCCCTGCTTTTTATATCTGCGTTGTCTCGTCATTTCCACAATTGTTCTGCTTAAAAAGGCAGTCTGCTTCCCTTCTCTTCTGCATATAGCGTTAACTCACGGCACGCGTTACAATTGACTACAGTATTGAGATTTTAACCATTCCAGGGGTTGACTGAGAGCGGTTTCCCATACTCAAGTATGGTTTTAAACGTAATTGCTATCGGAGCATAATATACGAGTATTGCCACAATACTCCAGAAACATCATGGTTTAGGGCGTTTTGTACTCTTTTGTCTGTGACTATCTCTGGAGTGTGTAGCTTAGTGGCTACGATTTTGACACGTTCAATCTTGTGCGTCTCATCGCTGCCACCAGTTGCTGATCTGTTCTTCTGTTTCCGTGCAATCAAACTGATTTCTCGTGTTATGATCAGGAGATAAGCAAGTCACGTTGTGGATATCTTTATGCAAGAAACTGGTTTCACTCCACTATCGGAGGTGTTGATATGCAGGTTGAATTTCGTCTAAGAATATCTTGCCTTCTATTTTGTCTTTAAAATATCCCTGCATAATTTTAAATTCATGGCTAGAACAGCGATCGTATACTTCTTTCCGGCACTCATGAAAAGTTTTAGCGTCCTCGTTTTTGTTTTGCTTTGAAATGTGCAAACACATATCGTGTTAAAAAATACTTCGGCTTGGTGTGTATTATGTCTATTCAGTCGAGTGAGAGAGTGTGAGGCTCTCTGCGGATGGAATCGTCTTCACCTTTTTTGGACGCGATTTTCCCATTCCAGTCCACTACTTGGACTGTTGCTTTGTCTCAGGTGTGAAGTGATTGATCCACGTCTCATCCATGGTTATAAATCGACGCAAAAATGCGGGTTTATTGCGGTGAAACACCGTCAAACACTCTATTGGAACATCTTCATGGCGCTGTTTTTGCTCTGTTGAAAGCAAGCGCGGCACCCATCTTGCGCACAGCTTCCTCATATTAAAATCTTCGGTCAACATGCGATATACAGCACTTTTTGAAATGCTTAACATTTCAAATAGTTCAAGTAGCCTTAGCCGACGATCATCCAATATCATTTTGTGGATTTTCTTAATCTTGGACACCTCAATTGGTGGACCATTACAGTGTTCTTCTTAGCTGCCCGTACGGGCTGCTCGTTTACACTCTGCACACACACCTAATATTTTACAGTGATAAGTGAAGGGGAAAATTCGCTCAGAGTAGAATCTAGATCGGCTTTAATATTGGTTGGACTGAGACCTTTCAAATGGAAATTGTGAATTACATAGTGGTGAGCAATTTTTCCCATGTTTACAAATTCACTGAGATCGTTTATTTTTGATGGCTTAAATAAAAATACTAAATAATGTGGCGCCTTGAAACTTAAAACATATGTTTTATAAGGTTGCCACTTTTCACCAAAATAATTTAGTTTTCAAAATCTATATATCAAGTCGGCTAGTTTTAGGACCGCAGAGTCCACGGGTGTTTAACGCGAGTCTCGCCGTGAAGGCCTTACCCACGGTGTGCGACGTACTGGACATATTACAATGCGATTGCACACGCCCTCCTGGGATAGCCAAGTAAAACTTGGATTTTATAGGAAAAGAGGCTGATAATTTTGGTGCTACCGCAATTGTCAGCCCTTTCTTCCAGCCAAGGATTACTAGGATTACCAGCCATACTAGATTATGTTAGTATGGAACATAATTCCCATTGGTAGAGGTGAGGCCTACCTACCACCTCTGCTACTTTTTGGATCTGTAGCACCCGGTTGCACTGCAACTCCACATTCGAGCACAAAGTCGCTACCAGCGATTTTGATATCAACCACAACCCGCGTGAATAGTTTAAAAATTAACAATTGTTCCACAAACCATTATTAATTTTAATGGCAATGTTTACTGTAAGTAAAACGCCTCTGTTTTTTATGATTGTTAAAAAGTTATTATGGATGACAAATTTTGAGTAAACCAAAAAATGGTTTCCATAAAAAATTAGTTCATCGACAAATATTATACGGAATTAAACAAAATATCATGTTGTAGCAAACTCTTTCACCCACTGTTTCTGCTAAGAATAATAAGTACGAGTATTTCTGGATATCTACTGATCCAATTTTATGAATTTGCCAAAGCAATGCTAGTTGAGTTCTATACATTCCCATGATTCCTATTATGAATAATGTTCGTACTTTTATATTGAATTTACCTTTGTATGATAAGGTCGATAACTTTTTTTTATTGACAGTGGGCTTCTCACAGACCTATCTGTCATAATCAGCATTATGAGGGGTCTATTATGAAAACGTAAAATCTTATCTTTTATTCATATGACTCATGCGAGTGCACACTTTTCACATTTGATGTGTCATCGGTAAAGTGTTATGGATTTATCTAAATGGCATCATAATAAATGCATCGTGAAAACTGTAATCTAGCATAATTTGACATAATTAAGAGTGTACTGAGTTTATTCATTTTTAGTTTACTTTAGTGGTAAAGTTAGTTAGTGCTTATCTCTCTCTAATAGCAATGACGTAGACCAAAGAAGTCAGATTTTCACTTTTCGAAACTGTGGCCAATGATTCATAGCCTTGCAAAAAGTTCAATTAGATGGGATTGAGATGTATCAAACAATTCCTGTTTCACTCCTTATGTGAAGATTATACAAGTAGAGCAAAATGTTGATTTTTTCACCATTTTCACCAGAGTCTTTCGTATGCAGTTTGTTTCGACCATAACCTTTCATAACCTTTTCATAGCCTCATGAAGGAGGTAGTTCAAATGATCAATTCTTTTTGTGTGAAAATAATTAACTAATTTATATAAGATAATTATTTTCAGCCTAATAAGGGTCAAACAAATCTACTGATGGAATGAAAGGGTACTACTGCAAATGCTACATATTTGCCACTTCGTAATTAATAAAATTCACACATATAAAATAGATATGAACAACTATTGATTCAACTATGAAGAACTATGAGATATGGCTCACCCTCTCAGAGCAGCGGAATGGGTGACTGATTTATAAAGAAGTGTAAACTAGAGTGAGTCTTCTAGTTTATATAAGATAAATAAGTTCAATATTTTTGCATGACATTGAAGGTTTTATTTAACATAATTGAAATGATCTGATTTAGGCCCAATACGCTCCGTTTTGTTCGATCACTTGTTGGCATTTTGAAGATAATTCCATTATGACTCTCTAATGGAAACAGTAGATTTTCAAAAAAGCTTCTTTTGAGACGAATTTTTCACCAGCAAAATTATTCGCCATAGGAATAGGTGGTTATTGCTTGCCGCCATAAGAAAGTGACTATAAGGAAGATGCATAAGAATCTTCCATTCGAGCTCTTTCTGGTCTTCTGGTGAGTTTTTGTCGATGGCGTTGTCCTGATGGAACATAATTCCTCTCCTATTGCTCGATTGTTTCCTTCAGACGGTTCATTTGTTGTTGGTTTGAATTAAAAGTTTGGCCTTAGGAGAGCCGCTCATAGTAGATGATTTCATACCAATCCCATCAAACACACAGCAAAACCTTCATAGCCGCCAATCCCGGATTGACTACCGTTTGCGCCAGCTCACCGCTATTCGACCATTACCGTTTCTACTTGACGTTCGTTGTAAGTGATCTACTTTTCACCATTGGTCACCATACGCTTCAGAAATAGAAGTTTTTGGCAATTGACCTTTTTGAGTATGGTGCATCCTTGCCATTAAAATTACAGGAACGGAATCGATGAGACCAAAGTTGTGCTTAACTGGCTGTTACAGTATCAAGACCATAGACGTTATTCACATTTCCATCTTTATTCAAGAAAAACAGTAAAATATGGAGTAATTTCTCTTTGGAATCCAGCAATTACAAAACAAAAACACAATCCTATCTCCGTAAAGCCATCTTTTGGAGAAATATATATATACATATAGTATTATCCATTATCCACATGATATATACAGGGTGGGCCATATGAGTGTTGGCGATATAATACTTCAATTTCTCGGTAACGCGCGGCGCGAGGTGGCGGGGGGATATGTTGTTCGCTGCGCCGCTTCCTGGAAATTAAGTCGCCATGGAGCCGTACACGGGAGTGCAGCGTGCATTTTGTGTCCGAGCGTATTACGAAAGCAATAAATCAGTGATTACTGCACGACGATTGTATCGGCATGAACACGGTTTACACGATTTAAGTGAAGTTCCAAGCGCCAATGTGATACGAAAATGGATCAGAATGTTCGAAACAACCGGCTCAACAGTACCAATTACGGTTCGTGGTCGCCCAGTTTGTGCAAGATCAGCCGACATTGTGGAGCGTGTTCGTGTTTCAGTTCACGACGGTTAGAGCGAACAATTATTGCAACATGCTAGCAGACTTTTTGGTGCCAGCTTTGCAAGAACTTCAAGGCAATACCTCGAGGATGTGGTTTCAACAGGATGGGGCCACATGTCATACGGCTAGGGTATCCATAAAGTTGCTGAAAAATGTTATTCCTGGAAACCTTATTTCGAAAAGGGGGATATTGAATGACCCCCACGTAGCCCCGATCTCTCTCCATGCGATTATTTTCTATGGGGCTACCTCAAATCGGTAGTCTACGAGAATAATCCGACCAATTTAGAGCAGTTGAAGAGGAACATTATTCAGGAAAGTAACAAAATACCGAGAACAACTTTTCAATGAGTTTTCCAAAATTTGCGACTTCGGTTCCAAGAGTGTCAAGCAGCCGAGGGAAGCCATTTGGACAACATTATTTTTAAGTCTTAAAAATTCCCATGCTTCTACTTTTTAAAAATACAAATATATTTTTTTTTATGTTTCGTAGTTTTTTTTTTAATTGAATATTTGAACCACCAACACCCTTATGGCTCACCCTGTATATATAGTACTGAAAAACTTAAATCTTAAAAAATCATCCTATAATTTAAAGCTCTCCGGCCAATTATAAGCTACGTACAATAAGCAACAATTTATTTATTAAATTTAATCTGCTCAATAATATAAATTTAAAAAAAAAAACAAGTAATAAAAATGAAATATAAAATTTGTGTAAATATACAAAGATTTTAAAGATGGTATGACTAAAAACAAAAAAAAAAAACTAAGAAAAAATACTGTTTTAGAAGTTAATCGGCATATAATCTGCAAATATAAGATAATCGCTATGTGATAAAGGCTGCTCACAATTTAATTGAAAACAAAATTTTACATTAAAAGTCTGAAAGTGCTGCAGAATGTGCCTTTTGTAAAAATCAGGACTTAATTTAAAACATTTTAAATGGCTTTGTAGTAAATTGTAAATTCGTGTTACTCTTACTACGAAAGCACGACCCATAAGTGTGGTTATTTTGGAAATAAGAACCTGTTCATTATGAGCGGAATGTGAAAAGAATAAATTGAGAACTACACAGTCGAACAGCTTTATAAAGTAACAACAAACTGCAGCCTAAAAAATGCTTAACATACGGTGTTATATGAATATGATGCCTCAGTGAATGCAAGTATCTCATACCACTATTGAATACCATCTGAATTTTCCTCATATTTTGTTTATTAGTGCCACTGTATAGTTCTAAGCAATATAGAATACCAGGCATGATATAAGCATGAGCCAACTTTTCCTTAATCGATCTGGGCAACACTAAATCAGTGTTATAAAAACTTCGAAGTGAATAATTTAAACGCTGGGCTACATTATCCACATGATAGTTGTCTAAAACTAATTTATACAACCTGTCAACATTCCGTTTTTTTTCATTTGCCGATCGATGATTCAGCGCCTTGCACTTGGGAGTACCTGAATTTTCCCAGCATATGATCAACGTGTGCGTCATTTCTTATAACAGTGGCATGAATTATATGAATCAGAAAATAGAAATTGTATCCATCAGCCATCAGCAAATCTGAAACATATTTATAATTAAGATCTGCCTTACCATTGCTCAGGGGTATTCAATTTATAGATAAGTTTTCTGTTTCAACATCATTAATAAAGTTTATCGATGCAATCATTCATGGGTTAATTCGCTACAGTGAAGGCGTTGTAATTGATATCATGGGAGTGTGATAACATGGAATTTCCATGCCATTGTTAATTGGACAAAATATTAACCTATCTCCCATTATCGTGTGTAAAAGCAGTGTTCGTTTTATCATAGAACGATATTTTGCTTATTACCACTACCATTTGAACCGCTTTAATCTATACCATTTGTTCCAATCGATATTTATAATAATTATTTGGATTGCAAATTGATATCTGCCCAATGATCAACCATGGCGCTATGGTTAGTACGCGCGACTACCGTTTGCATGATCGCAGGTTCAACCCCTCATATAGCCACCTATCATCATTTGAGCGGCAGCCACCTCGATGTGTCCGACGATCACTTCGAGTAGTTTAGTAATCGACAAGTCTTGAAAATGCTTCTCAAACGGTGACATTCGGAATTGTTGTTAAATTGCAGGTTTCGCTGCGTGAGTCTAAAAAGAATGCTTGCAAATTCATTGTTTTGTTTTTGTTTTGTTACTTTTACCAGTCATTACTTTCACCTGGGCACAAAATTGAAGACCTATGCCAAGGAGAAATTATTGAGCTCAACGAACTTTTGAACATCGTAAATAACAGCAGATTACAGTGTATATATATTTTGTTATGCAATGTTGATAAATTTATTAAAAAAATTTATTTGTCAATGACTCATATTATATATTAATTTACTATTACTCATATACTCCCAGCAAATGTTAAACGCATGCCAGTTGTTAGAATGTTTCTATGATTCATGGTGATTAGAAGATAGGATTTTACATTTTTAAATGCTAATGTTTATTATCGTAGTAAGACCTAATTTCAAAGCTTAAGGACAGTCTTTGATGGAACAGCCCTCTTTGGTTAAGTCGTTAGTAACTCTAATTTGCAGATCTAACCACGAAAATAATGAAAAATAATGCATCACAATTTTTTACGCAACTTGTAAAATCTGCTTACAACGTTTTCAGGTTTTGGAGAATACTCGTATATCGAGGCTAAGAGTTTTAGCCCAGGGATTTCAACTCCACTTGAGCACATTACTTTAAAAATAACTTACCTATTAAATCATAAAATTTCTTGGTTTTTCAAAGTTGCGAATTATTTCTACATTATAACGCTCGCAGCTGATAATGATAGGGTTTCCACTTTTGGGTCTCAAAAGTATAGCTAAGTAAAATACACATAAAGGTATGATTTCGATGAAACTTTTATTTTATTATAATGCTTTGACCTTGCCATTATGTACGAAATGCGATGTCGTTTGAATGACCTTCTTTGGATGCGTTGCAACAGTGGATCCATTTGAGCTTGCTTCAGCGTCATTTTCGAAAAAACATGATCCAATGACTCCTCCAGACCATAATGCGCACCAAACCGTCACTTTTTCCGGATGCAATGGCTTTTCCCTAATCATTTCTGGGTTCTCCGAGCCTTATATGCAACAATTTTGCTTGTTGACGTAGCTATCGAGTTAGAAATGAGCTTCGTCGCTAAAGAAAATTTTATTCGATTAAAAGCTTACGTTTGAATCACCACTTTTGTAGTAGGTTTTAACTATTTTTACGCGTTCTTCGTTTATTAAACGATCCATATTCGTAAATTGCAAATCTTTCACTAAATAAGTAACGCTTCAGACGGCAGGTACTTAACAGTGACAGCCTTACCAGATCGGCCGTTTTAAAATCACTATATGTGTATATAAGCTATTAATAATTTACGTAGATGTTACTGTGATTGTATTGCGTTTCTGCTTTTTTTTATTTGAATTATTTCATCATAGCTTAACAAAATATTTGCTAGCTACAATCCAAGCCTATTGCTGATAACCATGTAAATAATTAATAAATACGCGTATATGAAGAAATAAATACCAGCAATCCTCCTATCGACAACAATTATTGTAACATATGATGTTGAAATTTCATAAAAAAATGTTGAAATGTACGGTGATATTTGGAAAAGTTATTAAACTTATAAAATTTTTTTTTCTATTAGTTTCGAACTAATCATAAAGGATTCTCGCTATTATGACCAAATTCTATAACATCTTTTAGTTTCGCACTTCATATACCGTTTTAATTCTAATGGGTTCGCGCCACCATGATCAATTTCTATAGCATCTGCTAGTGGTTCTGGGGATTATGCATATTGAAAAAATGCTTGAGCTTTAGTTGATGGTTCAAAAAATCTACAAATTCGCAAAATATTGCACGACTTCGAAAAGACTTCCTCTGTATTTCTTTTCTGCTGTTAGTGAAATTACCGCTTGACTATTTTGTATTGTAAAAATAATTGCATTATTTTCCCAACATATGGTTTTCTGCGCCTCGCATTGTGTAAGTGCGATCTGACAGTATTGTGACAGTTTTGTTATTGCTCGACTTAATGTTATTTGAACACTCGTTAAAAATGGGCTTCAGCAAAGAGACAAAACACAATCCAAGTAGCTGAAAATGTGAATGTGCCAGGTAAAGTTCAATAAAACACACATAAAGCTATGATTTCGATTACACTTTTATTTGATTATGATGCTTGAACCTTAGAATTTTGCACGAAATTCAATATCATTTAAGTGACCGCTTCTTGAATGGTTGCAGCGGTGAATCCTTTTGGGGCGGTTTTCGAAAAAATACGGCCCAATGACAGCTCTAGACCATAATGCGCACCAATTAGCACTTTTTCCGGGTGTAATGACTTTTTGCGACAATTTTGCTTGTTGACGTGACCGCTGAGTGAGAAGTAAGCTTCATCGCTGAAGAAAATTTTGTTCGATTGAAAACCGACGTTTGAATCACCACTTTTATAGTAAGTTTCAAATATTTTCATGCGTTCTTCGATTGTTAAACGTTCCATATTTGTAAATAGGGAATAAATAACACTCCAGATGACAGGTATTTACCAGCTGACAGCCTTGCTATAGGCCGTCGGTTTTGCAACAGCCAATCATGCGCACTTTTGGTTTCGTCTATTTCGTTCCCGAAAATTTAGATCTAAAACGTGCGCCTATAGAAAAACGAAGATAAAAATCGAAGTGGATTGTGACAGGTATTAAAATGTGGGCCACTTTCGACAACAATAAGTGAAAATGGTGGTTGTCGAATCGCGATTAGCTGGCGTAAACGGTGGCCAAGCCATGATTGCCGGTCAAGAACATTTTGTTGTGTGTTTGTTGAAATTGACAGGTAATCACCTGCTGCTTCTCTATAGTCTAATTCTTAATTCAGATCATATTGTCGATGGTGACTCGCCAGCAGCTTCGGAAGTAAGATTGGGAGGTTCTTATGCAACCACGTTATGGTTCAGATTGGGCAACAAGTGATTATCTCTTGTTCCTGTCTATGGCGAATGATTTTGCTGGCGAAAATTCGTCTCAAGAGAAACACGCGAAAATCGATTGACACAGTTTTTGCCAATAAGATTTCTATGAGAGAGTCATAGTGGAATTATCTTCAAAATAGTAAGAAGTTATTGAACAAAGTGGTGTATATTTGCTCTAAATCGGAACATTCTAACTACGCTAATATCATACGAAAATAATGGATTTCTTTTTACCAAAACTTATGCACTATAAGGTAGTACATCGCCCTTTGCTATATGGATTAACCAAAGTGCTAAATCATCATTAAATTTATTATTGCTATAACAAAGACGAGAATTGTTGATTATTAAAAAATTCTGTGCATTGCAGTTGAACACTTAACATGACGTTACATTTTTCTAGATATATTGCATTTAGGTAATCAATGTTGAAGTAAATCTCACAGAGAATCATATTGCATTCAGTTATCCGATTAAAGATTATTTTGCTAAAAGCAGTGACCTCAAAGATCAATTATTGCCTCATTGTATGATAAGTGGTTTTTAAGGGTTGCTACAAAGTAAAAGTTAGCATGCATTTCGTAAAAAAAAAAAAAAAAAAAAAAAAAAAAAAAAAAGTGTAAGTAAATTAGTGAATAAAGTTCAAAATATTAAAATTTGTAGCCCATTTCCATAAAACGAATCACTTAATTCGCTGGCAAAGTAAACCAAATCCCCCTTTGTGTCCGTCATTGTAATTCGAACAGTTTTCCGTTCAACAGCCTGTTTGCATAAAACCAGTCACTCAATTCGTTCGAAAATCAAATGAAAAACTGTTTGTGTTCTTTGTAAATTGAATAGATTTTCATTTTGAAGAGTTTAATTTTTATTGAGTACTAGCTGACCCGGCAAACGTTGTTTTGTCTACCTACCATTATTTGATTCAATGTTAATGTGGTAAAAAAAATTAATTGCAAAAATCTCATCTCCAACGCCATCTATCACTTCAAATAAAATCTTTTAAACCTTTCGGAATACTCTACCAATAATTTAAGACCAAAATGAGCCAAATTGGTCCAACCGTTCTCGAGCTTTAGCGAGACTAACGCACAGCAATTGATTTTTATATATATAGATGATTAAAAAAATTACAGTTTTTGTGTGAACAAAAATGTAGAAACGTTGAAAAAATATGTAATAGCAACAATGTTTTTTGAAAACTTTGATAGTTGATGAAAACTATCGAGCGTTTTATAAAAACTCCTTTTCCAATGCTTTCGTTCATAAACGATTCGTTCATCTACTGTTTTTGAACGTTTTATGGAAATATGCTGTTAAAGAGCTCTTATTATTCATTATCCATTTAGTAGTTTCAAAACCGACGGTCTGGCAAGGCTGCCAGCTGTTAAATATCTATCATCTTAAGTGTTATTTATTTGCTGAAAGACTTGCTATTTACGAATATGAATCGTTTAACAACCGAAGAACGCGTAAAAATTGTTAAAACTTACTACAAAAGTGGTGCTCACGTTTGGCATTTTGCATGCATTACGGGGTAATTATAATAATATATATATATATATATATATATACATATATATACTTATATAATAGACCTACTGTGTAAGGAATTGACAATATTATAAAGGAATTTGTAAAGACTGGAAGCGTTACAGATAGGGCCAGGGCTGTGCATCATTTTAATGTACGCACTGCCGAAAATATCCCTTCTGTTAGTGAAAGTATGGTGGATAATCTGAATTTCAATTCAGTGCGCTATGGCCGTAATTGGTCTGCAATTGACGATAATGACGATAATCCCCAAATGTTGGAGCATTTGGAAAAAAAAACATTCATCAAGTCATTGTCGAGATAACGTCCGAAATGTGTTCCAAAACTATCTCAAAAGGTGTCACTGCTGCAACCAATCCAGAGGCGGTCATCTAAAAAACATTACATTTCGTACATTATGGCAAGGACCTAGCATAATACTGAAAAGTTTTATCGAAATCACAGCTTTATGTGTGTTTTATTTAACTTTAATTCTTTAACCGAAAAATGGACAAGCCGGTATCTTTGTTGACCGGTGTTACCATAAAAGAAATGAGGAAATGTAGAAAAAATGTGAAATGGCAACATCATTTTTTTGAAAACTCTCATATTTTTACGAGTATAAAAGCTTCATTCCCAGTGTTTTTGGTCATAGACGATTCGTTGGTATTCCGTTTTAAATGTTTTATGGAAACAGGTTGTTATTGTACCGCCTTCAAGGTAATAGCCTTCCAATTAACACCAATAAAGCCAATCTAATCATCAAAACATTTTTCAAACGGATTTTCCCGCAAAGACTTCATTTCTCTCCGCAAATTTTCTTTTATGCCTTCTATTGATTGAAGTAATAATTTAAGTTTTTTTTTTGATAAACGAAAGGGTCAAATCAGGTGAATGCGGTGTATGTTCAATGATATTTGTTAAGTTCTTGGCCGGGAAATCGTTCACAACGATAGCCTTATGAGGCGACGTGTTATTGTTGTGCAAAATCCATGAGTGGTATTTTTTCGACGAATTTGATTTGTCAAACTCTGCATGCCACAGAAATAATATTCTTTATTTATCGTCTGACTTTCTGGGAAGAATTCCGCCTGCACAACAATGCGGTAATTAAAGAAAACATTCAGCATTATCTTGGTTTTTGATTTATTTTGACTTGAATTTTATGAGATCGGTTCAGTCGGAAAGCGTCATTCCGAAGCATGTCGACCGATTTGCCTTTGAAACTTGTAAGCTCATATTGCATCACCGGTTATAATCGAAATTGACTCGTTGCAACATGGTTTCAGCGATCTTTACACGATTGAGTTTCTAAACAAAAATTCATGCCTTTTGGAACTAGTCAGACGGTAATGCATTTGAAATTGATTTGTGAAACTTCAGTGACTATTTCTCTTTCTCAAACTCTTTCAAATTCAATCAACATTTCCTTCACTTCATCAATGTTAATTTCGGTTAAAGACGTTAAAGACCAGCCACCACATCTCGCCCCCTTTTCCGCGATTCGTCACACGATATTCCATATGCAAATCATATTTGGAACAAATTCTATGTTCGTTATTTGTATCCATTGTAAGAAGAGTACGCTGGAGATGAACTGACAAAATTGAGCACTGTAAACGTATAAACTGACAGATGGCCCTTAAACTCCGCTTCAGTATAGAGAACAGTTCTGCTAACTTAGCAACAAAAGAAGAAGAACCTCTTTAAGGGGGCTTTATTTATTGACAGAATGCAGATTAACGATTATTTTCAAGTGAACTTTTAAAATCCATTTTACCAACAATGAAGCAATTAATTTTGGATCTGAAGATATTGTTTTTATGAAAATAAGCTCTGATCGAATAACATTAACATTCCCTGTGCTGGGTTAAGTTAATATTATTTATATTTGCTACCATATGTTTACTACCATTATATATAATACCGGTAAAAAACCCCTTTACTCGCAGTATATACAAGTACGATATAATTATTTGACGTGGATATCATTGTTTTTTTAAAACATTAACCTATGTGGAATATATTCAAACTTTATAAAGCTAAATAAAATATGCTTACAAATGCTGCAGATGCCATAATAACTCATACACAAGATTGTGTTGAGGTTTTTAATAACTTATTATTGTCGTCTTTATTAACGCAATAAAACTCGTTTGACTTTACGAGTTCGCCACTCTTATTTAACAAGTGCCATGTGCCACCTGTTAAAACAAGGCAGCGATATGAGAGTTTTCAACGTAGAATTTAGATAGATTACTAGCAAATAGTCATGCGTTAACTTTTTTTGAAACTGGAAACTGAGGCAATGAGACAATGACATTTCCATAGCGTGCACATGTTTACGATAAAAGCGAATGGATCATAACTTCTTAGCCAAGTACTCGGGGCTTCTGGCGAGTTTCTGATAGAACACAATTCTTCTGCCACAGGCCGGCACAACAATTGTGCTACAATAAGAAATTCAAATAACTATTTTTAATCAATGAATTTCATTTATTTTTTTATTGTGTAGAAAATTTTATTTTATTTTATATAACTAATTGGTTTTGAAGATGATAGACCGTAAATGACCTCCATGGTCACTAACGCATATGCGACACCTAATTAGAAAATTATTCATCGCGGTCTGAAGGGTTGAAGTCGGGATCGCCTCAATTATTGTTCTAATGGACTGCTTCATTTCAGTCAAATTCCTTGGTTTCATTTTGAACACCTTTGGTGCAATCCGGTCAGGTGACCTTAGGAGTAAGCGAAAAGTGAAGTTTTTGTTTGGTATTTTCGTTGGAGCTCCGCCATAACCGGTCTGGCTATATGTGTAGTTGCCCCATCTTGCTGGAACCAAATGCTATTGGAACGGATACGTCTTCAGCGCAGTTCTGTCTAAAAAAACTCCTTCAACATCTTTAAATAACGGTGCAGTTCCATCTCATGGATTAGATGCACTCTCCATATACGTCAATTTTGCTTGTTTACATTGCCATTTAGATCAAAATGGGCCTCTTCAGACATAAATAAGCAATTTATGAAGTCATTGTCTTCTTCGGCCATTCCAATAATTTCTTGGCAAAATTCTAGGCGAATAGGCAAATACAGAGTTTTTAACTTGCTTGTAATATTGACTTTATAAGAAAATAAGTCTAAGTCATCATGGATTATCTGCTGTAATGACCGTCTGCTAACTCCAATTTATTCCGATAAGTTTCATATCGAAACACTTGGATTTGCTTGAATTGACGATGCTACAGCCGTGATTTGTTTTGATCTCGAACATGGGAATCTCTATGGTACGGTCTTCATGTGAAGCTTCCAGATACGGCAAGCAAGTTTATCCACCTCATGATGGTCAACCTACTTGGGGAGCGCCGCCAAACTCCCGTCTAAATTCCATTTAGGTGGAAATGAAGGAGTGCAAAGTATGGAGCCGCTGCACTATCCAAATTCTTTTTTCGGTATCTCAAGCATTCATTTTATTAAATTCAAGTAGTAGCCTGCCAAATAAAAAAATAAAACGATTACTAACAGAGGATGTGTAGCACGATGCGTGCGCCACCCTGTATTGGCTAAAGCTGACCGCTTCATGGTGGATTCTTCCCTCAGATGGTCCAATTGTTAGCAATAAACATCGGAACACACGCCAAGCCTCCCCTGACAATCAATCCTGGCTTGGCTACTGTTTGATCAGCTCACCGCAATTCGACCATGACTACCTTCAATTGCCTTTATCGTAAGCGACTCACTTTTTACTGTCAGTCATCATCCGATATAGAAATAAGCCGATTTTGCGGGGATTCAACAGCGATTCCGTCCATGATTTTTTTTTGTTATAACTCGTGTGTCATCCTTACTTCGAGGTTCTTTTTGTATGCAGCCTTGTTTAAGTAATTTCTAACGATTTTTTGTAAATGTTTCCTTGGTAATCGAAACAATGGCGGTTGGACTTGAGGATGTTCAATATTCTATCGACATGTAAATGTTTCCTGGCCAATCGAAACAATGGCGGTTGGACTTGAGGATTTTCAATATTCTATCGACACTTTCGACAATTAACCTTCGAGAACATAGGGCGCCTTTGACGTCAAGTTACGAGAGCGGAGTCAACGAAACTAAAAATGTGTATAATTGGCTATTACAGTATAAGTAGTATCTCATTAGTATTAGTAGTATCTCATTTTCTGCCGTCTGGGTTTCGTTTTCAGTTTTATCGGTGAATACATGTAAAATATGCCGCATTCCCTCTTTGTCAGTACCTATTTTTAACTCGCGCTCAAACAATACTGAGTAAAGTAACCACAATATTGCCTGAGTAATGTTTTGAGCTTGAAATCTCATATTTCTAATGCCATCTAGTGTAAAACGATCGCACTTATACAACGTGAGATACAAATTATTGGAAGCCATCTATTGGAAAAATACTGCACTCCCAATAAAATAATTCTATTGCAAATTGTGCTTATAAAAAAATGACTTAAGCGGAGATAGAAAAAAATACAGGGTTATTTGTGCTTATCCAAAAAAATTTTCAAAATTCCTCG
The DNA here is from genome assembly GCA_019455685.1 of Philornis downsi. NCBI lineage: Eukaryota > Metazoa > Arthropoda > Insecta > Diptera > Muscidae > Philornis > Philornis downsi. The sequence continues at coordinate 193,590 of JAHXMU010000359.1, read as the reverse complement.
TTTTTTCAAAACAGAGATTCTTAAAAAATTACGTAATATCTGTAGATGTTACTGTAAGTGAGAACATGTATTTTTTAATGTGTTTTATATCATTACAACCCACGTTGATATTTAAAAGTAATTTCAAAATTCTGTGAGTTTGAAATGTGATAAAAAAAATTCCATAATTTTAATTTCTTACGAAACATTCAATATCGCAAAACAACAAGTTTTTATCATCATGAATTATATGCTGTAATTGCCGTCTGCTAACTCCAATTTGCGCCGATAAGCTTCAAATCGAAAACGTGGATTTGCTTGAATTGACGATGAATTAAGTCGTTTTTCCTTATGTACATCAAAATCGGCTTAAGTTCAGGTATTATAAGCTTGGGTAAAGTTCTGTACTGCAATAAAATACACTTCGAAAGACCCAAGTTCAAAATTTGTAATCATAAGAAGCGTATATTTTTTGAAATTCCAAATTTTTATCGCGTTTCTTGCGATTTAGTCATGACAAAGAGAGCCCAATAGTTAAATGTCTATTTTTAAATTTCATTTCATAGGAATTGTAATTATAAAACGAAACTAACAGAAAACTTGATGTTATGAAGTTAGCAACTCTCCCCAATTAGCCTTGTATACCTATATAATATTGATTTTTTTTATAAAACTCTATAATTATTGCTTCCGATTAGATACCATTGTAAATATCTCTTTTATTTACATATATCCATAATTATCAATTACATAGTCCTGCCATATGTTCTGTTACACAATTTCCAGTGCTTATCGTTCAAAACTTCTTGCGGGAATAGAACCGTTAACTTTTTTTCAGAACTCATGCGCTGATTAGTGAAGAATACTAGTCAGTTTGGAGAGAGAATCGAGTCGGCGTAATAGCGTTGCATAAGTGCGGAAAGAATGCTGGCCAAATTTTCGAGTTGCTAAAACCACTCGGAATATCAAGAATGTTCGTTTATCGTGCTATTGCTCGCTTCGGCGAATTGTCTGGAGTAGAAGTCAGGCCAAAAAGTGGTCGCCCGCGCGTTGTCCGTACGAGTGCGGTAGTGAAGGCAGTGCGTGAAATAATTCGGAGAAATCCCCTTAGAAAGCAGAAAATCATGGCCAAGGAATTGGATATATCAACCAGATCCATGTCTAGGCTGATTCGGGATGATCTGCATATGAAAGCCTATCGTCGGTCCACGGGGCATCTTCTAACACCTCAGCTAAAAAAAATTAGGCTGGAAAGATGCAAGCGACTTTTGCAGTGGCACGCGGACAATGGCCATGAAAACATTCTGTTTACGGATGAGAAAATTTTTACCGTGGAAGAAGTTTTCAACAAACAAAATGACAAGATTTATGCCACTTCATCTAAGGAAGCGAAAAAAGTTGTTCCAAGGGTTCAACGTGGCCATCATCCCTCTTCCGTAATGGTTTGGTGGGGGGTTTCCCACCGTGGTGTCACATCCCTCCATTTCTGTGAAAAGGGCGTAAAAACTGGTGCAAAGGTTTACCAAAAAGATGTGTTAGAGGGTGTTGTGAAGGGTTTGACTAATACCCTTTCCAACGGACGTAGATGGATCTTCCAACAGGACTCTGCTCCTGCGCACAAAGCTAAAACCACGCAGGAGTGGCTCAGAGTCAATATTCCTGGCCTTATAGCAGCAGAAGATTGGCCATCAGGGAGTCCAGATCTCAATCCACTGGATTATGCTTTGTGGTCAGAATTGGAAATTGGGAATTTGGGAAGCCTTAAAACAGCATTAACCAGAGCAGCGTCCTCGATCTCCATAGAAATCTTACGTGCGGCTATAGCCCAATGGCCACACCGTTTGAAAGCCTGTGTTAAAGCAAAAGGCGGCCATTTCGAGTGAATACAATTTTTTTTAATAACCAATATTGTCTTCTAATAAATGAAATAATTTTGAATACAATATGAATATTGGTTTTTTTTATCGCGTTTTATATTTGTAACAGAAGATATGGCAGGACTAGGTATATACATTGTTATTAGCAACTTCCTAGAGAACCTTATGCAACCAATCACTAAGGACCAACCCAATTATTAAATATCAACACAAATGTCAAAAAAACTATCGAGAATTATTCAATAAAACACTCAAATTTAATGTAAAGTAAGCCCATTCGGAAATGATACACTTATGCTAAAGAATAATCCAATCATTTAAATATTTTGCAAACGCTTTTTCCAACAAAAACTTCAGTTCTCATCTCATATTCGCTTTTATGTCTTCTATCGGAGTGGTAATTTAAGATTTGGAAATAATAAGTCGATGACATTTATTGAGTTTTTAACCCGAAATTGGTTCACAATGATAGAGATCCATGGAATTTGTTTTCGGCGAATTTAATCTCTCAAACAACGTATAAAGCTGAACGGACGATGGAACCCCCTTCGCCTTCTTTGGACACGATTCTCCCATTCCAGTCCACTGTTTTGACTGTTTCTTTGTCTCACGTGGGAAGTAGTGGACCCATGCCTCATTTATGGTTATAAATCGACGCAAAAATTCGGCTTTGTTGGGGAGAAACATCGCCAAACACTCTACTGAAGCATCTTCACGACGCTATTTTTGCTCTAATGAAAGCAAGCGCGGCACCCATCTTGTGCACAGCCTTCTTATATTCAATTCTTCGATCAATATATGATGTATAGCAGTTTCTGAAATGCCTATCAGCTATTAGCTGGCTCACACAACTTTAGCTGGCAATCATCTAATACCATTTTGTGAATTTTCTTAACCGGTTCTGGTTAGACAACTCAATTGATCGACCACTACGGTGTTCGTCTAGGCAGCTCGCACGCCTTGTTTAAACTCTGGTGTCTAATATTTTATAGTCGTAAACAAGGGAGCAGACTTCCGCTGAGTAGAATTAATGTTTACAAATTCACTGAGATCGTTTACTTTTGATGGCTCAAATAAAAATACTAAGCAATGTGGTGCCCTGAAACTTAAAACATATGTTTTATAAGGTTGCTAATTTTCAACAAAATAATTTTTTCAAACCGCTGGCACCATCCATACGTCGGTTCAGCATCTATGAAATACCACTCTATATTGCTGTACATATATTGCTTTTGCCTAACGAACAGAACGTCAAATTTATGGAAAAGTTATGGAAAATGATAATTTTTCAAAAGTTAAATTAGTCCTGGTATGATGAAGTTTTTCCTACTGGAACAGTTTGTCTTATTTGTGATATTTGCAAGATCACGATAACATATCGATTGAGCTCCAAGCAAGTTCGCAAGTCAAAAACGTCCTCTGCTCATAATTTATAAATTTCTTGGTATTTCTCAATAACTACGTCCACGGCTAGGACGATCGCTTAGTATTTTTATGAGTAAGGGTGGCCATTTTCTGCATCTATTAAAACTACCCAGGAAAAAAAAGCGGAAGACATTCCAGAGAGTAGTATTTACATAGATTTCATAAATGCTATATGAGCATATTCCGTTTCTTGGGAAGCTCTTTTTAATTACACCAAAGGAACCAGTGAAAATAAAACGCTGTAACCGACAGTCGTTATAAGAATATTAGACGTTTTTAGTAATATTTTTTTGTTTCCGATGTAAACAATTTTGTAACACGTGTTTCAAATTTATGTTTATTAATACATTAAATGAAATGGTTGTGTGAACTCGGATTTAAAAGAAACTATTTTCATAAAAATTATCTAAAGGCTTTTCATCTGGTGAAAAGGCAGTGAAAAGTTGTCAAAAGCTACAGCATCCCTCCTATGACAAGGCCAAGTTAAATTAATCGATGATTATCCATTTTTTTTACAACTTCTGGGCTACGATCAGCGGATCTTTTAACCTTCCCAGGGTGCTGTTTTTCACTGGGTACCTCGATGAATAAATTTTAATTGATCAAAATTACAATGGTACAAATGTTCGATTTCGTCTACCTGAGTTTTATAGCGTAGTGAACGGCGGACGTATCAGAAACATCCTGTCATCATGTATATAAGCATCGGCTTTATCAGATTTTTCAATGAAAATTAATATGTTTTGTATTCTTTGATGATCACACTCACAATTAGGTCAGCTTTTTTATAAAATTATATTCTTACTTTTGTCGTGATTCCATTGAAAAAGGTAACCAGGTAGATGCCCTCTACACTGACTTTAAAAAAGCTTTTGACAAAATTAATCATTCAATTTTGATAAGGAAACTCTTCAAAATGGGGTTTCACTCGTCACTATTGAGCTGATTACATTCTTACATCTCGGAAAGAGTTTTATTTGTTAAAGTTCATAAAGCTGAGTCTAATCCAATTTACGTGAAATCGGGTATACCACAGGGTAGCCATTTGGGCCCATTGCTTTTCCTCTTGTTTTTCAATGACATCCCGAATATATTAAAGTATTGTCAATGTCTGTTATATGCGGATGACTTGAAACTATTTTATAATATAACATCTATCCAGGACTGCGTACACTTTCAACAAGATATTGCAGCACTAATAGTATGGTGCCGCGGCAACCATCTATTTTTAAATTTTTCTAAGTGTAATATTATGACTTATACTCGTAAGCACTTACCAATTGTGTATGGAAATGATCAAACATTTCCGCGTGTGAGCATCGTAAAAGATCTGGTTATGTATTTTGATAGCGCACTGACTTTTAAAGATCATATAAATTACATATATATATCATATCATATAATTACATTCAATTCACAACTTGGGTTTTTAAAAAGAAATACTAAAATGTTTTTGAATTTTAAAGCTATTACTGTTTTATTTGGGTCTTTGGTAAGATCTCACTTAGAGTACAGGGTTGCCCATATTCGACGGACCCATGTTTTTAAAAAAAAAATCAAAGAAAAAAATAAAAATTTGGCGGTTGGCAATCTTGTTCATTTAATTTGTTCCAAGTAGATTTGTTTACATCAATTTTTGAATATGATATCTCTCAAATGGCCGCCTCTGGCGTTGATGGCGTATTGTGCCCTTTTTGCAGCATTTTCCATCGTTTTCGCCAACATTTCGGCCGGAATAGCGGCTATTTCTTCACGAATGTTGTCCTTGAGCTCTTCTACGGTCCTTGGCTTGTTAACGTAAACCTTTGACTTCAAATGTCCCCACAAGAAGAAGTCAGCGGGCGTCAAATCGGGCGAACGCGGTGGCCAGTCCAAATCACCACTTTTCGACATCAAACGGCCCGGAAACAAATTCTTCAGAAAATCGATTGTTATGCGACTTGTGTGCGGTGGAGCGCCGTCTTGTTGAAACCAGAACTGCCTCATACGCTTTCGACGAATAATTGGCATCACAAAATTGGTCATCATGTCGCGATAACGCTCCTGGTTGATGGTAACAGCATGGCCATTTTCGTTTTGGAAGAAAAACGGCCCAATGACCGTTTTCGCACTAACGCCGCACCAAACTGTGACTTTTTCGTCATGAAGAGGCAATTCTTGAATCTCCTGAGGATTTTCAGCGGCGTAAATACGGCAATTTTGCTTATTTACGGTCCCATTCAATGTGAAATGGGCTTCATCGGACATGATAATTTTGTTCCAAAATTGCTCGTCATCATCGGCCATTTCGATGACTCGTTGGGCCCATTCCAATCGACGAGGCTTGTCCGCAGGCAACAATCTTTGCGTCAATTGAATTTTGTACGGGAACAAATGCAAATCAACGCGAATAATCCGTTGTAAAGTGGACCGAGCCATGCCCAACTGCTGAGAACGGCGTTTTTGGGATGTTCTTGGGGACCTCTCAACACTGGCTCGTACGGCAGCGATATTCTTGGCCGATCACCTTGGTCGACTTTTATTTGGCTTCTTCGGATTAGAAAGAGCCTCACCAGTCGAAAATTTTTCGTATAAACGCTTAATGGTGTTCTTAGAAGGCGCACTTCTCACATTTTTTAATATTTTAAAAGCACGTTGAGTTTTCACAATTGACTTCTTCTGTTAAATGTAAATTTCAACTATTTCAGAGCGCTCGCGTGGCGTGTATTGTTCCATGGTAAAAATCTGCTTGGACTGACGCTTCAAACGCGGTATGTCATTAAGCGATCTGACATCTCTGTCAAAAGTTATGGCGTTGCCAGATGGGTCCATCGAATATGGGCAACCCTGTACGTAAGCTTTGTTTGGAGTCCTTTTTATGAAGTAGGTATCAATCGGATTGAGAAAATTCAAAAGCGCTTCACAAGATTTGCCCTTCAAAAGAACTTTTCTTTTGATAACATGCCACCGTGCGAAAGCTGTTGCAATATTCTTGGAATTATGGAGCTTTATAACCGCAGAAAGCTTTTAGGCATCATTTTTATAAACGATATTATAGATTCAAACATTGATTCGCCCGAATTGCTATCCGTTCTACCCTTTCACATACCAAAACGGTCTTTAAGAGAAACTCATTTGTTCGCTGTTCCATTCCATCGAACTAATTAAGGAAGGAATAAACCAATTACTCGATGTTTGCAAATATTTAATTTGGTGGCCAATACTGTCGATATAACTCTCAATAGATTTTCATTTAGACGAGCTGTACTCAGACTTTTAGCTGATACCTCATTTCGAAGATTTTCACTAAATTTGTAATTTATTGTTGTAATCTATTGCAACTGACTACTTAATAAATATGTATAGTTATATACTTGTAACTATAGTTATGTTATTTTATTCGATTTTTCCTATTTTTGTAATCTGTAAGAGCAGTGCTCAGTAGATGTAAATAAATAAATAAATAAAAAAAAAAAATAAATATATTAGTTGGAATAGTTGTTGCCAGCACACATGGAATACTATCGTGTAATGTTTTTAATTAGGGAATCGGTAAAAAAAATTACAAAAGAATTTTAATACAGGGTGTCCGTCGGGAAGGTATACTACTTTGTTTGTTTATAATTTTTGACTAAATGAAAGAGAATGGATCTAATATTGATAAATGTTTTATTTAATGTCGCCAATTATGTATGGAATACAATATCAGATAAATGTCCGCCTCTGTTAGCCTCACATATGAGCACATTTTTCATTACATCCTCACACATTTCACGCGCTATTTCATTCATTTCATCACGAATATTTTGTTTGAGTTGCTCAAGCGTTTCTGGTTTGTTTGCATAAACCTCGCTTTTCAGATATCCCCACAAAAAGAAGTCAGGAGCAGTCAAATCAGGCGACCGTGGAGGTCAAATTTCTTGAAATAACTTGTTGTGGACAGAGATCTCGCAGTAATTCCATTGTAATCCTGGCTGTATGCGATGTCGCACCATCTTATTGATACCACATGTTAATCAAGCCCAAAGCATGCAGTTGTGGTATTAAAAAGTTTTCAATCATCTCACGATAGTAAGGAAGTAAGGTCCAATGATTCCTCCATGACCAAATTGCACACCAGACTGCCACTTTTAATGGATGCAAAGGTGACTGATGAATAATTTGAGAGTTTTCCACTGCCCAGAACCGACTATTCTCTTTATTCACATATCCATTCAAATGAAAATGTGCCTCGTCACTCATTATGATTTTTTCATGAAAAACGGGCTTGTCATGGAGGAGCTGTAACATCCTATTGTCATATGTATGTATGGCGGCGTAAATAGTCTTGTGGAAGAAGCTCTTGTGTCAACTGAATCTTAAATGGAAACAAATGCAAATCCTTGTGCAAAATTGTGGCCAAAGTTTTCTTTGAAGACCAAGCTCTTGAACAACAACTCTTGAACCTTGTCGAATTGAGGTTGCTGGATTGTTTTGAACACTTTCTTGAGCAGCAGTAATGTTTTCAGTCGATCTTGCAGTACGTTGTGGTCCATGCTTGGAACTATCAGCTACAGACCCTCTTTCTTCGAAATCATTCACTACATGATAAATAGTGCGTCTTGTTGGAACGTTATTTCTCCTAAAAATTTCACGTAACTTTCTCATTGTCACAGTAATCGATGATTGATTTTGGTAACATTTTTTAACGATTAAAACACGTTGGTTTATCGAACATTTTTCCACAATAAATTTGCCACGTCTCTACTTCACGACTGCCAAATATGAGCTGTCAAGACTAATGTTTACCAAAATGGTGGCAAAACAAAGTAGTACACCTTTCCGACAGACACCCTATTTTTCTAGAATTTAATTTGGTCTTTGTATAAGCACGTTTTTATCAACCGGGCCTATTTTATAGGATTTCAAACATAACCTGTTATGACTAAGCAAAGCGAGTACTTCGATGCCAAATTTGAGTTTTATATCTCACGCTAACGGACATGGATGAAGTATAAGTACACTCTATAATATCTTTGATGACTAATAGTATAGGGTGGCGCACGAATCGTGCTACTGTCAACTGCCAAAGGGGACCGTTGTTAAAAAATGATAAAGGAGTTGTTTTTGCCACTGGAGCAAATATTCTAAAAAATGTTAACCAATTTTTTCACATTTTCAAATTTGTTTGACCTCTAGTACGTTGTTAATGGAATTTTATGTGTGAAACTTTATCGTCGTTATTTGTGGAGTCTGTCTAATTAAAGTATGCCAAGAATTTTACGCAATGCGCGGAACATAACCGTAATGGATTGAACACCTTTGCTATAAATTCCAACAATTTCTGTACATTGTGCAACTGTGTATTTTCCCATGACGATTTGCCAAACAACACTGAATTTCAATGCCAAATTTGGTGCGATTATGATAAGAAAAATGACGGGCTTGACTTTTAGAAAATATATACATAGTGCTAAATGCATCGCCCTTTATATAAATCAACTGACAGTATTATCCGATTTCTCTTTCATAAAAATATTCAATAGATATTTACAATTTATCACTTTTCATAAATATACATTCAATAAATCGTTGAAGTATTGATATAACAAATTCAATTCGGACTTTACATGTAACTCTCATTTTTTCGAGCACTTGTTATTGTTAAATCATAACAAAATTTCGCACAAATTTCAACACCACACGTGGTCTAGTTTTGCTGGGGAAAATACCTGTAATGAGTCATCAGCCTACCTGATGTTTACCTAAACCAATATGCCTTAAAGACTCATTATGACTAATGGTAACCACTGAACTAACAACACTTGTGGAAATCTATTTTTATCGACAAATTCAAGTACTTATTCACGTTCAAGTGCATTATTGTATGTGCTTCAATTGTATTGAATAAAAATAACTTTATTAATAGTTGGAGAGCAAACAAACTGTGAAGAACTTGGAGCAGCAGACAAGTTCCAAAATCAATGGTAATCATTAAATATTTGGGGATCACGAGACAAGAGTTGGCCACGAGTTTAAATTTTCTTAACTACTGATCTAATCGGTAATGATTATTTGCCGCTATTGTTTGTTATCGTTTTGTATGTTTGTTATCGTTTTTGCAAAAGCGGACCACATACGAGAGCGATCCCAACAAAGAAGACACAACAAAAGTTGGGAAACATTTTCTTTATTTTTCAACATAATCTCCTTTTAGCTCGATACACTTTTTCCAGGTGAAAACTGAAATCTTTTCCGGAGAATGTTTTGACAAGTTTCTTATTTCGGAAATTCGTAAAAATACAAATTTGCTTTGGAAGAACGAAATGACTTTCCACATCGAGTATTGAAAAGGCCTCTTGTCCAGTGGCTGTTTGGAATTCCATGAACGGCATTATGGTGGAGGGTATATAGGATAAGCATCGGCTTGGCCGATGCTGTTTAATGCTGCAACGAATTTCTAATGATATTGCATTTTATTTTGTGTAAATATATTTTGTATACTCACAGATATTCACTTCAAATTTATAAAAATAGCAGTCTTATTAATAGCGTTTTGCTATCCAAATATGTTCGTTCCTCCACTATTTAGATTCGAATTTGTCTTCACATTCATCCTATCTGCTTACCTTAAAAATATCGACTAAGCGATATGTCAAGTTAGATATTCGAAAAGTTAAGTAATTGTAAGATGATAGATAGAATTTTAAAATGATTAAGAACGCTATCATTTTCTGCCTCTGCTGAACTGGCCAATCATTTAGAGCATTTCAGTAAAAGTGCTAAAACGGTGGCAACCATAACAAATATTATGACTTGCGTGACAGTTTTATTCGATAGCCCATGTAAGTTTATTGTCTGTGCAGCTCCAATTAAAAGTTAACAAAAAAGTTTAACTATAATTTAGTGTACCCTGTCTTAAAGATCTCATTCCGACTATTTTCATCAACACTTCGTTAATCAGATTGATAATGACGCCGTCATGTGGAGTATAGTTTAGGGGAGGAAACCTAACATATCACCAATTCTGAACGCAAACCTTGACACCAAAGAGACAAATAGTGTTGCCGATTTAAAAAAAATCTCATGATAATCTTACTACTATCAGGCCGAAATTTTTGCCATTAAAGAAGTGGCAGAATGGCTAAACTATAACGTCCTCACCACGGTGGGAATTAACATATTCTCTGACAGTCAAGTTACCATTAAATCCCTAGACCCTGTCTTCTTCAACGCAACATCAGATCTGAAATGCCGCATATCTCTTAGCATTTCAACATTCACCTTATGAGGGTGCTGGGCCATATTAGCATACCAGGGAACTGCAAAGCAGGCGAGCTGGTAAGACTACAGACAACCTTACGGATTCCAGCCGATTTTTAGTCCGTGGGCATGCCTCTAACCAATTGCAAGCTCCTACTGCGATATAGAGCATATTTAGTAGCAAATGGTAGGTGGGCGTCTGTCCGTGGCTGTAATCAATCCAGACAGATATGGCCTCGCCTAGATCTGAAGCGATCACACACATTGCTGTCGCTATCAAGATCTGACGTCCCATTGCTTGTGTCCGTCATGACGGGACACTGTCTGATTGAAAGACGTGCAGTGAGATTGAAGGTTGCGACTAGTGACTTCTGCAGGAGCTGTAGTTATGAAGAGGAGGAGGAGCCCACAGAACACCTTCTCCGCAATTGCCCTGCCCTGAGGCATTCGGGATGGTTCAACAGGGGAAAGTAGAGACATCCATATCTCTAGTTTCTGTGTTACCGCAATGGACTATACAGTCTATATGAGTCTGTCTATTCAGAGTGCCACACTGACTTAACCTAACCTAAGCCTACTACTATTTGATCGTTCGATTTCATTCAAAACAGGAACAACTATAATTTTTGAAAGAAGACTTTTTGGAAGCCACAGTTTTCAGGTTTATTTGAAATTGTGAATTTGATGCGTTTCACTTTGAATGTCTCGGTGAAGCCGTTTTTTTCAAAGTATGGTAAAATGTTGTAAAATATGTTAGGCGGATAAAAAAAAACAAATTCTTTTATAATTTTATTTATTTATTTCTTTATAAGGTTAATACATAATTGGAAAAAGCAGATATTTCAATTTTACTTTGTGGCTGCCGCCTATCAACTTCATCTTTAGCTTTAACTTCAGTTTCAGGATAGTTTTAATGAACTTTTCCCATATACATTATGAACAGATATCGAATTTACATTTAAAAAATTTTGTGGATTCCTTAAAAGTTCTTAATCCTTTGTTATATGAATGAAAGTTCAAGTTCAGACAAACAACTTTTATGGCCAACTCTAACACGATGCTGTTAGGAATTTAATAGCATAGTGGAGAATTTCAAGTGCTCTTTCATCTGCACTGCCTTTCCGGTTAATTTTAAGGTTAAGAAGACTGCAGTAATATCATGCAACTTTTGGCTTTTTGGTATTTGCTGTAACTTTCTACAGGGTGGCGCAGCAATTGCACCACAATAAGAAATTTAAATAACTTTTTTTCATCAATGTATTTGATTTATTTTCTTTTTTAATTAATTAGTTTTGAAGATGTTAGACCATAAATAGTCTTCGTGCTCATTCACGCATATGCAACACCTAATCACAAAATTATTCCCTGCGGGATCGTCTCAATTATTGTTTTAATGGACTACATCAATTCAGTCAAATTCCTTGGTTTCACCTCTTGCTTGACATAACCACATGAAATAAAATCTGGTGCAATCAGGTCAGGTGATTTTGGAGGCCAGCGGAAAGTGGAGTTTCTGGATATTATAATAATTTGTTTGAGAATTTTCGTTGCAGCTCCGCCATAACCGGTCTGGCTTTGTGTGGAGTTGCCACATCTTGCTGCAACCAAATGCTGTTGAAAGGGATTTATCTTCTGCGCATTTCTGGGTAAAAAAACTCCTTCAACATCTTTAAATACTGAACGCCACGATTCTTGTGCCTCCCTGCGTATTATAATTTAGCCTATAAATTTGAAGAGACCGCACAAAAATCAGTATCATTTTGTAGAGGAGGTTTTTTTCGTATTCAACAGAGAATGTAATTTCTCTGAATTTTGTGGGATCCCGGGGATTCCCTTGAAGAATAAAATTATTATTTCTACGGTTATTTTAGAAAACAACTCGCATCGAAAAGCCCACAAATGCTGTCGAAATTAATATTTATAATATTATATTTAATTATTTTATTTAATATTTATTTATATATGCAATTTATACAACCTAAACATTTCCCACGACACAAGTTCGTGTTTAAGTAGTACTGTAAAAACATGGCTTTACGCCAGTTACTACAAAATGACAACGACAAGTCTAAACAGATAAACACAGGTTTGTCCATTTGGTGGTTTCAAAACCGCCAGTCTGGCAAGGCTGTCAGCTGTTAAATACCTGTCATATAAAGTGTTATTCATTTATTATTATTGTAGATCCATTTCTCATTCTAAAATTCGGTATCGTTTACAAGTTATAGCAATTTTTTAAAGCAGCGATTTATAACTCATTTCGTAATATTTCTAAATTTTGATACAAGCGAGAATATTTTATTCACTATTTACTCTCTATAAGCGGATTTCAGACAGAGTCTGCTTTATTTATTGTACTAATTTTGACGCATATTTACATCCTTTCGCCATTCCAAAATTCGATGTAGTTTACAAGTTGTAGCAATTTTTCAAAGCAGCGATTTTTGACTAATTTCATAATATCTCCAAATTTGGGTAAAAAACGAGAATAATTTTTTACCTTTTTTTTCCTTGTAGAACAGAATTGTACTTTTAATGGCAAATTTTATTCATACAGAGCACCATCAGCAAAATTGGAAAATATGAAAAAATTGAAGAAATTCTCCTATCTCGGTGTTGGAGTATTAATTATCAAAATGACGTAATTTTCTTGACGATGACGTTTTTCACATTGTGCCAAAAATGTTGCCAAAATCCGCCAAAGTAACAAAATTGTCTAAACTCCAAAATTTGAAACAAAGCGTCCAAGTGGTCAAAATACTGAAATCGTGTATGTCTCCAACGGGGGCGTTTACTATATGAGGACTTCAGTGTTTCACGAAAAGAATTAATAAATTCGCTAGAAGAAAAAACCGCTAATCAAAAAATTAAAAAATATTAACGATTGTAAGCTTCATCTCTTAGATTTTATTAATTTTGGAAATTCGTATGTTTAGGGTTAAGCGTTTGTTTTACTTTTGTCGATTTTGGAACAATTTTTGGCATCATGTGAAAGTCGGCACTTTATTCAATCTCCTGAAAGCCCCTAAAATTAAAGCCATTTTCGTGTTTATGTGAAATTTTTCACATTTTAATTTCTTTCCTTATCGATGTTTAGATTAATAATATGCAACTAGAGGACTTACTCATAACATTTGGTATGTTGCAAACTCCCCCCCTCCCACAACCTCCTCATAATAATAATGACCGATTATATCGCTTCGACGCCCCACATGTTGAACAATATTATTTTGGCCAATACAAGGTGCTTGTTTTTTGAACTTCGAATTATTATTTTTTTTTTTTATCGCAAATTTGCGAATGCGAAATTCAACTATTTTTTCTGTTATCTTTATTCAAACCCATTGATTAGAAGCTATTTATTGATTACAGACAGAACGGAGGGACAATTCAAACTACATTATAAATTAGTGTCAAACATTATTGTTTAGTTACGATTTGTGTGCTCATCGAAACGGTTCAATAGCGCGAAAAACGGCAGAAAAGAAAACTACAACGACTTTTGCGAAGTGACTGTTGCAGCAGACGTTGCGGGTGCGATAACACCGGAGAGAGAAATTTGCTATCCATACTCTTCCTATTCGAGTAAGCGTGAAGGGCCTTTAGAGTGGGCTGTGAAATATTTGCTTGTGACAGAGTGAACAAATCAATTAATTAAAAGTTGAAATAAATCAAATAAAGGGTGTTTCAATAAGATGGATTGATGTTGCCTGTAAAATGAAATTGAAATTGAATTGAAAATGAAATTGTTAAAAGTGTTGATATTATTCCTGCATAATTCTTACTCAATCTCTCAATTTCAATCTCTCCAAAATGCCTAATTGTCTAGATATTTACTTGTTGTTGAATTTTTACCGGCTTGTTGGCATATACCCTATATGGTCGGTGCCAAAACTAGCCCATCTGATGTACAAATGGTGCCAGTAGTTTAACAAAAATTATTTTGGTGAAAAGTGTCAACCTTATAAAACATACGAGTATGTTTTAAGTTTCGAGGCGCCACGTTGTCTAGTATTTTTATTTTTTGGGCCATCAAAAGTAAACCATTTTAGTGAATTTGTAAACATGGAAAAAATTGCTCACCGTTGGTCTCACTATAACCAATACTAAGCCAAGCTAGATTCTACTCTGGGGGAGTCTCCTCCTTAATTTACGACTGCAAAATATTAAGTAGCAGAGTTTAAACGAGGTCATACGAGCTGTCAAAACAAACACCGTAGTGGTGAGCCAGGCACTGTTAAGATAATCCACTTGGAACGATCGTCGGTTGAAGGTGTGTGAGCTAACTGAAATGATAGGCATTTCAAAAAGTGCTATACTTCGTATATTGACCGAATATTTAAAGATGAGAAAGCTGTGCTCAAGATGGGTGCCGCGCTTGCTTTCAATAGAGGAAAAACAGCGTCGTGAAGATGTTTCAGTTGAGTGTTTGGTGATGTTTCACTGCAATAAAGCCGATTTTTTGCATCGATTTATAACTTTAGATGATATATGGGTCGACCACTTCACATCTGAGACAAAGGAACAGTCAAAACAGTGGACTGGAATGACAGAATTGTGTCCAAAGAAGGTGAAGACGGTTCCATCTGCAGACAAGTTCATGGCGTCTATTTTTTGGGATGCACATGGGTTTTTCTTTATTGATTATCTTCAGAAAGGAAAAACCTTTAACGCGAATATTACTCTAATTTATTGCAGCGTTTAGGTGATGAAATTATGGAAAAGAGGTCGCATTTGGCGAAAAAGAAAGTTTTGTTTCATTAAGACAAGGTTTCAGTTCACACTTCCACTATTGCGATGGCCAAAGTTAATAAATTAAAATTCGAATTACTTCGTCGCTCACTTTATTCGGCAGATTTAGCTCCCTCGAACTATTTTCTATAAATTTGAAAAGATGGGTCGGTGGTAAAATATATGCCAACAATGAAAACTCTACAGCGTCATTGTTGATGGCTATTTTAAGGAGTTTGATAGTTCGTACCGTAAACAGAAGCTATTGGATATCGCTGGAAAAAAGTGTATCGAGCTAAAAAGGGATTACGTTGAAAAGTAAAGAAAATTTTGTGTGTCTTCTGTGTTAGGTCGGCTAGTTTTGGAATCGCCCCCTCACTTTAATTTAATTCCAAGGTTGGCCAGTTATCTCCGTTGTTCCGAGAGATGCGATTTATCTTACCCACATCCTCGGCAAACATACGACACTTGAAATACTCAACAGATTTCGATCCTTGAGTGAAATGAAGTGAATGTAATGTAATCCTTGCGTGCGTGTAAAAACAAATATTTCCTCACGCTTCGTTCTATGGTGGTCGCGTACATGACTGCCATGATTAATCGAGATGCTCGAATTTCCGGCTATATTTTCGCATAGCACAGCGATATTTTCGGTTGAATGGTATACGCGCTAGTGTTTTCATATCTACTACCGATGAAGAAATTATTTGTTCATTTCAAAATTTTAAATTCCCTCCTTGTTTTGGCTGACAGAAAAAGAAAAGCGTAAAATTCACGAAATATAATTTTGTTTGGAAGTCCATTTTCTCACTGGGCACCAATTAACTGAACTTGAAAAAATCAATTGACGTTTAAATTTGATTCATATGCATAATAATATTGATCCGCCTTTTTGCAATACCCACCCAGTATATTAATATCTGTTAGTGAAAGCCAGTGCATATTAAACAAAGCAAAGTAACAAAATAGTATAAAATAGAATTATTGCATTACTAAATTTCAAGCTAAAAAAGATAATGTAAAAAAAATTTTGATATTTCGAACAAAAAATTGCAATAACAATAATTAATTGATAACCGTAATTACAGCAACGATAGCAACAATATTAACGACAAGTGTGAGTACAAACATGAAGTGTTGTCAGGCTTCTTGGAAAGAGCCATAAAATCATAGATAAACAAGCGAATACTCATAAAAATTTCCGGGTTTTTATTTGATATGAAAAATTATGTTAAAAAACCATTTATTCCCGTTTTTAAGTGAAAAACTTGAAGAGTTTATTAAGCGTTTTTTTTTTTTAATATTAATATATTTATTTTTATAAATGGTGGTCCGATCCTGAGACGAAAAATTGTCTCCTAGTTTTAAGAAGGCCACAGATAATGATCATCGGCTTTCTCGCCTCATGAGCGCTGCTGATCTATTTGTGAACTAATTCGCGAGCCAAAAGAAACCATTAAAATTTTTCGGCTTCAAATCATGCGAGACCTGTTATATAACTAGAAAGTGACTCGCCCGTCAGGAGTCTCGTCCGGAAAATTTGGATCATACCGCGATCTAAATGCGAGTTGATTTTTGAAGCCAAGTCTAAAAAAAAAACAAAAAAAAAAAAAACAAAAAAATTCAAATTTGATTGTACCTCGAAAACGGGACGTTTAATCACGAAAATAACCAATTTTTAAGGCTTGAGGCTTTTTGAAGCTTGTGTGTACACCAAGTGGTAGGTACACATTCTAACCTATCACTTGGTGTACACACAATTTTAGAAAAATCGCCAAATTAAAAAAAAAATTTTATAACATAGGGTTATCCATTTAGTGGTTTCAAAACCGCAGGTCTGGCAAGGCTGTCAACTGTTAAATACCTGTCATCAGAAGTGTTATTTATTTATTGAAAGGTTTGCCTTTTACGAATATGGATCTTTTAACAACCGAAGAATGCGCAATAATCGTAAAAAAGTGGCGATTCAAACAAAAGCTTTCATTGAACAAAATTTTCTTCAGCGATGAATCTCATTTCTCACTCGGTAGTTACGCCAATAAGCGAAATGTCGCATATATGGGGCTCGGAGAACACAGATTTGATTGTGGTAAAGTCAGTGCATCCGGTAAAGTCCAGTGATGAAAATGAAAAATTATTGAAAAAAAATGAAAAATGAAAATGACGCTCAAAAGGATCCACTGCTGCAGCCAATCCAGAGGCGGTCATTCAAATGACATTGTATTTTGTACATAATGGCTTGATCCATTCGTTCATCGAATTCATAGCTTTATGTGTCTTAACTTTACTTTTGAGGTTCTATACAAATATAAGGAGAAGACCAGAAGACCTCTCTCGTAGAAACCCTGGTTCATATTGGCAAAAAAAAAGTACTACGGCAGTCGATTTTCATAACATTCTCTTGAGGTGAATTTTTCACTAGCCGTATCATTCGCAAGAGATAGAAGAAGCTGATAATCACTTAGTTACAACTGCGGACTGCAAAGTTGACTCACTATCGATATGTGTGGCCTGGCATTATCCTGATAATACGCAATTCCTTTCTTACTGGTCAATGCTGGTCGCTTCTGAATAATTATACGAGTTATTCGATAGTTATCTATTATACGTTCAAACGTTCGTTCTTCTGCGTTTCTCCTCCAATTTATCACTCCAAGTTTCGATAGTACTTCAAAAGCCTGGTCTTTTCAACGGAGTTTTGGTCGCCCTCGTGGAAGACACTTTTCTTATAAAAAAGGGTCACGGCGGGCACCTTTCTTATAGAAACGAGTGACGAAAGAAACTTTTCTTACAAAAAAGTATCTTGGAAGAAACTTTCCTGTAGGACACTTCTCTCATAGAAATTGCTATCGAAATCACTTCTCTTTACTCATAGAAGAGAGTTACACAATACACCTTTTTATAGGATACTTTTCTTATAGAAAAAGGTCACGTTGCACACTTTTCTTACAGAGAAGTGTATCGGAAGACACTTCTCTTGCTAAAAGTGGCATGGAAGGCACTTTTCTTATAGAAAAGTGTAACGGAAGGCACCTTCTTTTAAGAAAATGGTGGCAGAAAATATTTTTCTTTTAAAAAATGTTATGTTTCTTACAGAAAAGCGCCACAGATTTCAGTTCATGCAGAAAGTATACTCTAAACAGGGTATAGAGTTGTTGAATATCGCTGAATATCGAGCTAAAGGGAGATTATTTAAAAAAATAAAGCCAAATTTGCTCAACTTTTTTTTGGTTCTTTTTTGTTAGGTTTGTTAGTTTTGGGAACGTCCTCGTAAATTAAATTGTTCGATTATTGTCCTAAGAACGTTTCACCTTCCTATTGCGAGATTAAAATCTGGCAGGATGAATTTAATATCGCTATAATTCAGAATGCCTTGATATGGGATACATTTGTTTTTGGATAATTTTGTACACATCGGTTATTGCATGTAGTTTTAAATAAGTATTTGCTACAGATGAATATCTTGCTTAAATTTTAACACTTTTGAGAGCTTTAAATAATTGACAATAGAAATTTTGTGGGTTCTGATAAAGTATGAACATTTGCGCTAAGTCTTTGCTCAAATCTCACCTCCCTACATTTTCCAATGAATGATTTAGTGGTCATTATCAATCTGTTTTATTGCCCTGCTCACATGAAATTTTGTTTATTTCTTATCGAATGCGTCATATTTATTATGTTCTTTTATTCTTTTAGTATATTTCTGTCATTTCATCGTGATCCATTAGAATTCATATGAGTGACGTTTTCTAGTTAATGGGCTTAATTTCTTAAACGTGAAATATGGTAACATGTGAGTCGTTTAGGTTTAATTCCTTAGACACATATGAATCTGTGGTTTGATGAAATTAATAGTGACGTTAAATTCAGTTACTAAGTTATGTTATGGGATTCACATTGATTTCTACAGTGGACAGCACAAAGATTGTAATAATTGTGATTTTTTTATTTATTTTCGCGTGCTGCTGCCCAGAATATTTTATTTGTTATTACTTCCGTACGAAACTCATTAAGTGCTATTTGTCAATAAATATTGCGATATAAAGCATTATATGTGCTTAACGAAATATATACATACGTACATCTATGAGTACATCACACGTTTCAAATAATAATGCAATAATCGGTCAAGTTACTTAACAACTGATAACGATATATTACACATACTGAAAATTCGCAGCTTTTCGGTACAATTGTACTAATTTTATTAGTGTTATCGACTTTTGTTCTGTTCCATATATTACAAACAACAATAGCATTTGTTTACGCGCTTGACTAAAATAAATTTGCGTTACTAAATCTGATAGGAATTTTCGTGATAAAACATTTTCCATTTTTACCATTTGCTTATATTTGCGAAGTGAAATTGTGCTTCTAATGTACATATATATAATGAAAACGGTATACATATTTTATCAAAGAGATATCTGGAATTGATCAATAAAACACAAAATGTATATTATTCATTCATATATACTATTCTATTGCCTTCAAAGTAGGTCTCTTTCTGAATAATCTATTTAAGCCAACGAATAATACAGTTGTCATTTTGTCATCAAATGCATTTTGCGTAAAAGCATTCAGTTCTTATCGTGAATTTTTTGTGTGTGACAATTTGAGTTTTGCAAAGAGAAACAAGTTAGCAGGAATCATATCAGTTGTTCGATGATATTTATTGAGAAATTTGTTCACAATGTTAGCCTTGTGACATGGTGTGTTATCATGGCGCAAAATTAACAAGGTGTTTGTCTACAAATCTGACCTTTTTCGCCGCATAACGCCCAGATAGGTCAGTCCCAAAACTAGTCGACCTAACAGAGAAGACACCAAAAGGTTGGAAAGAATTTTCTTTATTTTTCAACATAATCTCCTTTTAGCTCGAAACACTTTTTCCAGCGATATCCAATAGCTTCAGTACTCTGTTTTTACTAAGAATTGTCAAGTTCCTTAAAATAGTCATCAACCGCAGACTCCACGTCTTTATTATTGGTAAATCTTTTACCCCTGAGGCATTTTATCAAGTTTGGAAATAGAAAATAGTCAGAGGGGGCAAAATCTGGTGAATAAGATGCGTGATGAAGCAATTCCAACATTTATTCATTAATTTTGGCCATTGCAATAAAGGATGCGTGAACTGGAGCATTGTCTTAATCAAACAACACTTTCTTTTTCGCCAACTACAACCTTTTTCCATAATTTCATCACCTAAATGCTGCAATAAATAAGCATAATATTCGTTAATGATGGTTGATGGTTTTTCCTTTCTGAAGACGATCCATAAAAATAATCCCATGCGCCTCCCAAAAAACAGACGCCATGACCTTGTCGTCTTCGCTTTCTTTGGATACGACTCTCCCATTTCAGTCCACTGCTTTGACTGTTCCATTTTCTCAGGTGTGAAGTGGTGGACCCATGTCTCATCCCTGGTTATAAATCGACGTAAAAATTTAGTTTTGTAGCGGTGAAACATCGCCAAACACTCTACTGAAACATCTTTACGACGATGTTTTTGCTTTATTGAAAGCAAGCGCGGCATCCATTTTGCGCATAGCTTTCTCATCTTCAAATCTTCGGTCAATATACGATGTATAGCACTTTTTGAAATGCCTATCATTATAGTTAGCTCACACATCTTCAGCTGACGATCATAAAATACCACTTTGTGAATTTTCTAGGCGTACACAACTCAATTTGTCGGCCCCTACGGTGTTTGAGTTGACAGCGTATACGGCCTCGTTTAAACTCTGTTAGCCAATATTTAGCAGTAGCAAACGAAGGAACAGACTCCCCCACAGTAGAACGTAGCTTGGCTTAATATTGTTTGGACTGAGGCCTTTCAAATCGGAATATTGAATTATATAAAGGTAACCAAATTTGTCCATGCTTACAAATTCACTGATATCGATCGTTTGATGGCTCTAATAAACTTGGCGCCTTGAAACTTAAAACATATGTTTCATAAGGTTGCCACTTTTCACCGAAATAATTGTTTTTATACTACTGGCACCATCTATACGTCAAGTCGGCTAGTTTTGGGAACGTCCTCGTATTTGGTCTATATAATGGTAAGCTAATCGTGCCATGTTTGCTTCATTTTTGCCCCCACATATGTGTTCTATTGGACATCTACACTCTAAAATGTATGATCTTTTCATCGGCTGTTTTGTTGGGTTAGTGAATAGCTAGTTAGGCAGTCAGTCTGTCATAGATTGTGAAGATCATGCATCATTCACCATATTTGAAAATATATGAAATGTTTATATTTTAAAAAAAATCAAAACGTTAAAACTGTTCAAAATTTTGTAAGATCATTTGTTTTTCTTATTGCCGTACAAGGTGTTTGCACCCTGTGAATTGGTCCTACTGACGAAAATTGATTTATCGTTGTAGCACCCGCCCTACAGCCAGACTGGAACATTTCCGTTTATGTGCACTTAATTGATAAAAGCCTCATGGAGGACAACTGTACTTGGGGACGGACATCAAATATCTTAAGTGCTTTAGAAATGAATAAACAATGATTGTCATTCAACGAATAATACACAAAGTTGAAAAACTGCCGAATAGGGAAACAATAAGTGGTACTCCAAATATTTTAATCTAATCAATGTGTGAACAAAAACAGTAATAGGAAGAGTTATTTGGCGTCCCCGTGTTATAAATAAAGTCATCACTGTGCCAGACCGATCGATAGCAGTGTGTGCTACGTATGGGATAGAGGCGATAACGTTTTTACTTCAAACATTTGCAAGTCAATTCGCGCCAATTGCTGGGGTACTGTTATTACCAGCTCTATCTTTACGGTAGTTCAGTTTAAATGTCTTTAGAATTAGAATTCGTTAGATAATCTGATAATTTGAACAGGTGTTGACTGGCATACACGTGCGTATTTTTCTGATCCGTATAAACACAATGTCAAAATTAGGCGTACAAATAGGCGTACTTTGTGATTAAATATAAGGAAGAGGAGAATTTTTTTTTTTCAAATGTATTTTTCTGAAATTTTTTATATATCCATCCATTATCCATCTGGTGGTTTCAAAACCGCCGGTCTGGCAAGGCTGTCAGCTGTCAAATACCTGTCATTTGAAGTGTTATTTGTTAAGTGAAAGGTTTGCCATTTACGAGTATGGATCGTTTAACAACCGAATAACGCGTAAAAATAGTTAAAACTTACTGTAAAAGTGGTGATTAAAACGTGGGTACTTATATGCATTACGGGGTGATTATGGTCGCCATAATCAACCTACTGTGCAAGGAAGAAATTTGAAGAGACATTTCAGAATGTGGTCAGTGTAATGTATGCACTGCCGAAAATTCGCTTCTGTTAGTGTAGCGGACAATCCGGCATTTTCAGCAATCGGGCCTATCTTACGGCTCATTATGGTGTATTTTGCATTTGGATCTGCAACTCCCTCTATATAGGGTCCAACTCACATTGTAGCAATTAAAGCCGGCTGACAATTTACAACATCGTAGATTGTTGATTTTTTGAACAAAATTTCCTTCAGCGATAAAACTCATTTATAACCCGATAAATACGTCAATAAGCAAAATTGTCGCATATGGCGCTCGGAGAACCCAGAAGTGACTGTGGAAAAGCCACTGAATCTGGAAAAACTGACTGTTGGGTGTGCATTATGATCTGGAGGTGTCATAGGTCGCAAATGACGTTGGAGGAACCGTTACCGTCAATTCAAAGCGCTATGGCCGTATGAAGACCGACTTTTTTGGTCTGCAATTGAAGATTATGAAATGTACGCTATGCGGTTTCAACAAGACGGTGCCATGAGGCAGACAACTTGACCGATTTCGGCTTTATTGCACGAGAAATTTCCAGAAATTGTAATTTTACGTTTTGGCGCTGTTAATTGGCCACCAGGATCATGCGGTTTGAAGCCATTAGACTTTTTTTGTCTGGCTACGTCAAAGATCGTGTTTAAGCAAATAATCTCCAAATGTTGGAGCATTTGAAAACCAACATTCGTCAAATTATCACCCAACTGCCAGCTGCAACCAATCCAAACGTGGCCATTTAAATGACATTGTATTTCGTACATAATGGCAGTGTCTAAGCATTGTAATGAAATAAAAGTTTCATCGAAATTATAGCTTTATGCGTGTTTTAGTTAACTTTACTTTTGAAACCGAAAAATGAATAACCCTGTGAGTTACCTCATAATTCCAAAAACTGAAACTGCATTAACAGAGTGAGAATATGACATTTTTGAAAAAAAATCCTGTCAATTCGCTTTATTTCTAAACTGCTTAGTAATCTTTATGATCTATTTTTCCTATTATCTTAATTGGTGATTATTATCTTATTGTTAGCAAATGCGGCACCCGTCTGGAAGTAGTGCCTCCCAAAATCCATATATATGTAAGACGTATTTCTTGTTCGTTCAAGTGAGATTCGTTCATCAGAAATATCGCTCTTCGTCTATTAACTTTTTACAGCTTTAAACCCATTTCAGATATGATAGTGTTTAGTATGGGATAATATTGTAAATTGTTGATATTGTAAAGTTTGTTTAAAAGTACATTAGAAATGTATTTCTGATACAAATTTGAAACCTTCATTCACTTTGCACATTGATTTGATTGAAATGCGTTAATTAGGTCTCTATTTCAAAACATAATGAAACAGATATTTTGGTACAAGAATGCAATTTTATGCCTTTTCATTTCTTAATTTGAATGAGAACTGAAATCCGATGTATTTTTATTTCTTGGCTGAGAAGAAAGGAAAGCAGGAAAAATATCTAACACGCCATCTATCGTACATTAAATGTATTATTGCAGAAACTACCACTAGTATTGATATAATATGAAGTAAACTTATTGCATTCTTTTTCATTGGTGCGAAGTAGAAATTAGTTCCACATATTGAAATACTTGAGGGATTATACAAATTCGAAATAAGTCATATTTCCGATTTTCATTAAAAAGCCTTGGGATCATCTTGATATTCGCAGTATATGGCAATCCAAATATGTGCAAATTAGGCACAACATTTTTATGGCAAATTATTCACAATTTTTTTTACGTACTGCTTCAGAGCATTCTAATTTTAGACTTATTGAAGGGCAGCTATTGCTTAAAGATGCTTCC
Source organism: Philornis downsi (assembly GCA_019455685.1). Lineage (NCBI taxonomy): Eukaryota > Metazoa > Arthropoda > Insecta > Diptera > Muscidae > Philornis > Philornis downsi. The sequence goes on along the minus strand of JAHXMU010000359.1, from coordinate 169,246 downwards.
GATTCAGTTTGAGGAGCTTTTATTAGGCTTGTCGATAACTCGACTAATTTGAGTGTTTGCCGGGCACATCGAAGTGGCTTCTGCGGGGCATGAACTCACAATAGGCGCGTGTGCTAAACACGGTGGCGCGATTGACTACACAACAATAAGCTGATGTTACGTGCCCATTATCTGCTGCGCGTTTAAATAATTTGATTTGAGTTTCAATTGCAAATTCCTCGAAAATGTGAAGTGCGGTAAAGATTTGGAAATATGGTTTGAATTCTAGAGCTGGAAATACTCTTAATTTGCACCTTAGTGGTGTTAAGCAAAATTATATGTCAGACAGATCGGATTGTGAATAGATGTCCTTTCAAATTGGAACCATTGAATCGAACCAAAATCAGGTTTTGAAAGGGCTAAAAAGAATTCCATTAACGGAATCAATGGTTCGAGGGTGTGAAGAGCCACTAAACTGAACTAATACAAAATTTCAAAAAAATTGCAAACCTATTTTTTATATACGAATAACTTATATTAATATAAAATTAATTACTATTATGATGTCTAACTACTTTTTTTATTCTCTTTGCAGCCTGTACTTAATTACACGTAGTTCCGAAATTTTCTCATCGTACGCATCTCCACATAGAGTTCCTTTTTCGGGAGTTATCCTGTCCAAAATCGTCCTAGTCATATTAATGTCTCATTAACTGTAAAGTTCACAACAAAAAAAAGAAAACACAACACAAGCACACAATATGGTTCACGTCAGTAGTTGGGAAAAGTTCAAGTTGCTCTCGTGGAAGAATTGGTTACTGCAATGGCATCACAAAATACAATTGGCCATCGAAATTTTGGCACCCGTTGTCTTCTCCTTGCTAATGGTGTTGGTGCGGACGCTAGTGGTGGCAGAACCAAAACCGATTACTGAATATCCACCACTATCAATAGATAATATCGATTTATTTAGGTAAGTTTGCATTTGTTGAATAATTTAGATGAGTTTTACAGCTTTCTTCGAAATTATTTTTGTATTCGACACATTGGCAGTTTAAACTCCTTTAAGGTAGCAATAGTTCAGATTATCATACCATCAATTAGTGTACTAATTATTATTTTGAAAAATACAAACAATAATGAAAAAAACAATTATAATTTCCCTTGAAATATTTAAAGAAATACTGAAGGAAACGCCCGCAGAGTGAGAAATTTAATGAAAACCACTTTAGCCAAAAACAGGTAAAGAAAGATTGGGCTTGTTATCTGCCCGCCTAGTAGAGGTTTTATGTGTTTTCCTGTTCTTTTCCAATTTTTTCTTTTATTTGCTGTGATATCACTTGGTTTAATCTTTTTTCTTTCCATTCTAACAGTTTTTTTTTCACTGTTTTTTTATTTCATTTTGCATTTTCTCAAAAGCTAAAGATAATTTTACTAACTTCAATTCTATACTAAATTAGTTTTACCATGACTAAATGATAAATTAACAAAAAAAAAAAAAATTGTACTGTGATTAACCAACTAATTGCAAATTTGCTAAATTGAGTCAAGAGATGATGGTCGGATGATTAATTTGTTGAATTTAATTTATTGCATATCGCAATACTAATTTGTTTGTCAATGAATTTATGTCGAATTTTATTTATTCAATTAATCCTCAATTTAGAAACAGATTTTCGAAACGATATTCTGATTTTTCGCGATATATAAAATACAAATTCATTTTCCATCCCATGAATGGCATGTAGGAAAATTTCTCACATCAAATGAGTTGACGGGTAATTTGATATTCAGACACACTAAAAGTGAGATTCACTGCAAGCGTATTATTTAATGACGTTTCCGAGTATCAGTTTTTAATATTATTTTACTGGATTTGTCGATTTATCATTAAAAGAAAAGCAAATGAGTGATCGTGGTTTGAATTTATGAACGTATGAGAAATAATCTTGTATATTAACCATCATGCCACGCCCGGGATGCCATGTTCCATAGTTCGATTCTGATTTCTGTACGCTTTGGAAGCCTATACTCGTATTTGTGGGTAATGATTTTGAAGTGGGAGCAAATGCATTGATTACGATTAAGTCTAGTATAGCGATTTTAAAATCCAATGAAATCTGAAAAACAGTATGGTGGCAAGAGCAACTTTGCAAATGCAGGGAACAAGTTATCCTAAGCGATAATTGCAATTACTCAGAGTACGTATTTAGCCACCCATGCACGTCGCTGTGGGAAATGACAACTGATTGATCAGACGTTACCCATGAGAAAAGAGGTACGATATCTACATACATGTTATCCATCACCTATGAGAAATGAATTGCAGTGTGTAGTTATCCACTGCGGTGGGCAGTTACCCAAGATAGTCTGTACTTGCGAGTAATGATTTTGAAGTGGGAGCAAATGCATTGATTATGATTAAGTTTGGTATAGAGATTTCAAAATCTAATGAAATCTGAAATACAGTATGGTTCTAAGAGCAATTTTGCAAATGTAGGGAAAAGTGATCCTAAGCGATAATTGCAATTACTCAGAGTACGTATTTACCCACTTATGCACATCACTGTGGGAAATGACAACTGATTGCTTATACGATGAGCATGGGAAATGAGAAACGTCAAGCGCACAGTACCCACGAATATAATTCATTATTTATGAGTAATGTGCAACTGGCATCTACACGTTATCCATTGCCTATGAGAAATGAATTGCCGTCGTGTGTAGTTATCCACTGCCGTGGGTAATTAACCAAGACAGTTTGTACTTGTAAGTAATGATTTTGAAGTGGGAGTAAATGCATTAATTACAATTGAGTATGGTGTAACGATTTTAAAATCCAATTAAATCTGAAAAACAGTATGGTGGTAAGAGCAACTTGGCAAATGTAGGGGGAAAAGTGGTCCTAAGCGATAACTGCAATTATTCAGAGTACGTATTTACCCACTTATGCACATCACTGTGGGAAATGAGAACTGATTGCTTACACATTATCCATGAGAAATGAGGAACGACAAGTGCACAGTATAGTGAAGTGAGTGAATTTCGCTTGCTTATAACATGGTTTTTCCCTCTACCAGGCTTTTTTAAGGAGTTATTTCAAGCAAGCGATCTACAAAATGAAACCAAAGAATTTCACTGAATTGAAGATATCCATTACAACTATAATTGGAGCGATCTCGATTTCAATCCATCAGGCCGCAATGAATAATTTTCTGATCAGTTGTCGAAAATACGTAAATGGGCATGGAGATCATTTACGGCCTATCATTGTCGAAACCAATTAGTTATACAAAATAAAATTGAATTTTCTATACAATAAATATACTAAAAAAATAAAATTCATTGATTAAGAAAAACTTATTTGAATTTCTCATTGTTACACAATTGGTGCGGCGGCCTGTATGTAAAGTTATGGAGTTATTGTGCTAAGAGAGTAATGTAGAGAGCGGTAGTGTAGAGAGCGGTATCATGTCATCATTTGGCTCAAGAGCAAAATATTTCGTCAATACGTATACATCATCTTTGACCAATAATAATAATAATAATAATAAATGTTGTTGAAACGGATACGTTGATGCAGTTCCCCTTCAACATCTTTAAATAACGGTCCCCATAGAGAGTTGGCAGAGGACGTCCTTTACTTTGATAGAGACATCCTCTCTGCAAAGAGTCCTTATACTTCAAGTGTACATCCGTAAATCTTGGTTATTATAACATTTGTGGAGGTTGTAAACCTCCAATGGATTCCATTCCATTCCCCTCTTTAATGCTTTCATTGCCAGGATAGGATGTCGTCCATTAAACACATTCGCCTGCATTCATTCTCTATGTAAATCTATAAGTCCAAGATATGTTTTGTTTGTTAAAAGAAGAAAATATTTTTCCATATGATGGAATGATGAAATCGTTGAAAATAGAATTTTGGCTTTTGGAGTTTTTTTTTTGCAAAGACCACACCTGTCACCTGTTGACGAATACCTGTCACATTTTCATTGAGCAGACCAAATGTTTCCTTTTGTAATTGAATGTAATTCACGAATCATATTATTTTTTGTCAAACTGATGACATTTACGAACAAAATTGCCTTCCAATTATTTGATGACATTTTCGGTTTTGTGTTACTTTTAATGGCCATGTAGATATGGTTGTAGACGTATATAGTTTATTGCATGAAGTTTATTTAATTAATAAAACAATGTTAGCCTGACCCATCCTGTGTCTGTAGGATAGGGAGGCCCAGTAGGTGGTGGAAATGTGATAGAAAGCGTGATGTCATACTCCCCGATGTGTGGAGGTATGGCGTCCGTGGATATTGTGGAATTTTGTTGAAGGACCTAATATTGATACAGGATGGCGCACGAATCGTGGTACAAATTGAATGTTAATGTCAATGGAATTGAAGGATATTTTTACCCACAATTGCGCTAAAGACGTATCAGTTTCAATAGCATTTGGTTCCAGCAAGATGGACCTATTGCACACATAGTCAAAATGGTTATGGCGGAGCTCCAACGGAGCTTTAAAATTTCCCAAATAAATTAATATCCGGAAACTCTATTTTCCGCTGGCCCCCAAGGTCACCTGACCTGTCTGCACCAGACTTGTTCTTAAGGGGTTATTTCAAGCGAGAGGTATCCAGAATGAAATCAAAGAGTTTGACTGTATTGAAACAGTCCATTAATCCAACAATAATTGAGGCGATCCCGACTTCAATCCTTCAAGCCGTAATGAATAATTTTCTGATCAGGTGTCGCACATGCGTGATTGAACAATTAGTTATATAAAATAAAATTGAATTTTCTATACAATAAAAAAAACAAATAAATGGAATATTAGGCGCGCGACTAAGTTTCCGCTTTTTGCCAATAGATGGCGCCACCTGTAAGTGATAGTCGATTCTGCCACAACCTAAACGCCAAGCTTAGACATATGGTAAACATACCGCCTCGACACAATAGTGATTTTCTTTTGACGTCATATTGTTTTAGTTGTGAGAATATGTGTAATTTTATTCCAAATAATCATCGTATGCAGGAAGTGTTGATTTTCTTCTTCCAATCGAAGAAATGACGCCTCAATCTCGTCGAGAGTTTCAAAACGTTTACGGAGATGCTGCTTTAAGTAAACAAACGTGTCCAGATTTATTCCGTTGCTTAAAAGATGACGATTTTTAAGTTGATGACCGTTCACGTAAAAGAAGACGAAAAACCTTCGAAGACACTGAATTGACGGCATTGCTTGATAGGGATCCGTGTTTCAGTATTAGGAGAATCCCTTTGGGTTCCTTATAAGTTGAAGCCAAGGGACGTTGAGCGTCGCTTTTTCGTCTGTAAACAACTGCTTCAGCTACAAAAAAAGGAAGGGGTTTCTTCTTCGTATTGCAATGGATGATGAAAAATGGATTCATTCCAAAGAAAAGAAAGTCACTGGGGCTGCCCGGTTGTGCTTCTGCGTCGTCGCCTCATCCAAATATTCACGCTGCGAAGGTTATGCTCTGTATGGTGGGACCGGGTCGGTATTATTTGTTACGAGCGGTTGAAACCAATCGAAACCATCACTGGGGATCGGTATCGACTTCAAATAATGGCCAACGCCCCAACGCAACAAACGCCCACAATACGCGGAGAGGCACGGAAAAGTGATTCGTTAGCATGACAACGCTTGACCTCACGTGGCCAAGCCCGTTAAAACTTATGTGGAAACGTTGAAATGGAAAGTCTTACCCCATCCGCCATATTCTGCAGATATTGCGCCGTCAGATAATCACTTGTTCAGTTCGATGGCACGCGGTCTGGCTGACCAGCAGTTCCACTCATATGACGACATCAAGATAGCTTCAAAAGATGAACAGTTTTACTGTTACGGAATTCGAGCTTTGCCGGAAAGATGGTAAAGGGTAGTAGCTGACGATGGGCAGTACTTTCAATGAATCATTTATAAACATGTTTTCATAACAAAGTTCCATTTTTATAAGGAAAGAAAAAAAAAACAGCGAGAACTTAGTTGCTCACCTAATACATTTATTCAAAACATTTGATTTAAATTTCTTATCGTAGCACAATTGATGCGCCACCCAGTAGCCTAGCAAAGCAGTCGGTTATATGCAGATGGCATGAAGACCAGGTGATGGCCTCATTGAGGTCAAGCGCGGTCATATCAAGTTTGTTATAAATCTCATGGTGTTGGGTTGGAAAGTGAAATGAATTGTAAATTGGCGGTATGTCGTGAACCTGAACGAAATCTTATGCATGTTTGTTACATTTGTAGTTACGCCAAATTGGTTGTAATATAGCTGTCTTGTCGCAATGTTTGGTACGGTGTCAAGTATTTAAATAAATAATTTTAATAATAATTATTTAAAAAATAATTTGGAATTATGCTTCGATATAGTTTTATCTGCATTGTAGTTTGTGTTCTTGGGAGTACAGACGGACTTTTAGTTTAATGCGTAATGGTTTGATGCCCATTTAAAGCAATAGCTAACTTTGCTTTTGGGGTGATTTAAGACAATTCGTAGTTATTTCTGGTAAATCGCCTAGATTGGCTCCCAGTAAAGTGTTGTCAACTCAAAATATTGTAAGTAGTTTAGTGTTTTGTTATCCCTGTAACACCGCATTGACGATTCTATAGAGATATATAACTTGAACCGTGCAATTCTTTTCTTAGCAATAATTCGTTTGCGATCAGTGTCAATTTAGTTGTTTCCCACTAGATTTAGCTTTTTTCAACCTGTTTAGCGGGCAAAAATTGAGTTTACCTTTAAGATTTTTTTTGATTTTTTATAAATTTTTTAAAGTTTCTTTTTACTTCTTTCGCCAATTAATTATGGTATAAACAAAGTATAAAATAATTCATCTAAAAATTATTAAAGTAGCATTAAAAAAATACGAATATTTCAGAGCCTCTAAACGAACTATATTCGAATTTTAATATTAAACAAAGAAAAATGTATTAAAAAAAAAAATGAAACAAGACTGACTTTTAATACCTTAAAGGTAGAACTAAAACCAAATTGGGGTTGTTTTAACCTGCTATACTTCGATCTTTCCTATTGAGTAAAAATAAATGAAAATTTGAACATAAAAGAGAAGCGTATTATTTGTATGACTTTGTTCTATGATTAACAAGTCTACTGTGATTTTATTGTCATAATTTTTCTTTATTATTATTAAACGTTATTTCAAGAAAATATATTACAATTTTCATTTAAATATTTCCATTGTAAGTATTAAAAAAAATTTGTTTTTGTGAGAAGTTCAGAAAGTGCAAAAAATAAAATATTTCCTTTTTTCAAGTAGAGTTAAAGCTATTTATTCCGGATAGTTCCGGTGTAAATTTATGTTTTGATTAATCTTTCAAGTATTCGCTTTAAGGTAAATCAAAATCATCTTGCGCATTTTGGCGACTGCCATACATTTTTTTTTTCACTTTTCCAGTATGACTCTTTCGAGAAAGGACATTTTTGAAGGATGGATAAAGACTCCCAAAATACATCGCAAAAACGCCTTATTGATATTAATAATGGTTAGATATGGTCTTATATGTATATACCAGAAAGCGTGAAAAGAAATCTTAAGGCAAACTTAAATATTATTCGTTTTAAGCTAGCCGAAAAATGGATTAAAAGTGAAAGACATCGTGACCGTTTCTTAACATCAAATTCAATTTGGCTTGATGAATCATATATATTGCCTAAAAGTGTAGAACCCAAAAGTTGTAAAAAAGCTGGGAGAAAACCGAAAAACTTTGATGAAAAAAAGAAAGATCCAAAACCTTTTAGATTCAACTGAGCATCGAGAAATTATTAAAGCTGGTGAGCAAGTGTTTCGTAAAATGGGAAAGCGAGATTCAGACAGTCTTGTGAAAGATCTATCGGAAGCTTAATCCAGTAAAGTTACGGAAGTGACAAATATATGCAAGAGATTTAGCTCTAAGCCTTTAGGGAGCCTTTCTCCCAATGAAGCCTTATCTTTAGTGGTTGATGCTAATTTGTCGAAACATCAATACGATGTTATTCAGATAAAACTCAACACAAAATGCAAAAATCTTTTGCCCTCCTACACTAATTTTGAAAAAGCTAAGAAAAAATGTTATCCAGCTGAAACAGAAATCACTGAGATGCATGCAAAAAGTTCACTCCAGTCATTAGTGAATCATACCATTGAAAGGCTTTGTTTGGCTCAAAACGAAGTTTTACTCGGTATTAATGAACTGAAATATCAGTGTGTTACATTTTTCAAATTTTCGAGTCAATTTTTATTAACCTGCTTATGGGCGTTATTTCAAAACGAAATATGGACCAAAAATGGTGTAAATACCATTTGTTTTATAATGTTATTCGTTTAGTGGTTTCAAGCAAGGCTGGCAAGGCTGTCAGCTATTAAATGCCTGCCATCTGAAGTGATATTTATTTAGTGAAAGGTTTGCCATTTATGAACGTGAATCGTTTAACAAAACGTCGGGATTAGTAAGAAAACCACCTTCAAACAATATCTTGGCCTTGTTCATCAGTATTTTGAGACAAAATTTAAGAATTTATAATTTAAGTTAGGTTAGATTTTTCATAGATTTCACTAATGGAAATAATTTTAATCCATACATCATCAAAGCATACATAATATTGGATGAAATATTTATCATGGAAAACGTACATTTCTTATTTGAAGTTGTTATTTGCTTGCTAAGCAAATCGGTCCTTTACAGTGATTGCTTGATGGTCTGCATACGCGTCGAAAGAAACTCTACCAACGCTAACATTATGATAAAATCGTAAAAAAAGGCCAACAGTTTTTAAAAAATTTTAACATAATCTTTATTTCTGTGTGTTAAATCACTTGAAGTTCACGCTGTGCAAAAAAAAAAAAAAAAAAAAAAAATCGAAAAAATTTCAACTTAATGGGTTAAACGTGGACTGGCCTGTTGAATAGAGATTTCAAATCGTTTAGTTTGTATTTTAGTAACAATTCAGATAAGTTCGGTTTGTTTATGAACATTCAAATGAATGACGCACTTTCCATGTAACGCAATGTTAATATTTAATAATAATTTCGATTTATAAATACATATTTTATTATTTAAATATAAAAACCGATGTAAATAACCGTTAATCAAAAATTACGCTTTAGAAAAACTGTCATACGGCTTTCGTCGGTTATCGGTTTTAATATTCTAATAATAAATAATAATGTTTGGAGTTCTATCCTAAGCTGATGGGATCTAATCGCAAAGAAGGAAAGGAAATGATGCTGACTGGATGAAAATTACACTTTTTTGTGAATTATGAATTCTTGAAACGAATTGAGTTTTAAATATATATCTTATCCAGCAAGAAATTTCAGTATGAATAAAGATTTCATATGCCAAATTTGATCTTATGAAATGCCATTAAAATTGATACACACACTTTTGTTCAAATAACAATTATTTTTTTTTTTTAATTAGCTTTTTTTTATTTTTTAAGCTTTTTTGCGAAAGTTTAATTTTCTTCCTCATTCTTTAGTTCTGGCAGCTCTGCGCCTGACAGTTAACACGAAGCTGCATTTAGGCTGGCTCCAGTTTTGTCGTGTTCTTCTACACAAATGAAAACAAATGTTTCACTTCTTATCGGTATAATCGACTGAAAGAACTTAGGCGAATATTAAGAGTTAACGAACACGAGTTCTGTTGCTTATTTTGTTTACATGTTTCCAATGATAAATGTTATACAAAATAAGTACGGAAACTTCAATCAGATGTACTGACTTACATATAGCCGTATCCTCAGTCAAAATCGTTTTTCGTTAGTGCAAAAGTGTACGAGTTGCCAGATGCAAGATTCTTATCAAAAACTGATCTGGCAACGGGAGAAATGAAGTCTTCCGCTTAGAAATTCTAGAGGAAGGCCTAAGAAGATTGACGATGCAATTCATTATTATTCACATAATTCAGTTTACAAAACGTTTGATTCGTGCTAAATTATACTGCATTTTGAGAAACTGTATGAAAGATATGAACCCGGGAATGTATTCGTATATTTTAGGAGACGTAATTTATATGGGCGATACTAGATATTTCGTGGTAAAATTGTAATAAGCACTATAAGGCAAATACAATTGACAATATGTGAAAATTATGCCAATGTAAAAATTAGGAATTACAGGGGAACAATTGACTTTCGACAAATAGATCAATTTAAATTTATTCCATTTTCATTCGTTTCATTTTATTTTATTTTCATTCTCAGAATTGAGTTTATTAAAGATATGATGTCGTCTGAAATTTAACTGATTTCAGTATAATTGTTACAGTTAATTAATTTCTTTTTGTTTAATTAATTTCTTTAACTTTCAGTCTACTGTCAATTTTGTTTTTAAAACGTTATTTAATAAATGTGTAATAAAGCTTTCCGTTCTCTTTTCCCACAGACAACAAATGTCCTCAATACCATTCGCAAAAGCGGTCACATACGAACTTCATTACTCACCTCAAAATCCTTTTTTGGAAAACATCACAAGTTCTGCAGTTCAAAGTTTGCAGCTGAACGGGTCTACAGGTCATGCAAATGCAGCCGCTTTGGAAAGAGCTTTGATTGCTAGCAATGCTTTGGTCGGCGTGCAGTTCGATGACAGCTGGGCAAATTTAACGTCATACCCCACTAATTTTGCCTTCACTTTGAGGTATCCAAGTGAATTAAGAACATCCACATCGTCTTTAAGCTTTACCTGGCTGACGATGAAGCTCTTTTTACCACTGGATCTTACGGGGCCTCGAAATCCTTCGTCCATCGATGGAGGCCTGCCAGTGGGTTATCTGCGTGAGAGTTTTTTGCCCGTCCAACATGCATTGTCGATGTCATACATGAAATTGGTGTCTGGCCGACAAGATCTGCCCTCTGTGGATATGCAGCGTTATCCATATCCCGCATACATTTTTGACCCTCTATTACAGGGTATGGCTAGTTTTTTGCCTTTAATTATATTGCTGAGTTTTATCTATCCATGTTCAAATATTGTCAAGGTAAGTAGACAAAAGTTAGTGAAAGTAACATAATTAAAAACTAAGTAGGTGACATTTAGGATGAAATTTCTTTTAAGCGTTTTAATTAAGAGAAAACTAATCTATAGCAGACTTAAATGGACATAAGCACGTCATATCTTCGACACAAACCACAAAATATTCAATGAAAAATAGAGTTGCCACATCAAAATTCTGATAATCGGATAAATACTATGACTTCATCAGGAGAATAATCATTTTCTTCTTAATATCAGTTAAGTGCTAATCACTTTAGTGCTAATCACTTGAACTAAATCAGGAATTGTTCATGCAATGGTGATTTTTAAATTTTTCTATCACGTATCACGTAAATTTTTCTATCCAACACAAAGAATTCCACACTTATCATTCTAATGTGCGGCCAGCAGTTGTCGTGGTTTCCACGAGTTCAAATCCTCGGCCTGATAATTGCTGGCTGCACATTCGAATGATGGATGTGGAATCCTTTGTTTTGGAAATTAAATTCAAATACTTTCTACCTGACGTGCTTATCCTAGCCATGGAATATAATAATATCGTAATTATATTCTCATCCGGAGTAATGAAGCTATATATCATTGGATGCGGACAAAAATGTGACACCCAAAAGGAAGCGTCTAAACTACCCGAATGCAATTCATGACTTTTTAAGTCGATTGAGCGATTGTCGTTTGTCTGGTTGACTGACTGGTGTACATGATAGCGGTCGCAAATATCTACTAAACTTCTCAAAACTTGGCGCAGCCTAATAATTTGCCAAATCGTGGCAAGGGATGGCATATAGGCTATGCCGACCAACCCCTTTTGTTACCTCTGGTACGATAAAAATCGACTTCAATTCACAAATCCAGTTTTTCCCCTGTAACGCCACATTCGTAGACTAGGGTAACCTACATTTTTGTTCGTTATATTTGTTTATATTCAACCGTAGCACGATGGTTAGTATATGCGACTATCGTTCACATGATCATGGGTTCAATCCCGCATACAGCCACCTATAATTGTTTGAGCGGCGGCCACCTCGAGGTGTCTGTTGAACAGGTTTGAGTTGTCGAGTAATCGACAAGCCTGGTTAATGCTTCCCAAACTGTGACGTTCGGAATCCACAGTCTTTAAACTGTTGGTCCCGTTGAGTGAGTCTAAAAATAGAATGCGTGTAAACTCACTAACTATTTGTTCGTAATGCATGGCAGAATTTAAAAAAATCAATCGATTTTTGTTACCTCTTATACAAATAACACATTTAGCTAATATATTCTTAGATTCATATCTCTTGCATGGTTGCAACGTTAGATTTGCTACGTTTTTCAAAGCAAGATTTCAAAATGAAAATGGTCGCCTCTGGTACTCTCCTATACAAATTGACAGATTTTTCCGTAGCTTCTAATTAGTAAGCACGTTATCCTGTGCATTATTTGGTTTTAATTCGTGAACCAATTGCATCTTTGCAAAGACCGCGTAGACGTCTCTAACTGCTGATCGAATGATGGCTTTCAAAGTAAAATTGAACAAATTTGGTTCTTTGATCTATGCTGAGCGTTTCCATCATAAATTTCCCAAGTATTATTTAGTTATTTCTGTAAATAAATGAAAAAAAAAAAGACAAACAAAAAATGTATTCACTGATCAAATCTTGACGTTGCTTATGAGCCACCCTATAGTAGCCTAGATCTTTCAACATCTTTAAGATTGTAGAAAAATCGATCAAGTAACCGCACTCTTTTTGGTACCTCCCATTCAAATAGACGATGTATTTTTACCTCCATATCTTTCAATAAGTTATACCAAATTCTGCTAAATTTTGCACATAGCATATCATGTTTGGTCAACTGAGTTTTGAGAATGAAAATGGGCGACGCTGCATGCCCATTCTGGTAGCTTCCATACAAATCCATACCAAAAATCGATGCAATTCATGAATTTCCATTTACGACTTTTCAAAAAAGCGATTTTTTTTAAATGTCATAATAAATCTATATACATATTAATATGAGTTAGAGCATATTTTTTGTTATTATTGTTTATGTCCTTCAGACTCATGTTGTCGCCTAGGTGCGATTTCAAAATTCCATTTGTTTCAAATGTTATAACAAATTCCAATATTAGCGATTTTTTGAAAAACATTTAATATCTCAAAATGAGATATTCTCAGTTAAGTCGTTTTTCCTTATAAGTATAGATATTATTTTGACTGCTTGAAGAAGTTAGATAAAGGATGGATCATTAACGTAGATCTGAAGGGAAACGACAGAAAAATTGTTTTATAAAAAACTGTGTATTTTTATGTTTTCATACAGACTTATTGGTCTGTTCTCGTAACGTAATTCTAGGATCTTTCCCCCTTTTCAAAGCTTCGAAAAAGCCGCTATATTATCATTGGCAATGTCTTACTATATGTTTATTATAATTAAACTTCATTGCTTATACAATTTTTAAATTTGTATTCTTTCTTTCAACGCTTCAAATAAATTTTAACGTAAATGCTATTCAGCCACATTTTGCTTGATATCTTGCTGACAACAATTTTCACTTAGTTAACCGAACGTCAATAATCGATAATATTTGTCAGCGTCTGTCGAGGTAATCATTTTTCGCTTAGGGCCATTATTTTTGCTCTATAAAAGAGATGTTATCCTACCGTAAAGGATCATAGTTCCTGGAGAAACGTCATCCTAAATGCCATGTGTTCTTTCTACAACCCTTAATGCTTTTCTCCTTTTTGCTTTAATTTCTTTTTCGTATCATTTCCAATATAGAGCATTACCGCTGAAAAGGAAAAACAATTGAAGGAAGTCATGAAAATTATGGGTTTGGATAATTGGATACACTGGACTGCCTGGTTTTTGAAATCTTTTATTATGTTGACTATATCGGCGATATTGATAACAATTATCATGAAGGTAAATTGATTGCATTGATTGCATTATCGATAATAAAATTAATAATTTTTTTAATGTAATTTTTATTTCACCAGATTAAATGGTCTCATGACGTGGCTGTGTTCACTTATGCCGGCTGGTCTGCACTGCTGTTCTTCATGCTGATCTATGTCATCACCAGCATATGTTTCTGCTTCATGATGGCCACCTTATTTTCGAGAGCCAGCACGGCAGCAGCGGTCACTGGTCTGGTTTGGTTCATTTCCTATCTGCCGTTTTCATTCATGTTTAACACCTACGCGGATCTAAGTTTGGGCACCAAAATGGGCTGGTGTCTGATCTCGAATACTGCCATGGCCTTTGGTTTCAAATTGATTATGTTATTCGAGGGCAGCGGCGAAGGTTTCCAATGGAGTAATCTTTTTACACCAGTCAATATAGATGACGATTTGACTGTTGGTTATATCATAATTATGATGTTGGTATCCTGTGTAATTTATATCCTAATCTGCCTCTATGTGGAACAAATATTCCCCGGTGATTATGGTGTACCTCGTAAATGGAATTTTATCTTCAGTCGGAAATTTTGGTTTGGAGAGAACGATTATACAGGTGTCGAGGATTTGCCACAGGAACAAATCCAACGTCGCAATCCCGAGGCTTTTGAACCGGAGCCAGCTGGCAAGCGTATCGGGCTGCAGGTTAAGAATTTGAGAAAACGTTTTGGCGATAAACTGGCTGTTAAGGGTGTGTCGGTCAACATGTATGAGGATGAAATTACGGTTCTACTGGGCCACAATGGTGCTGGTAAAACGACTACTATCTCCATGTTGACCGGCATGTTCCCACCCAGCTCGGGAACGGCCATTATCAACGGCAGTGACATCCGCACCAATATCGAGGGTGCCCGTATGTCTTTGGGTGTGTGTCCCCAACACAATGTCCTCTTCGACGATCTTAGTGTGGCTGAACATTTGATATTCTTTAGTCGTTTAAAGGGTTTGAGTGGAGATGCCATTACCCAAGAGGTGAATAAGTACATACGCATGATCGAGCTGGAAGATAAGGCAGATGTGGCATCAAGCAAGTTGTCCGGTGGCATGAAACGTAAACTTTCTGTGTGTTGCGCTCTAACGGGTAATACCAAGGTAGTGCTCTGCGATGAGCCCAGTTCGGGTATGGATCCATCGGCTCGTCGTCAACTGTGGGATTTGCTGCAGGCTGAAAAGGTGGGACGCACCGTCCTCTTGACAACTCACTTTATGGATGAGGCGGATATTTTGGGCGATCGCATTGCAATTATGTGTGATGGTGAACTGAAGTGCCATGGAACATCGTTCTTCTTGAAGAAAAAATTTGGTTCAGGTTACAAATTGGTAAGCATAGGAGAAATTAATTTTGTTTTTGGGAGTAAGACTACTGAAGATTGGTGTACCCAGAAAAATTTGTTTGACATGAGAAGTAAATCTTTTGTAGAGGATTGATAATATTTAGATATGCTGTAGCAGAGAAATCAATTTGAAAATACAAAAACAACTATTGCTGATGATGTTGAAAAGGACAGACTTGTAGACTTGGCATAAAACCCATCATTCTGAATGCAAACAGATATATATATATATATATATATACATTAAATTTTCCAATTCCATTTCCAATAGCTTTTATTTTTCCACTCATTCTTCAAATCATCGCTCTAAGATGCGCTGTGCTGCCCACAGAATTTTTACAGCCGCTTTCGAAGACTTTTTGTACTAGATCGCGTTGATTCGTTCGCACAACATTATCCAATCAATGTAATTACTCTGATTTGATGAGCTTTAGCACGCCGATGTAGGCTTATGAGGAGCCTCTACATTTTACAGACAATTTTTGCATCGGAAACTTCCGGAATAAATTCATCTGGTTGTGCCAACACAGAATTCTTTGCCATGTATCAACGCAAGTATCAATTTTGTTTGTTACAGTTGAAATTTTGTTTGTCGTGATTTTTGCCACTAAATCGCTTGCTAAACGATTGGTAGCATATGTTTTCAACGACCCCTCTCCGAGTTTCTAAGTTAATATCGTTCATTCTATTGATTGGTGAGGAAAGGTCGAAATCAATACCAGTCGTCTCTCAATGCTTGAGAAGGTTGTAGTAACATTTGATAATTTTTAGCCAATAATGTCTATATCTTCAGTGTATTAGTATAGAAAATGTTTACCGAAGGTGTCTACTTTCCTCACTTTTCGGCAAAACGAAAAATATACTGGCTAACTATTCGCGGAGTATTTCACCGCATTGCACGAAAATAAGATATAGCTTAGTCTCTCGCAGGTATGACTCAACTGACAGTCACTCATATTCGATATATCGGTTATTAAGTGGCAATCTTTTCAGTAGAATTTGACTTATCCCGCCCCTAACTTCGCCCATTGTATCATAAGTGTTAAATAACTGTATAAAAAACACCTATTAAGTTTCTGGTTTGTTCGAAAACGGAACATCTTTGCCGCAAATTAGTATTAAATTCAATGATTCTCGGCGCTCCAACTAATCCAAAGGAGATGTTAAATGCGTAATAACAAAAGTGGGGCGATCTGTACAATAAAGCGGAGTACCATTAAATTATTTTTAAAATATCCATATATATTGATTTCTTTGTCTACGTAGAGTATGTTACCAATTAGAAGGAATCTACTTGCCTATTTTAATTTCCTGGCCGAATCATTGGCCTGGAATTGAAATATTTTTTTCTTTTTGTAAATTAAGTTATCCACCAAAAATAACTCATTCTGGCTACTTCTACTGCAATTTAAATGAAAAAAATTATGGTTATTTTGAAGGTAATTTAATTATGTCTCTCACATAGAAACCCCCATCCCAATCGACAAAAAAACCGAGACAGTCGATTTTCACAAGCTTCTCTTTAAGCGAATTTGTAACGAGTAAAATCATTCGCTTTAGACAGACGAAAGTTGTAATCACTTGTTATCAGGGCTGGACCATAAGATGGATGCACAAAAGCTTCCATCAAAAGCCCTAGTCACTACCGATGCGTGTGGCCTGGCGTCATCCTGATGGAACACAATTCCTCTCTTATCGGCCAAAGCTCGCCGCTTTTTGCTTCCTCTGAAGGGTTCAATTGTTGACAGAAGAGGTTCGAATTAAGAGGAGAGCAGCTCATAGTGCACAGCAAAACCTTCCTAATCGCCGATCCCGGCTTGGCTTCTGCGAATTGGTCAAGACCGTTATCACATGTGACTCACTTTTCATCACCAGTCCCCATCTGATTTAAAAATGTGTCGATTTTTTGCGATTCAGCAGCGATTCGTAGATGCAAATTCGGTCTATGAGAGTATTTTTTGCATTAACACGTGTCACTGCCATACACTGAGCTTCTTTTTGCATCCAGTCTTATTCAAGTGCTTTAAAATGGGGTTTTGGTATAATATTGAGCTCCTGGGTTATCGCAACAATGTTTACATGACGCTCGAACTTGACGATTTCCATTAATTTATGGACATCTTCGACAATTGGTCTTCCAGAGCGAAATGCACGTTAGATATCAAAATTTCCAGAACGGAATTGACGAAAGCAAAATTGCACAATTAGCTGTTACAATGTTAGGACTGTAGATATCATTTCCATTTTCTGGTGCCTGGCTTGAGTTTTTGCCTATATCGAACAAAAAGTATAAAATTTGGTATATTTCCTCTTCGCTGGTTTCTTTCTTGAATGCGTGCTTAAAAAATGCTTTGTCAAGCGATCACAAAACTATCTGAGTAGTTTTCTTAGTACGAAATATTACCTATCTTATGTCATTTAGCATAATACGATCGCAATTGTACAAAGCGAGATGGATATCCCTAAAACCACCTATTGGGAAAATAAGAGTTTTATTTTTCATCATATCTTATGTGTTATGAAATACATTTTTCGAACAATAGACTATATATTCTTGATTTCAAAATTGTTGAAGAGACATTTCTATACTTGACTTTGTACATAAAAAATCAGTTGCTGTACTTTTCAGCCATAAAACCTCAATCCGCATAGTTTAAAAGATTTTCTATAGAATTCCTGAATAAAACTGTTTACATGCCACCCTACTGCCTGCCTCCGCCTGTAGACTAAGACGTATTAATTTCTTTAATTTATCTAGATCTGTGTTAAACGAGACGGTTGCGAGGCCGAACAACTGACCGCTCTCCTGCGTAAATACATACCCGGATTACAGCCAGAGGCTGATATAGGTGCGGAGTTGTCCTACCAATTGCCCGATACCTACTCCCACCTTTTCGAACAAATGTTTAGCGACTTGGAAAGAGAATCGGATAATCTTAAACTAAATGGATATGGCATTGGCATCACATCGCTGGAAGAAGTATTCATGAAAGTAGGCGCTGAAGATGCCAACATGAATGGCGATACCAGTAAGCAGACCAGTGCACGTATGAATGGCGGTACCGGTTATCCTGAAGATGATGTAGAATCCATTACCTGTAAGTTGGCACAATACAAGTAATCAGCAAAACTTTTCGGTGTCCATGCTCTCAATATTATTAGTTGTAGAATAGATTATATTTGAACGTCTTACCTTTCTATAAGGAGTTCCATACAATTGGTGCATGAGAAGAGATTGTATAACTTGTTGTTCTAAAAAATGTGTATCAAATTTTTCTAAAATCCTGTACGAAATTCTTTGAGTGTCTTACCTTTCCATACAGCCGGTACATAAGAAGAGATTGTAGAACTGGTTGTTCTAAACATATTTTCCACGAATCAACTCAGTTTGATACACATTTTTCTAAAATCCTATACAAAGTGCTATTCTGACATAATGTGTTACAGAAATGGCCCGAAGGACCGGCCAAATCATCGATGATTTGACCAAATATAGAACACATTTTACGACAATATGAGGAGTACATAACCAATTATTTGAAACAGAAAGTTTTGCTGGGCAGTGACATATATATGTATATATATTCCATAACTCTCTCTTTTCATCTCTCTCTCTTTTCCAGCCGATCGCTTATTCTCCGAGAATACCCGTTTACTTAAGGGGGTCAATCTTCTCAAAAACCAATGGGATGCCATGATCTTGAAGAAGATTCTCCACACTTATCGCAATAAATTACTGTTTTTGATCCAAAATATTATGCCCATTTTTTTTGTCAGCATGACCATCATAATCACTAGGACACAAGGTACATTCAAGGCATTGCCGCCAATGACAATGAGTTTGAATCAGTATCCCGTGGCTGTTACCGTTGTGGAAACAGCTCCAAATGTAGTTGGCGGTTCGCTAATGCATCTAATGTCCCAAAAATATCAAACGATCGCCACTTCATATGGCCATGATTATGTACTGGAAACGACAAAAAATAAGTCTTTCAGCGAATATATATTGGATTTGGGTCAAAAATTTCAAGTGCGAATCAATTCAAGATTTTTGGCATCTGCATCGTTTAGAAATGACTCAATAACGGCCTGGTTGAATAACCAACCGCTACATACGGCACCACTGACTGTGAATATGGTACACAATGCGATTATCAAGTAAGTAACAATGAGAAGGAAATCAATTTTCATTGGAATAGAGAAGCAACCGAGGCAAAGGATGTTTAGTTGCATTAATTCATACCGTCGTTGTGTCAAAGTTAAGGGGTTGTGGCAGGAATGAGATTTATATTGTGATTGTTAAGTTTTTTTTATGATGTACCTAAAATTTACACGAAAGTGTGCATAAAAGTTTGTCATGGGTTATAAATCTTTATTGTATATATTTTGTTCTGATATCCTTAAAGCTAGTGTTGTTAGATGGAGAGCAAACTATTTTCGATAGGGTTCTACGGACAGATTGGAACGCTGTTTCTAGAAATTCTAAATATTATCTACAGAGTGGCGCACCAATTGTTTTCAAACAATGTATTTCGTTTATTTTTTTTATTGTATATAAAGTTCAATTCTATTTTATATAACTAATTGGTTTTGAAGGTGATGTCACGCAAATGCGACACTTGATTGGAAAATTATTCGTAGCGAGCTGAAGTTGGGGCTGCCTCAATTATTGTTTTATTAGACTGATTCAATTCAGCCAAATTCCTTGATTTCGTTTTGTACACCTCTTGCTTGAGATAACCCCATAAAAACCGTCTGTTGTAGTCAGGTCAAGTGATTTTGGAGGCCAGAGGAAAGTGGAGTTTCTAGATATCATTTTTTTGGGAATTTCACTAGAGCTCCGCTATAACCGGTCTGACTATGTGCGCAATTGCTCCATCTTGCTGGAATCAAATGATGTTGAGACGAATAAGTCTTCGGCGTAGTTCTGGGTAAAAAAACTCCTCAACATCTTTAAATAACAGTCCTCATTGGCATTGAAATTGTGGTTGTAGCACAATTCGTGCGCCACCTTGTATATTGTGAAATATTAGCTATTAAATGTTTAAAAAAAATCGCAAAATTTTGCCCATTTGAAAGCGTATAACATCAAGATTTGCACACATGGTTATAGATGTGAACAGTGAAATCTTACAAAAAATTTACTACTGTTTCTATATAGCGACAATTCTTTAGACATCAGGCAACGAAATATTGAAAATTGGGAAATGACGCTATATTTGACATTTACAGATAGAAATTATATGTCAATGTATTGTGTAATGTAGGAATTGATAGATTTTTTTTAGATCATCTGTATCGGTTCTCCATTTGATAGATATCATACATACATACTATTGACAGTAGATGCTCCCTTCCCGGTTTTGCATACGGGTTGCCATATTTCTCCATTTAAGGTTATTTATCTAATATTACAGAAGGGTTCCTATACAGAGGAAATCTTGTACAGGAGTCTCAAATACCTCACTTCTAGACCGATCAGCAGCTAAATCTGAGATCTTTAATATGTGGGTTACAGCAATCTCGAAGTTATGCACTTCACCTAGGATGGCTTTCCTTTCATCAGTGTCTTCAGTTTTGGGAAGAGGAAAAAGTCAGCGGGGGCCAAGTCCGTCCAATATGGTGGTTGACACACGCTTGCGTTTCTGTTTTTGACCAACAACTCATGCACAAGCATCGATGTGTGAGCTGGTGCGTTATCATGGTGCAAAATCCATGATTGGTTTTTCCACAATTCTGTGCGTTTCTGACGAATTGCTTTGTGCAAACGGCGCATAATTTCAAGGTAGTATTCCTTATTGACCGTACGACCTTGTGGCAAGAATTCATGATGCGCAACGCCATTGCAATCGAAGAAAACAGTGAGCAAAACCTTCACATTTGACCGAACTTGACGTGCTTTTTTCGATCCAGGACGAGCATCGTCATTGGCATCTTCTCGGCCTTCCTGAAGCCGGTTATACCACAATTGAACTTGTGTTTTGCTCATAGTAGACTAACCAAGCGCCACAGTTAACATTTCAAATGTCCTTGCACATTTAATTGAATTTTTTACACAAAACTTATACAGTTTATTTGATCAATTTTTTCGAATAGTAAAAAATCGAAGATCACACCAAAACACGACTAACCTTTTTATCTGTCAAAAACAAACTGACAATCCAAAATGGCTGATATTGTCAACATATGTAACAGACATGTGTGCCAACATAATGCAACAAAATGCGAAAATCGAACATACGTAGTTCACGAAATTTAAAAAAAAAAACGTTTTTTTTTATCACACCTCGTATACTGCAGAGCTCTTCTGATCTGGCCTCTTCCATTTCTTCCCAGGGAGTATTCGTTTTTATTGGGGTTTCCGCCAACCACACTGAATGGAAAAAACAATACCATCCTATACACCTCCCCATCCTTTGCATAGCTTACAAATAAGTTGCTCAACGGTCTCAGAGGCTTCTTCCAAGAGCTGCTTTTAAATTTTTTCATCAGCCTACGTTTTTAAATATTTACAGAAGCGCTTTCCGCCAGTAATCATGAGAAATGTTATCCAACTTCAAATAAATTTGATTAGGTGAATTCCAAAATTGTATTCAATTCTCTACGAGTATATCTATTTTCATTTACACGACATCACGAAAGGAAAATTAATGAATTAGTTTATCCATTGAAATATTCCGATTATTTCGTAGAATAAAAAATAGCTTTAGTCATACTATAAGGTCTAATATTAGTAGTGCAAAACCAGTACTTGTAAAGAATCAATTGTCTCTTCTGGACATTTTAGCTCTAACCACAGTCTCTTGCGGTCCATTCAGTTTTGCGTTTTGGCCAAAAATTTTAGTTTTGTGAGAATACTAAATATAGCCATGGCTTCCTCTTATCAGGCTATCGAAAGAGGCGTTATATTTGAACAAACATGTAGGAGGAATGGGCATAATGAGCAATGATGTTAGGCAGCTTCGCTTTGGAGAGCAAAATTGGATGCTAAAAGCGGACTGTAGCTATACTGCGAGACTGGGGTAACTGATACTAGATAACAACTTAACAGCGGTAGGCGACGATATATAGGAAAAAATGTTATTTCGGTGAGAAACTGTGCGTAGATTGTTGGTCGAGAAATGCTTCTGGTAAACGTCTGCCTTTGAGAGTGAAAATTTGACTTCAAAAGATTGCTCCACGTAGAAAAGGTGATTCTATATTGAGGCAATTAAAACAAGTGGAGTTAGTTTGAATTCAGGGATTTTATTTTAATGCACACTTTTGGGGTTATAAAAAGTAAGTGAAGTTCTTACAAGATATCGACTTAAAAAGTAAGAAAGTTTTCTCACTTTTCTCACTGATATCTTTTCGAACATAAAATATTAATAATTTACAATAGCCAAATATTAAATAGTTGTAAGCGTGTTTATTGACTATAATTTTAGGAAGACAATTTCAACGTACTTTTCAGTTATGATTTAAAATTTTGTTTTCTAACAAATTTAGGAATTTTAAGTGAAATTAAAAAATTCTTTATTTTTAAGCTAAGCCTTGAGTTTAGACAATATTAAAAGTCGGCATTCTGGCAGCACAGAATGCTTGAATCTGAGTTCGATCATTTTTAATTTGGCATATCCATTTTCCTCTAGTTTTCAAAGTTTGGTGACTTTTGCGACAATTGTTTCTATTGGTTTTTGCGAGTTTGATAGCCATTTGAACAAGCTTTGACTGTCATACCATCCAATGATACAACAACAATAATAATGTAACCTCAAATATTTCTAATCACTGATATAGTTTCTTCAAAACTTCACCTTGGCTTAAAACTCCTAGCGTTTACAATAGTACCATAATAAAGAAATTTATCTTTAATGGATTGTGAGGACATTTAACTCAAATACACTTCTTTTTGGAATAGCAATGAATCACTGGTTTATGTACGATCACGATTATACTCAAAACAGCATTAGAAAATGCCTTTCAACGATGTGCCTTCAACATTTAGGATTGTTTTATTTTTATTTTCCATACTAAATATGTGCTTCGAAATAATTTTTTGAAATAAATTCCTTTTTATAAATTTGTAGAGCAATTATGAATGATTCGTATGACATCACGGTAACCAATTACCCCCTGCCTTATTCCACGGAGACACTATTAAGCCAACTGAATACCGGCAACAATTTGGGTACCCAGCTGTCGACGAACTTGTGTTTCTGCTTCTGTTTCGTGAGTGCTTTCTACATCTTGTTCCTGATCAAGGAGCGCGAATCTCGCTCAAAGTTATTGCAATTTGTAAGTGGTGTTAATGTTTGGATTTTCTGGGTCTCACAATTCCTCTGGGACATTCTGACGTTTACGCTAACAGCTGTCATAGTGGTCTGTACCATAGCGTGTTTCCAAGAGAGGGGTTTTTCGTCTTTTACGGATTTAGGTAAAACGAATGGAATTTAAAATTTGTGGAAAACTGAATTAATGTAGTTAATTGGTTTTCATAGCTCGCTATTTCGTGGTCATATTTATATTTGGTATGTCTGTCCTGCCATTTACGTACCTGATATCATTGTTCTTCTCAGAACCTGCAATCGGGTTTGGCCGTGTCTCCATTATCAACATATTCTGTGGTAAGTAAGGGCAATATCAAGGAGGCTTTAGGTATATCCAAAATGTTTGTGTATACAGGTATGGCTCTGTTCATCGTCGTGGCCGTTATGTCCATTGACGTTTTGGACACTAAGGACACTGCCGATTTGTTGGGTTGGATCTTTAGGGTATTCCCTCACTTCTCACTTGCCATGGGCCTGAACAAATTGTACGTGAATGTGGCCACGCGAGAAGCGTGCAACAATCAGATTGTTGTTTTATTACCGGACGCTCTGAGATGTCAATTGATACCGAAATGTTGTAGTAAGTATTTGATTTGAAAATGACTCTGCTAATACACGGGAATTTAATCGAACCTGTTATCTTAATTTACAGATACGATACCCTATTTCGATTGGCAGGAACCGGGTATTCTTTCCGAAATAGTTTATATGCTCATCACTGCCGTAGTGTTCTTTGCAATCTTGATCATCCGTGAGTATGGCCTACTCAATGAATTGATCTATAAATGGAAGCAAAGGAATTTGTAAGTTCTATAGTCGCAACAATTGGAGATTGCGATAAATTTAAATTTGAATTTTGTTTATAGCAAACCCCAACCACCCGCAGAAGATGCCTACCATGACGATGATGTCGATGCAGAGAAACAACGAATTTTGAATATGTCCTCATCGGAATTGAGTGTCCAGAATTTGGTATTGGACCGGGTAACCAAATACTATGATGATTTTTTGGCTGTCAATGAAATATCTCTGTGCGTTAAACCGTAAGTTCATATATTGATTTTTTATTTACTATTTCTTTTTCTATACAAAAAGTTAAAGTTCGGTCGGGTGGTGGCTTTGCATTTAGCTAAAAATTAAAAGTTAAGACATTGTTTAGATTAACGAAGTAGTGGACATTAGCAATCTGAAAGCGCCACTTTCTACATTCCAGGAAAAATTGAACGCTTTCTTATCAGAGTGGAAAACCCATTAGAAGGGGAAAACTTATGTAAGGGATAACAGGGTGCAAGCCCAATTTTAGCCAGCAATTTAAAATTAAATTTCTCTGCATCTTTTCCTCGATGACGAGTAGAGGGCACATTTTTATCGATTATACGCTTTATGTAGAGAGTTATCAGTATTCTTTTCTCCTTGTCCAATTCGCCGCAGTTTTGACAATATTTCAAAAGCCCAATTCTTCCAACGAAGTTTTGTCCGATCTTTTCTGTGTCATCCAACAACATGTTTTCAAATGCATTCCGTTCTGGAGCATCTAGATCCATCTGCTCAAGATAACCCGACAAAAGCATTCACTTCATTTTGATTCTCTTTAAGATGTCGGTATTCGTGTACAACCCATACGGCTCATGAATTATATGATGTCGATTATCTTTGTTAGTGATATAGAGTCCATATATTTTGAATATAATTTTTTCTAGGTGATTCCCAGAGGTGGTTCATCCATCTATGTGATAACACGGAATTCTGCTTTGAATAGTAAAATAAGTAGGATTAGTGCCTAATACGATTGGAATTTTGTTCATCGAGAAAGGGGTTTGCAATTAAATCGCTTGCTACGGTCATAATTCCGAAGCTAACCTCGTTAGTTTTATTGACGATTAAGTCGAGGTAGGTAAATGGGTTGGCTCATCCATCACTTCAAAGTCGCAGTTGTCAACATTCATGCAACCTTCGAGTCGAGTAGACTCTTTGTATGTCGAAGCAAATTACCTTTTTGTATTTTCGTTTCCCACCAGGTCCATTTTTTGATATTTCTCAAAGCTTGAGAAGGCTGTAGTAACATGGCTGTCGCCTTGCCTGAATTTTCCTTTGGTGTAAAATGGTTTAACATAATTTTTGACAGGAATACTAAACTTACCGATGATTTCATAGAATTACAGGACTGTTGAAATCAGCTTTATAGTCGACGAAAAGGTTATTGGTGGTGACACCATCTTCTTGCGTGTTCTCAAGATTTTTCGTGGTACGAATATCCGATTACTTAAGGATTTACCGGGTTTCCAATTGAAATCCAGTTAAATTGTATAAAATACGGTTTAGTCTTTCACATACCACACACCAGAATCGCTTTTTTGGCAACGGATATGCATTTATTGAGCCAAATCGTGTTTAGGAGCCGATGCACCCTGATTATTAGTTCAATGCCGTAACTCCTATACTGCTCCGCCTGCAAGCTATCAGTTTGTTTTTATTTTGTCGTGATTTTCGACGCTTTTTGGATCTCGCTTTTGTTCAGAACAGTGCAATATAGGCAATCATTGATAAGTGACGTGATTTCTGCACTTGTGTTGTCATCCAGAACTAGCAAATTGTAGCAGTGCGGCAAATTGTACCGCATTCTGCCTATCTGTGGCCAGATATTCATCGTTTTCTTTACAGGAGAGTAATCCTGCTCCATTCCGGGCTTCATCTTTATCCCTGCACACTTGGATATCCATTTCTTCTGATAAAAGCTTGTTGATGTATGTGGCATAGTTTTCCTCAGATGCGGTGCTACATTCCTCATCTTACAAAGTTTTCAGACCCAAGATCGATTTTTGTGGCAGCTGTCGTCGAATGGGCAATATGTTGCCATTGTGTGGGAGGAATCATGGGATGTCAAAATATTACAAGAAGTTTTTTGGAGCCATTGATATGCAGCCTAAATTTGCCGATTGTTCGGTTAAGGTTACTTTCCCTGGCTATTTTTCCCTTAAAATCTGCCAGGACCTATGTTAGGATCGTGATCCGTTTAACGGTCACTCACAAATGTTTCTTTGGTCTCACCTCTTTGATTTTTTTACACAAATCAGTGTTAAAAAAATAATTTTTTTTTGAAGAATGTAGGGCTGTTAGGTTGCTTACAGGCCAAAGCCACTAGACAATACGTCCGCGTCTCTCGCCAACTATAAATTCACATCCAAATGCATTTCTTTGCCCATGGCAGCTGTAACAGATGACGCAGTTGTCCAGTCCATTGCATCTCTTCTATGCATATCCTTAAATTCCAGATGCATATCCTTAAATCATGATGCTAACAAAATTTAAATATTTATTGGCAGTAACTTCTGGAACTAACAATTTTGTAAAAATGGTCTTACTATATTCGCAACACATTCTGCGTATACGCGATCAGATTTTCGATGTTGTGTAAAGACAAGAGTGGAAATTTATGATAGAAATTTGTGTTTCTACCTCCGTCTGTCTACTTTTCTTTATCCTTGCTCTCCCATTATTTCAATAACAGTTTTTTCCATTGAAGACGGTTTGGCTTTCCTCTTTCTCACATGCTATATTCTTCATCATAGGGAGCTTGTTTGAGGTTTATATTCAAGCACGCTTTGTGCTACAGTTGAAATATTGCACATTGTGTCACCTTGTGTCAGGAATTTTGGTGCGTGGGAATATTTAAGAGAGTTAGTTGGAATATACCGTCACTCTTTCTCTCATTAGCCTATGGTCCCTTGAAATGTGAATTTTTCTTTGTGTTTGGTTAGGATGAATCTTTTCCCTTATCTGCTTATGTGTGCGTTAAATGTGGTTGAAGCCTTGCCATGTATGCAGCATCTTGTTCCTTAGATTTTTTATGATATTCTTCATCGTAGCATTAAGGATCTAAGCATTTAAATACGCTTTCTGCCGCAAATGACATGGAACATTCAGAATAGTGGCTCTTTGTGTGAGGAATTCCATCCCTGGCTTATGCTCCTCTGTGATGTCCTTATTTTCTGTACGCTTGATTATGTCAATTTTCCGCTTTGCTCAATCTAACTTAGCTTAGCTTAGCTGCAGTTATGTTTTGATCTGGGCTTATGTTAGCTTTAGTTCTTTCAAGACTGTAGCACCATGACTACTACGAGTATATCATCAGGGAGACAAAAACAATTAGCCCAATACTGGCAGAGCACTGCGGTCTGTGCAGCTTTTGCAGTTGTCACTATGTGTGTTTTCGTGATTCGGCTTGGTTAAAAGTTACATGTTTTCACGCTATATTTTGCATTCTTTATATAATTTGAATAATTTCGCAATATTGATTGTTTTCGTCTTTCTTCTGTTTCTTTAGCGTCGAGTGTTTCGGTCTACTGGGCGTTAATGGCGCCGGCAAGACGACAACCTTCAAAATGATGACTGGCGATGAACGCATCACATCTGGTTCTGCATATGTCAAGGGCATGAATCTGGCCTTGGATATGAGTAAAATTTACAAGGAAATTGGCTATTGCCCACAATTCGATGCTTTGCTGGATGATCTCACGGGTCGAGAACTACTCAAAATCTTTTGCCTTTTGCGGGGCGTCAACCGCAATAGCATTAGCCAGATCTCTGAAGAGTTGGCGAAATCTTTTGGTTTCACCAAACATTTGGACAAACAGACCAAGGCCTACAGTGGTGGCAATAAGCGAAAACTAAGTACGGCCATTGCTGTTATCGGCAGTCCTTCGGTTATTTATTTGGATGAGCCCACAACGGGTATGGATCCGGCAGCACGCAGGCAGTTATGGAATATGGTGTGTCGCATTCGTGACTCAGGCAAATCGATCATTTTAACCTCACACAGCATGGAGGAATGTGAGGCTCTGTGTACTCGTCTGGCCATTATGGTGAATGGTGATTTCAAGTGCATTGGATCCACTCAGCATCTGAAGAATAAATTCTCCAAGGGTCTGATATTGAAGATCAAGGTTAAGCGTAGCACGGATATGATCAAATCAGCGACGTAAGTTAGCACGAAATTAAGTGAGGCCTAAATATATCTGACGAAGCACTGGCGATTACTTTATATTTGCAGTAGCGTAAGCCTGAATACCGAAGAGGTCTCTGCTCCAGCTCAAAACCTGGAACGGGACATTAATAGTGTTAAGTCATTCATAGAAACAGAGTTCCCTCAAGCGATATTGCAGTGAGTATATAGAGGCCGATTTCCCGGAATCGATTTGAATCGAAATATGAATATATACCTATACATATTTTGTGGAGACTTTTTGTGAATGCCATACAAAAATAGTCTAAAATTGAGAAAAATCTATTTTTGGTTAAAAAAGTTTTGCAAAAATCCAGTTGGAAAATAGTCTGTGGAGTTTTGAAAAAAACAGATTTTTGATTCGAACTGACTCCGGTAATTCGGTTCCAGAACTATGCTTTTTAAAAAAATGTATTGATAAACCACGTTATCCTTTTCGTCCACAGAGAGAACTATCAAGGTATTCTTACTTTCTACATTCCACTGTCCAGTATTAAATGGTCACAAATATTTGGCCTAATGGAGACTAATCGCGATCAATTGAATATTGAAGATTATTCAATATCGCAGACGACACTCGAAGAGATTTTCTTAGATTTTGCCAAATATCAACGTGAAGATACCCGACAAGCCACCAAGTGAGCATGAATATCACATTTCTTTCCACACTCTCGCCAAAAAATTCTGAGATTCAAAAAGGCGAATTTGACATCACCTTAACCCAAGACATCATCATCGTCATCATTATCATCAGCACTTTTCAGAGATTTTTTTTTGCATTTTGAACTTCTTATGGTGATCATTGCACTGTACATAAAAAGTGTATAGCTTGTAAATAGCTTAGTTTTGTATATAATTGGTATTTATTATTAAATATTATATTTTAATTTATCACCAATGGAAGTTTTCATTTTGCTGTCGCTTACACGTTTAGCACTTCACCACGGCTTTAACATTTAAAACTGAGTTTTTAAGCACGCAATATTTTTAATTTGCACTAACATTTGAGCACAATAGTGATTGAGCTTTATTTTTATTTTTATTAGAAATGAGATAAATATTTCGCATAGATTTTAAGGCAATTTATATTAATTTTGAATCTACCCTCGCTATAGAGGGATATCAATAACAACTCTGAGTCAGGAATTACACAGAGATTGCAGATCGGAGTAAAAATCTAATGCCACACTTTTCAAATGGAAATTGTTCAGGTCTAAGGAGCTGTACTGAATAGGAAAGTGAAATGCAATTCCGGATATCTGAGGAATCGAATTTGTACGGTTCGTATGTAAAGTGTCGTCTTCTACTATTGGGATTTCCCAAATTTGATAATTTCTTTGGGATACTTTTAATTTTAACAATTTAGCCTCTAAATTTTGTTCTTAACATGTTAGAGTATCTTGCTTATTGTGTCTGATTATTATATAATGGTTCTGTTATAATCGGGTTTTTATACTGTCACCCGAAGGAATGAGACAGCGAAACACAACAAACAATCAGATGGAATATGCTTCATAATTTTTTAAATCTATTGATCGATATCGGCCTGTCTAGCTGGCTGAAAGATACGATTTAATTTTTTAAAATTGGTTTTCTTCTCTGTAACTTCTAATTCGTAATCTCAGAAGTAATCTGTCTGTGTCTACTTAGTGCGAGGTAAAATTTGAAAAGGTCGATTGATCGACCACGCCCCTTCCGGTACAGGCCGTACAAATGACCGATTTAATTCATATATTCGTGAGTTCACATATTTCATTCAGTTATACTAAATTTTATTGAATTTAGCACTCGTCGAGTGTTTGTTAGGCTTTGGGAGTAAAAATTGATACCTTCTGAGCTGATTTTCCAAAATTCAGTCTTTCTTCTAGAACTTCTAATTAATAGGACACAGTAGTTTTAAATTCAAAATTTTATACAAAAATGCATCAGAAGCTTGATATAATTTCATATTTATAACTAATTTCAATATTCATTTCATTTGTTACACGAAAAGTAACCAGAAACAGAAACTGATTAATTTTCTCTATTAAATTATAATCAAACAGATATTTTGATTTAAAGGTTCGAAAAGAGACTATTTTCTCTTTTGTATTTTTAATTTGAATCAGTATTGCAAGCTGGCGTTTTTTCCATTTCTTGGCAGAAACAAAATAGTGTAAAACAAAATTACAAAAGATACAAATGCTTAAAAAGACATTTTTCCGAATTTCAAACATTCAGAAAACATTTCAGAAAAATTCATAGGTATTTACAAATTTTGTGTTTTCTCAATTGAAAATTTTCAAATGAAACTCAAAGAAACCGCATGTTAATCATCATCCAATCCATCCATCATCCGATGTTAATCATCGGAATCAGAATCAAAACTGTTTCCAATTTGGTTTCAGGTTTACGAATCAGAATCAAATTTATTTGCAGTTCCGATTTTGGTAGATGAAACAGAAATAAAATTTAACACAATTTTTATTCGGTTGTCAGAATCACAACAAAAATTGTACACAATTTTGGTTGTGCGCCATTTTCATGAAAAATTTTATACAATTTTGATTATACACAATAAAAATTGTACACAATAAAAATTGTACACAATAAAAATTGTACAATTTCGATTATACACAATAAAAATTTACCACAATTTTGATTACACACAATACAAATTGTACATTTTAATTGTACACAATAAAAATTGTACACAATAGAAGTTGTACAATTTAAATTGTACACAATTTTGATTATATACAATAAAAATTGTACACAATTTTGATTATACACAATAAAAATTGTACAATTTTAATTGTACACAATTTCGATTATACACAATAAAAATTTACCACAATTTTGATTATACACAATACAAATAGTACATTTTAATTGTACACAATAAAAGTTGTACAATTTTAATTGTACACAAATTTGATTATGTACGAGTACAATAAAAGTTTTACAAAATTTTGAATATAAACAAAAAAAATTGTACACGATTTTGATTATACACAATAAAAATTGTACACAATCTTGCTTATATACAATGAAAATTGTACACAATTTGGATACAAATTGTATACCATTTTGACTCTGATTCCGACAACCGAATCAAAATTGTATTAAATTTTATTTCTGTTTCACGTACCAGAAACTGAAAATTGCACACAATTTTGATTCTGATTCCAGAAATTGAAACAAAATAAATCGGAAACATGTTTTTTGATTTCATCTTTCATCATAATTCATTTGAATTTAGAGCATTACAATAAAATGGAGTTCGAAATATTGGCTATAATAATATGCAGAACCAATTACTGTTAAATATTAATTACTGTTATGTATTAAAAAAGGTTTCCTTTTTGGAAATAATTCAAAAATTAAGCCCGACCAAGGTGCCAAATAACAGCAAGCAAAACATATTTCAAAAACCTTTAGAATTTATGTATTCTATAGTTCTACTAAGTGAAGGAAATGGGTCGTTGTAGTCATCACCAAAGTATTGGTGAAAAATTCCCACATGTAATAAAACACAATTTAATATTAGAGAGCATTTGCAAAATAACGCCAACGCTCGGCTGTTGCCCCACTACTTATTACAATTTTCGCTGAATCTTTTGCATGCAACTGATTAGCAAGCATTTTCTGCTAATACATTATATTCTTCTCAGGTTCAACCCAACCTTCGTCAGAAATTGGCGGTTCGTAATTATTATTTATTAAAAAAAAATCGTCAAGGCACTTTTGCATAGTTTTAGCTTTGAAATTAAAATTTTTTGAAATTAACCAAACGAAGCCTAACTTGTTTAAAAAGCTTACAGATATGCATAGCAATAATACATTAGGGTGACATACAAAATTCTTAGCTCGAGTGAAAGAGTCGAAACCAGCCGAGGTCATCGGCGACTTATCGAAGCCGATTTAAGCCGACTGAATCGATGGCGGCTCCGCTTGTCAAAAAATAGCCGGCGGCGGTGCGCCCAATCGGCTTCAAACTCTGTTTGAGAAAGAAATTGCTCGACTGCGATCGTTTGATTTCTCTGCAAAAAAAAAAAGAAATAAAAACGCCATTGTTAAAAAGACTATAATATGGTTTCGGTTACAAACTCTGCTTATTTTACCACATATATATGTTTAACACGACTTTCATTTACACTCCCACAATAACGCACAATTACCTAAAATTTCCCCACCTACTCGTATGTTACTTTTTAGCACATTAAAACTAATCCCTAATTTTTCTTTCAAATTCCTGCTACTTCTCACTCCCAAAAAATGCAAAAAATAAAATAAAAGGAAACAATGGTGCGGCAGCTGTTGTGCCACAAAAGGAGAGTAACTCGAAATTCCACTGAACCAAATGACAACTGAAACGATGGCAATGACAACGATGGTCAGCCAAAGCCAAAGTAATACCAAGGACCGGTGATGAACGTCTCAAGAGTACAATCATTAAACGGCAACGTGATTTAAATCTACCAAAAAAAGAAAAAAACAAAAACAAAACCAAAACCTATTTATAACAACAAAATAAATAAATTATAATTAATAGTGAACTATAAAAAAAGGGGTCATAACTAAATAACTACCAATCATACGGAGCATAATTAAGTATTTAGAAAAATATACAATGAAACGTCCCTACAACTACTACGAGTATAAAAGTATGTATGTATGTATGTATGTATGTATGTATGTGAATATATTTTTATAAATGTGTCCTTTTTCATATAGAGTAATATATATTAAACAAAAAGCGAAACGAAGAAATTGTTATATTAAGAAATATTTACATTTCTACAGAATTTGATGGTGTGATTAAAAGGTTAATCAAATCTATACAGTTTTAATTGTAATCATTATGTTTGTTAGTGGTATTATTTAAATAACTATTTATATTTTTTTAGTTTATTACACAACATTAAATATATATTTATGATTAAATGTGCTAAGATCCAGAAACTCGATGTTATCGAATGTTTTTTCAATATTAATAATTTTTGATTATTACGATTAATTTATATGTTGTTGAAATACAAATGAAAACAAGGATAATTTTACAGTATTATTATTATGTTTGTGAAAAGTGGAATCCAATTAAAGACATTTCAAAAAAAAAAAAAAAAAAAAAAAACTGGGGAGAGAAGCCAAATAGTATTGCAAAGAAAATGATGTTTTCCAAATGGCTTCTTCGACATTTTCTTGCAGATCTTGGAGCCATTCCTAATCAAAGCTTTGGCTGTACGAATACTGTGTGAAATAAAGCATCTAAATGACTCGATTCAAATTTCTCTTTGATAGCTTCGCAAAAATTCTTAAGTTATTAGATCGCTAGATTTTGGTGGCCGAACGATAACTTTGTAATTTCAAATTGCGTGTCTTGAAATGTGAGTGGGCATTAAATTATTTCTTATATAGATTCATTCTTTCTCTTACCGCATGGCATGTAGTGCCGTATTGATGGATATACATATAAATTTTCAAGATACACCTCTTAGAAATACAAATATGCACATGGGAGATACACAGTAAAATCTTTTCGTATAGGAAACCTTATTGGAAAAAATTGTTTTGGAAGAATCGTTTTTTTTTTTTTCAATAAAAACGTGTGCTAGATGACATTTTTACTGTTAAAAATTCCCTAACGACAATTTTTCCATAGGAAACTTTCTTTAAACAGAGTTTTTCCAAGGAAAATTCTCTTCAAAGACAGTCCTTCTGTAGACAAATGTCTTTAACAACAATTTTTCTATAAAGAAATATCTTTAACAACAGTTTTTCAAGAGAGAAAATGTCTTCAACGACAGTTTTTCTAATAGAAAAAATGTTTTCAGCGGCAGATTTTCTAATGGAAAAATGTTTTCAGCGACAGTTTTTCTAATAAAAAAAATGTATTCAGCGACAGTTTTTCTAAAAGAAGAACGTATTCAGCGACAGTTTTCCTAAT
Organism: Philornis downsi; assembly: GCA_019455685.1. NCBI lineage: Eukaryota > Metazoa > Arthropoda > Insecta > Diptera > Muscidae > Philornis > Philornis downsi. Next base: position 134,741 of record JAHXMU010000359.1, on the reverse strand, counting down.
GAAAAATGTCTTCAGCGACAGTTTTTCTAATGGAAAAATGTATTCAG
>JAHXMU010000359.1:102234-134684 GCA_019455685.1 Philornis downsi | reverse complement strand
GTTTTTCTAACAGAAAAGTGTCTTCAACGACAGTTTTTCTAATAGAAGAATGTTTTCAACGACAATCTTCAATGACAATTTTTTGTAGGAAAATGCCTTGTTTTTGTATAGAAAAGTGTGCTGACATAATTGCAGAAAAGTGTTAGGGGCAAAGCTTTTCCTGCAGGACACGCAGAACAGGCGTTATCCGTCGTTGCAAGTTGATAACATCAACATTTTTTTCAGTGAAAATTCGTATAGAGTCGCTCAACCGGAGGAATGAAGGCATATATTATTCGATACGGCGAAAATGTAACATCTAGAAGAAAATGTTACAGAAATATTTTTTGATCAAATGTGTTTCATAAATGTTTAAGTCGATTAAGCGAAGTTTATCTGTTTGATTGGCTTGTAGACACGATAATCTTCATGGATCTTCTTGACACAGATTGCAAGAGGGCAATATCGGCCCACGCCCTTTGATAACTCCAGTAAAAATTAACCGATTTTCCCAAATTTAATTGAATGAATTCAGCCAAATTTGGAACACATCATACGTTTGATTTAACTTTGTTCAGAATATGGAAATAGGAGGCATTGTCACGACCATTAGGGTGCTTCCCATACGAATTGAGCAATTTGACGAACTTAAATTTTATCCATGTAAGCCTTAATTCGTAGACCGTAGAAACTTAATTTTTCATTAGTATTGCCTGTAATGCTTGGTAAACCTAGGAAAAATCTAAAGAGTACCCAAGCCTTCAGCCCCACTGGTGCCTCCCATACAAATTGCCTAAATTAACACACATATTACTAGATTCGTATTATTCAGATTGTAATTTAATGTAAGCATTATACTTTTATTGAACTTATTATTCCATGAATGAAAATTACCCGATAGTGTATAGGTACAATGGTTTAAGGAAAATCAATCGCTTCCTTGTGATTTCGAAGTGGAAGACGGCAAATAATAAATAAATTGTAATAGCTAAGTTTTGGAAGTTATAATTGTTGTTCTTCCGTTATGTACGGGTTCACAACAGATGGTGATAAGGGCATTTTTTTTTGCATTTTGGACCCCTTTCTCTGACTTGTACTATCTCTAGTCCATAGCGTAGATTACGTTGTACTGACCCATAGCCAGATAACTGAGCGTGTCACAAAAATCCTTTCCGTTTTCCCAGCGAAAATGAAAATTTATTAGGGTGATTTCTTCAAAAATTATGTCTGTTGTTTTTCATTAACTAATAAATGATAAAATTGTGGGAAAGATGGGTCTAGGACAGAGTACAGGGCAAAGGTAACAGCTGACTTTGCCCAATTTCAAACTTAACATGGCTATGAGCAGCGCCGACTCTATCAGCATGGGGATGGATGACCATGATTGGATCGATAGAAATCACCATCAAGGTTAGGAATATAATGAGTTTTCTAAATAGGCTGGATGGAAGACATGGAATAAGACAAACTGTGATAATTAATGATTCATTGACTAATATTTATTATTGACGAAATGATTTTTTTTAGGCGAAATACCCAAGTAGGCTATTATGTATGGAGTCCGCTACGGCTTTACATGTTGGCACGGATCAAAGAGGCCCAATTATCAATCACTCTGCTGAACAGATCTGGCTAAATTTTAGCTATGGCTTGGATTATGCTGCCTTTGAGCGCTTCGATCGATTGTGGCCTATTAAAATCAATTTTCTCCTGCAGAAAACTCCACATGGAAAAGTTTACCTAGATTAAATCGTACAATTTTTGTGGCCAATAGAAGTAACCTCAATATGCTCAAATCGTTTATGCAGACTGTCTGATGTGGCGTTCGCTGTGTGGTACATGGCGTCGTCCTGCTGGAAACATATGACGTCCATAACAATATCGTTCGATTTGTGCGAAAACAAATTGATTCTCATTGGTCTGCAGCGCTTACTTTTGATAATGATGGTCTCATTAGCGTCGTTTTTGAAATATTCGGAACAATGATGACACCGGCAGAACATCCGCTCCAAAGAGTAGCTTTGTGTGAATGCATGGTTACCTAGTGAACTTTGTGTGGTTTAGCGCCGTAACGTATATAACAAAACATTGTATGTTAACTTTCAAAACGTGACTCGTCACAAAAGGTAACTCTTCGGCCAAAATAGGGATCCTCTTCCAAATGCTCTGAAGTCCAATCAGCGGTTCAGTTGGCTCTTGTGCAATTTTAGGACCGAATCCGCATGCAAAATTCTGCAATTTATGTGCGTGGGAATCAGGTTCTGGTGCATATTTTCATGAACGGCGGCGATATTCTCGGTTGATTTAGTTTTTCTTTGATGTTGGCCGAATATTTACAGAGCCGGTAATCGCTAATTTGGTTACAGAACTCATAAACTGTCACAAAATTATTCTTGTAGAAAATGCAACATTTTCACAAACCAACTTTGCCTCCTTTAGTCAAACAAAATTTGTGCTAACACTCAAACTTACACAAAATCGCTCTTGCTCTTTGCCCATAAATCTCAAAGAGCGAGTTAAACAAAAATGCTCTTTGCCTAGCAGAATTAGTGTGCATTTGTTTGCTTATGCTCCGTTTACACTAAATATTCATTTTGTTAATTCATGAGCACTCTTGTGTGTCGTCCACGTAAGTGAAGAATACCAAGGTGGAATTTTCCATACTTTTGCTCTTTCGATGGGCGGTTTCAAACCCTGTATAAAAGTAAATATTTCACACAAACTCGTATAAAGGAAGAGGCATCTTTTTTTGTACGATAAAATCCAGCAATATTTCGCCAAAGAAATACTGGATGATGGTATCTGCAAATCAGTTCGCCTGACTAAAATTTGTGCACCGATTTTTTCTTTTACATAATATTATCCAATTTATGTTCATTAATATTAGTTAAGACAAAATTTAATAAAAATAAACTTAAATTTAATAGGAATTTTCCACAATTTTCAATTACTTTGAAATAGGTTATCCATTCTTTGGTTTCAAAAGTAAAGTTAAATAAAACACTCATAAAACTATGATTTTGATGAAACTTTTATTTTATTATAATGTTTGAGCTATGCCAATGTGCAATACAATGCCATTCAAATGACCACCTCTGGATTGCTTGCAGCATTTGATCCTTTTGAGGCAGTTTTCGACACACTTTTTCGTATATTTCAGAGGTACGTTTTGGGGGTTATCCGTGTAAATACCGTCTTTAACGTAGATCCAGAAAAAACGTCTAACGGCGACAAATCCCATGATCTTGATAGCCAATTGAGGTCGCGAAAAAGTGACCTTTCTGGAAACTTTTCACTAATCGGTCATGTTGAGTCTCGTTTGAATCACCACTTTTGTACTACGCTTTAACTATTTTTACCCCTACATTGGCTGTTAAACGATTCATATTCATAAATGGTAAACTTTTTACTAAATAAATAACACTTCAAATGACAGGTATTTAACAGCTGACAGCCTTGCCAGACCGGTAATTTTAATACCACTAAATGGATAACACTATAGGTATGTTGAAAAGTTAAATATTTATTAAATACATTATTTATAGTATGTCTTTACAATAAATTTTGCAATAAAATTAAATTTTATTACTTAAAATGTTTCGCTTCATTAAAAATCGAACAAGTTTTTTAAAGAAAACAATTTTTGTGTTTCAATTAAACTTTTAATCACACTAAATTTAAGGAAAATGATTTGTTAATTTGTCAGTAAGTACAACAGTCAGTCTTAAAACTAAGAGATATTTATGTATCACAAATCAATATTTTTTGTATTTTACTCACAATTTTACCTCAAGTTTAATATACAAATTTATACTATTACATCATATGGCTATAAATTTACTGGAACTATTATGAAATTAACTGTGCTATTTTAGATTGTTTAATTTAATCTTTAAATAATTTTGAGTATTTCAAAAAAAAATATGATTTCTTAAGTCACAGGAACTGTGGTATATTAGATATATTTTGGTCTCCAATTTATGAAAATTAATTAAATTATAAAGTTAGTCAAGTATAATAAATTAGCTGTATTAATATTGTTGCAACCAAATACATGACAATATGAGTTAAACTTACAACTAATAAAATTATTTCTTCGTTATTTAATTACAATTTTAATCGCATCAAGAGGAGGTTTGCAAAAATGTGCCCTTAACATTAATTAGATTAAAAATTAAGTTTAATTAAGTTTAGAAGAACAAGAATTATTTGTATAATGAAAGCTCGATATAATAAATACTGCTTGTTATAAAAACGAGGCTTAAATTTGGATGCTTAAAATTTGTATCAAGCTAAAATCATCTGATACGCATTTTTATGCTGCCCATCATAAGATGAGATTATCCGATCATGACGACATGGTTAAACATGTGATCGCGAGTTCTAACCCCGATACGACTATGTTCCTTTGAGAGATTTAGGCTAGTAAGCACCTCCCTAGTAAGTATCACATACTAAGTTTCTTATTTCGTTAGAATTAACTGAATATAAAAATAAGACCCAAAAAAACGAATATTACCGGTTATCCATTTTTCGGTTCCAAAAGTAAAATTAAACAAAAAACACACATAAAGCTATGATCTCGATGAAAATTTTACTTCATTATAATGCTTGGACATTGCCATAATGCACGAAATACAATTTAATTTAAGTAACCGCCTCTAAATTGGCAGCAGCAATGGATCCTTTCGAGATAGTTTTTGGCTACTTTTTCACACATTTTGGACGGTATCTCGGCAATAACTCAACGAATGTTAATTTTCAAAAGCCCCAAAGTTTAGGGATTGTCCCCTTAAACACTTTCTTCGACGTAGGCCCACAAAAAAAGTCTAACGGCATCAAATTGCATTATCTCGGTGGTCAATGGACTTCACCAAATTACGTTTGCTGGTAACTTTTCATGCAATAAAGCCAAAATCGGTCGTGTTGTATGGCTCATGGCACCGTCTTGTTAAAACCACATAACGTCCAAGAGAAAATCTTCGATTACAGACCAAAAAAAGTTAGTTATCATAACGCCATAGAGTTCTGAATTGAAATTCGGATTATCCGCCACACTTTCACTTACAGAAATGATGTTTTTGGCAGCGCGTGCATTGCGATGATGCCTGGCCACATCTATAAAGCTTCCAGTCTGTTAAAATTTTTTACAATCGTGTCAATTCCTTGCATCGTAGGTTCTTGGGTTGTTAAACGATCCATATTCGCTAACTAACACTAATTTCACTAAATGAATAACACTTCAGATGGTAGGTAGTTAACAGCTGACAGCCTTGCCAGACCGGCAGTTTTGAAGCCAGTGAATTGATAACCTTTTATTAACAGCTACCATTTTGTGGTAGTTACACATAATCGTACCTCATCTTATTAATTTTAATATACTACATACTCGTTATATTTTTACCGAACTCATTGTTATATACCTGTGGGTGATTTTATAACCGTAGTTTTTCTAAAAATCGAGTAAAACACAAATTTGCATCACATATTAAAGCTTTTTATTGGAATCGATAAATTGGTCTTTGCCATTTAATTTTGAAAGATAATTTTATGTAAATGTTGTCCACGGCTCCGTCTCAAAATGTCCATTCGGAGGTCCAATTTTTCGTCACTTTTTCGAGCATTTCAGCCTGTATTCCTCGAATAATGCGTGTTATGTTATCCTGTAAGGCTTCAATAGTGTTAGGCTTGTCCACATAGACTAACGACTTGAAATAACCCCACAAGAAATAATCAAGAGGCGTTAAATCGGAAGATCTTGAGGGCCAACTCACAGGGCCAAATCGAGAGAAAAGCTGCTCACCAAATTCATTCCTCAACATATCCATAGTTTTACGAGCAGTGTGGCATGTTTCAAACTTTTTGATGAAACCACATGTCAACCAAGTTCAACTCAGCCAACCAAATTTCCTTGTGGTTGAATAACACATGCCTAATCGCTGAGAATGGCGACGAATCGACATTTCACGATCGTCATTAGCGCTGGTCGCTACGGCTGCAATATTTTTTTCGGTACGCACTCTACGCACGCCAGTCGATGGTTTTATGTCCAACAAAGTAAATTTGGTGCGAAATTTGGAAATAACAACACGAATTGTTGATTCAGCAGGTCGATTATGACAACCATAAAATGGTCGTATCAAACGATGCACATTTGTCACAGAGCACGAATTTTGATAATAAATTTCAACGATTTGCAATCGTTGCTCGTTTGTTAGTCTTTCCATGATGAAATGGCACAGTTTACTGTACACTTTTCACTTTGGCAGATGACGTTTGGACGCCATTACCAAGCAGTGCTGCCAACCTGAAAAACTTAAATCTTAAAAAATCACCCTATATATATATAAAATGTAGTGCTTATTGTGAACATTTTGTGCCCTTTAATTTGTATTTTTATTTTATTTTAAAATATTGTTAGCGCATTTTAACAAAACAAAAATTATTTATGAAAATTTTCAATATTTCTTTGAGCGCAAGTGGAATTTATATCTGTTACGGATATTCAGATAAAAGTTCATAAAAAGTGGCTGTGATTTGACTGAAATGATTTAAGATAACTTTTAACATTTGTTTGTTAAGCGAAATTTATATAGAAATACGTTTTTTGAACTATAGAGTGCGAGCGGTTTTTTGTGTAACGAACGATTTTTTTGTTGCTCACAATTTATGTAGAAATACAGAGCGGGAAAAGTTATTAAGTTGTGAAAATGAGTCGAATGGAAAATAAATAAGTAAATAAAAACACTTCAGATGGCAGGTATTTAACAGCTGACAGCCTTGCCATATGTGCGGTTTTGAAACAATTCATTGGATAACCCTGTATATGATTTAATATCTAATCAACAACGTTTTGCCGTTTTCGAACAATTATAATGCATACCAATAAACTAAAAAATGTTACCAAAATATTCTGATCGATTGAAAAACTTTATTGCACATATAATAACTATAAACAATAAAAATATTACCTTATTTTGATTTCATAATATTGCTTTACATTAGAAAATTATATGAGAAAATTATGGGGGAAAAAAACAAATTTTTATTTAAAAAATCACAAATATTTTTTGTTTCTTACATTAACACCGTTATTTCATTGTGAAAATATTTCTTTGTAGCGCTCAGCACAACACATCAAAATGAATCATTCCAAAGTGAGAGACGTTCATCGACCCTTTTCAAGCGATACTCCTTCTCCCAGAATTCAACGAATGACTGCGACAGCGAACTCTGCGTCAATTCGAAATCTTCGATGTTAAGGAAATACGCATTACGCATCATTGTTGTGAATATATTCGAGATTGTGGTGGAGTGAACGGGTATGAGAAACAGAAAATTGCAGCCATGATGTTCTCTAAAATGGGATATCCAAAATAAAATTTGTCAAAAATTAAGTTTGTAGCAATTTGAAAAAGTGTAACAGCGAAACTAAGGTCTAGGCTTAAGTGAAAATATATGAAAAATATGGGTGGATTATTAGAAAACCTCTCTAGCGGTTTTAGAGTTATTTCAATATATCAAAGACAGTTGGGGAAAAAAACTGGCGCCAAAACTTCGGCGCACTCTTATGTGTTTGTCCCTTGGAAAGGCTAATAATTTGATATAAAACATGAAAAATATTGAAAAATGTTGGCACACCCATAATGTTCTTAGTTTCAAATTTGTTTAGCAATTGTACAGAATTCGGGCAAATTTGGCACATATCATTCGATTGATGAACTTATTTTGGGGAATAGAAATTCATAGCAGTGCCCCTCTTCTTCTGATACGTTCCATACAAATTGATCGATTTATGGAAATTGATTTTTGCAAATTAATGCTTAAATTGTAGGCTGCAGTTACCTAAACGTCGGTCAAGTTTATTGCATTGTAATGCGATGATAGAATTTGAACAAATCTAAGGGATGGACACTACGATTCTGGCAACTTCCATACAAATTGCCTAATTCGATCTAAATATTCGTAGATTCATTTCTTTTATTCAACAGCACTAAATTCAGTAGAATTTAGTAAGCATCAGTTATTTAGTAAACATAGTTGCGTTAATAATAAAATGGATGAATACAAACTGGCTAATTTAAGAAAAATTGGTGGTCCTTTCTTAAAATATAAGGGGAGCTTTTCAGAAAGTTACGATTTTTTTCTTTGATAAAAAATTTATGATGTGCTGGGTTTTACTGGCAGTTCTTATTTTTTTGCTTCATATCAAACTAACATCGGTTGAAGATATGTGTACGAAGGCGGTCCCAAAACTAGCTGATCTAACAAAGATGACACAAACAAGTTGCAAAAAATATTCTTTATTTTTTCAACATAATCTTCTTTTAGTTCCATTCACTATTTCCGACCGGAAAAAACAGGTTATCATTTCACGATACCGAACGCCATTGACTGTTTGCTCTTGACATGCCTCATTTACATAAAAACAGGTCCAATGATTCCTCCAGTCCAAAATCCGCACCACACAGTGACACGTTGAGGATGCATTTGCTTTTCGTGAATCACTCAAGGATTTTCCTCACCCCAAATGCGACAATTCTGCCTACTGGCAAAGCTATCAAGATGAAATGGGCGAAGAGACGAAGATGATTTCATCGACAAAATCAGCATTTTTATGCTGTTTCTCCAATACCCAATTAACGAACTCCCTTCGCTGTCCATGGTCAGCTGACTTCAGTTCCTGAGTCAATTGAACTTTGTTTGCATGAAAATGCAAATCTTTTGTCAAAATTCGCTGCATAGTGGATTTGGAGACACCAATTTGCTGAGCTCGGTGTCGATTTGAGGTGGATGGAGTTTGAGCGACATCATCACAGCTGCGACATTTTCGGTCAATCGACCTGGTTGAAGGCGCGTTGTTGTCTTTACATCACCAATAGACCCGGTTTTAGCAAATTTATCCATTAACCTCTTTTGGAACATTATTGTGACCCCAAATTGATCGCAATTTGCGAACTGTAGCCGCAAAACTTTCACCATTTTGGTAAAACAATTTCACATTCTCATTGTGAATTGTTCATTTGTGTAGTGCTCCATTTTTACTAACCTCGTACCTTTTACTAGCAAACAATAAAAATTGTTCACATGTCAAACAATGACACTTCGAATGACGCCAAATTTAAATCTTGCGTCGTTGTTGGGACACCCTTTATTTGTTGCCTATGATTTAGTTGAACCATATTTAAGGTGGTATACGTTTTGACATGGCCCCTCTTTAAATGGACTTGACATGCTTAACTTCATTTGTTGGGGATTTTATTAGTGTTTATTTATTATAAGTTAAACGTTGCCTAAACATTCGTATTTTCCTATTCCTGACCATCTGGCCACCCTAATCATCAAAGGTTGTGGTTCGACGTAACAACGACAAAGCATTGCGAAGAATGTTCTTGCTGTCGCTGTGTTGTTAGTCGACCTTCAACAAACCTAACTATCCGTTGTTTGTCTCCTCTGTTTTGTCTCATCATATGTATGTAGATCAACATGATGATCTGCGTATGACTGTTTTGTTCGCCTTATTTGTTTACTGAACCTGTGTACTAAAACTGGTTCGATGTACGATGCTAGCTGTTGTTGTTGTAATTGCATTGCAAATTCGGCAATGCAATAAATGATTTGTGTTTTTCGCTAACCCTCTGCTAGTACTAACAGCGGCATCACAGTCAAACGTTAAAGTTTTGTTTTGCTGCATCGCTTTGTTTATTTTTTAGACAGTGACCTGTCTCGGTGTTAAATTGAAATTGTGCAATTATTTAGACAGTGACCATGACCGGTGTCTCGAAATTAAAGTTTGTGTAAACATCTGACAGTGATCTGTGCCAACATATTTAATACAGAAAATTATGTGTGCATTTTAAACTGAGATCTAAAGTGTTTATTGTTGGAAAGTTGTCTGACTCGACGAGCCTGTTCTCATACACCATTACTTCTGTAAGTCACAACTTTCTTTTGCGGTTTGGTTATATTTTTACATCCATTCTTTAGCTACTTCAAAAAATATAACATTAAGATAGATGCGTTGAAGTTATCAGATATCATTTGACCAAATGTGTTTTATAACTTTTTAATTCGATTGGGCTGTGTTCACCGGTGCGACTGGCTATCTGCCTGGTAGACAGGACAACTGTGGCCAATTCTCTTGGAACCTCTTGCAACTTTATACTGTCTAATATTTTGCAGATCGTAGTCGGTGATCGTATTCTCTTATGCAATTTCTAATTTTTACGTTGCAATAGCTAATTTTTTACAATTATAATGCACTATAGTGATTGATTAAGTTTGAAAAATTACCAATATAGCCCGTATGCTCTTAGAGGTGTGATCAAATAATAACCGTTATTTTAAAATTTTTAAAAAGTATTTGTTTATTCAACAATAACTATCTTGTTCCCTTTAAAGTAATCCCCCTTAGATAAAATACTGTTATCTTCGAAACACTTCTGAAACGCGGTTTTTGGTATCGCCAACAGCTCCTGTTTCGATTTTTCTGTTATCTTTCCAATCGTAGCAAAACGCTTTCCTTTCATCGGTGTCTTCAGTTTTGGGAAGAGGAAAAATTCAGCGGTGGCCAAGACCGGTGAATACGGTGGTTGAGGCATGATTGCGGTTTTGTTTTTGGCCAAAAACTCACAATGTGTGAGCTGCTGCGTTATCATGGTGCAAAATCCATGATTGGTTTTTCCACAATTCTGTGCGTTTCTGACGAATTTCTCCGCGCAAATGGTGCATCACTTCAAGGTAGTTTCCCTTATTGGCCGTACGACCTTGTGGCAAGAATTCATGATGCACCACGCTATTGCAATCGAAGAAAACAGTGAGCAAAACCTTCACATTTGACCGAACTTGACGTGTTTTTTCAGTCTTGGCTCTTCTGGACGCTTCCATTGGAATGATTGGGCTTTGGTTTCAATGTCATAACCATAACCATGATTCGTCACCAGTCATGACCTTTTTGAGGAAATCTGGATCGTCGTTGACGACGTCCAACAGCTCCTGAACGATGTCCATGCGACGTTGTTTTTGCTCAAAATTTAGCAATTTTGGAACAATCTTCGCTGCCGCACGTTTCATGCCTAAAACATCCGTAAAAATTTCTTGGCATGAGCCGAACGATATGCCAACATCATCAGCAACCTCTCTAATAGTGATTCGACGGGTATCCAAAATCATTTTCTTCACTGTTTCAATGTTTTCATCGGTTGTTAAAGTGCTCGGGCGACCAGGACGAGCATCGTCATTGACATCTTCTCGGCCTTCCTTAAACCGGTTATACCACAATTGAATTTGTGTTCTACTCATAGTACACTCGCCAAACGCCACAGCCAACATTTCAAACGTCCTTGCACATTTAATTTCTTTTTTTACACAAAACTTAATGCAGTTTCTTTGAACCATTTTTCGAATAGTAAGAAATCAAAGAGCACACCAAAACACGACTAACCTTTTTATCTGTCAAAAACAAACTGACAATCCAAAATGGCTGATACTGTCAACATATATAACAGACATGTGTACCAATATAACAGTAAAAAAAAAAATGCGAAAATCGAACATACGTAACTCATGAAATTTGAAAATAACGGTTATTTTTTATCACACCTCGTATACCCGTTTATTGACTGAAAAAGTTTGTGTTGAAGATGTAGGAAATTCATAATTTTCCTCTGGCATAGTAAACAAATCTAAAGTTATTAAAACTTAAATGTTGTCGTTTAAAACTTAAACTCAAATTCGCTGTTGCATTATATTATTTTTTGATAACAGTAATTTTTACTCAAAAAATGTTAGTTATTTTGCGGTGAAAATTAATTGGAATTCATTCGTAATTGTTTAAAAGAACTGGACGAAAAATGTTGTCATTGGAATCTGGCCGTTATTCGACGAAGAATACATTAAGATTATCTTCTTAAGTTTGCGTGATTAAAATACGAACAGAGTGAGAAATGCAAAACCATGAATTTCGTTCATTTGTTCATTTTTTTTTTTATAAATACTGGGACAAATGTCTGAAATTCCGACATAAATTAATTTAAATTTGATGGCATATATTAATTTTACTCCATTTCTTTTGATGTGGTTTTTAACGAAATTTGTTTATCCGTTATATCAACTGAATTGTAAATAAAACGCATTCTAAATAATTTGTATTGAATGTGTGCTACATAAACATATTGTTAATTCAGATGTCAGGAATACTCACTTTAAGACAGCATTTGGAAATTGACCATAAATGAAATCCGTTAATTTGTTTAAACTCGCCACATACAAATAATTACTGGTCAAACTTCCCCGATTACTGATCAAACTGCGACTAAATTTGACTTTTAGCAAGTGAGTATCAGCATATACATTATCTAAATTCCAAGGTGTACCAATTAGACACAAACGGCCGTGCGACATAAAGCCCACGCGCGTGCAGTATCTTTCACAGTCACGCAAACTTGTAGTGGCCAGCAAAATTGCTGCCCCTTTGTGCTGCATTTGTTTCAAGACATTCCATACCTCACGTTTGCCGGCCGAATCAATGCCCGCCAAAGCCATATCGAGTATGACAATCTCAGGGTTACCTAACAAGGCCAGAGCACAATTTAAACGATTCAAAAGGCCAAGACTCAGGATACTAAGATGCTTGTAATAGTAGGGAAATATTCCAAGAACCTTTGCTAAGTTTATGCAAATCTCTTGCACGTACTGGGCTGGATAACTGCGTAGACAGCAAATGAATTCCATGATATCTTTCACTGATAATTCGGGAAAATTGATCATTTCCTGTTTGCCATAACCAATTAGCTGGTGTACGAATTGGGAATTGTGGACCACATTGCGTCCTTTAACCAGAACACGCCCATAGGAGATCTCTTCAATGCCGGTAATCAATTTGGCCAAAGTGGTGACACCACAACCACTCACACCCAAAATGCCAAAACAACAGTATCTGAAAGAGAACATCATGATGAGAGTTGGTACTAATAAATATTGGTTTGGTCAGCTCCATTCCTACTTATTAAGTATTAGGCTGAGACGATCAACGGCTGTGACATGGCCGAAATTTTTACCCAAACGGTCACATATGAGTGGAGTTTTCCTAAGTTCCATATTTTTCATACGTTGCACCATATAGGTCTCCAGAAAGGAAGATTCCTCACCAAAACGTGATTCTTCCATGTCATCATGGCGCCGTTTATGATCGTTTAGTTGGGCATAGCTGAAAAGTGTAAAAATAAGGAAAAACGATTTTGAATGCAAATCATTATAGTTATGTTTTATACGGAAAACAAAAACATGGAATTATTTTTCCGTTTTATTATATCGTTCAGGAAAATCGATTATTTCACCATCACTAAAGGATGGGCATTGTGTCTCCATCGGACGACATCGAACGACAAATTCGATTGGTGCAGTAATTCCCAAATTGACATTCAGAATTGTCGTAGTAGATGTCTTGCAGTGAGTCTAAATAAGTTAGTTACCACAGGTCTCAAAACAAAATGTGTGTAGACTGGTCCAAAGGAATAGGAAAAGCTCTATCATTCCTTGAATGCTAAGGATTTGGTTTTAAACATTATAATTTCATGATCATTAAGCACCACGAACAGTATAAATCTTGTTTTACGAAGACCTATTTCGATTTTTGAATATCTGCAACAGATCAGAAATCCTTAATAAATTAACATTGGAGGACACTATACGTTATACGAGTATATCCGAAATTATGCGTCACAATTTGGCACAATTAATACAACTGGTTTTAAATGACGCATATAAAGTATAGGGTGGCACATAAGTAGCGTTAAGATTTGATAAGTGAATACATTTTTTGTTTGACTTTTTTTTCATCTCTACAGAATTAACTAAATAATACTTGGGAAATTTATGATGGAAAGGTTCAGTACAAAACAAAGAACCAAAGTTGTTCAATTTTACTTTGAAAGTCAGCATACGGTTATTCAGATCATATCGAAATTTCTTTCATGTACGAAATGCTCCTAGCGCTCCAACAATTTACCGATTGGTTCAGCGTTTTGGGCAACAAGGGGCTGTCTGTGATCTTCCGCGTGCTGGAAGACCTCGTTCAGTTCGAAATGAAGTGACCATTGCTCGAGTGCAAGCAAGTATTGAGGAAAACCTCGAAACTTCCCCCAGGTGACGTTTTTAGCAGTTAGAGATGTCTAGATGTCTAGATGTCTATGCAAAGAATTTTACATTACATTTACATTACATTACATATAAGATGAAATTAGTTCACGAGTTAAAACCAAATGATGCACAAGAACGCATTCAATATAGTCGCCGTTTATGTTATTTATTCGCCACCCTATACTTCCAAAAAAGACTTATTGTAATATTTGATATGACTTTAAAAAATGTAAAAAATCTGTTTACGTGCACATGTTTTCCTTACCCTGATAGTTGTAAGTTTTAATTTTTAAGTACACGCCCACCACAGCTAAGGAAAGAGCTTTCACTCCACCGTTCTAGCAGTGTAATAAAGCGGTATTCTAACTCTCAGCTAGCAATCGCTCAAGTATCGGTACTCATTTTACATTCGATATATAAACTATTTATTTGAAGTTTAAAGTCCCTGCTTGGTAAAATAATCTCCATTTTGTGAACCCCAGAAATATAAGGTAAAACCTTGCTAATAAATATAATTCATTGGATTATAAATTCTTTAACCCCCCGTTTTTCTAATTTTCTTTCATATAAAATGAAAACACCGTCCGATCAACCCCCCGTATTAACAAAATCATTGAAATAAAAAAATCGTTAAATATAAAATATGATTAAAATTTATATTATTTTCACGGTATGAAGCTCGCTTCCATTTTGATTTGGCGCTTTTATATTTTATGATATTGAATTGTGTTCTTTCCTTGATACAAGCCTCTATCAAAGGTAGATACATATACTAATTTGGCGACTAGGAAGCTCTTTTCACCTTTTTTGATAGGTGATTTTGGAAAAACAGCAGCAAAATTTTTTTTTAAGAGGCAACACTTTGCCCAACCCTCTTAGAAAACCTCAAAAACGAATCATTTTTATTTTTGAATTTTTCCATATTTAAGGATTTTGAAACGTTTAGTACTCTTTATGTGAAAAATTTCAACAAAAACTTTGCCATTTTAGAAATTCTCCCCGACAAGTCTAGACATTCGGTCCTAATTTCCAGTGTCGAATCTTTCATTGAGCTGTCTACAGCAAAAAAATATGCTACAGTATTCGACAAAACAGAAGCCATGCTAATGGAGTATCAGCTTCCGTTTATATCCGTTTTTATGCAGAATTGTTCAAATGCTTTTTATAGTACGAGGCGTTTAAAAAAAAAAAGTGAATTTTCAAATTTCGCGGTCTACATACATTTCTATTTTAATTTTTTTTATAAGTTGGTACCCTCGTCTTGAAGATATGTTGACGATATTATCCATTTAGCATGTTTAGTTTGTTTGTGAGAGGCATAAATAAGACAATGAATCAAAGAAGTTGCATCAAATTTTGTGTAAAAAATGGAGTTGAGTGCTCAAAAACACTTGAAATGTTGACAGTGGCATACGTTGAGAGTACTCTGAGTCAAAAAAATGTTTACAAGTGGTAAAAGCTTTTCACAGTAGGTCGAGAAGATGCGAATGCCGACGCTCGCTCTGGACGCTCCAGCACATCAACAACCTATGAAAGTGTTGAGAAAGTGAAGAAAATTGTTATGGAGAATCGTTGAATCATAATTAGAGAAGTTGCTGAGGATGTCGACATATCGGTTGGCTCATGCCAAGCAATCTTTTCGGAAATTTTGGGCATGAAGCGTGTGGCCGCGAAGTTCGTTCCAAAATTGCTGAATTTTGACTAAAAACAACGTCGCATGAACATCGCTCAGGAATTATTGAATGACATCAACGATGATCCAGATTTACTTAAAAGGGTCATAACTGGTGACGAATCATGGGTATACGAGTATAGTTATCACATCGAAACCAAAGGCCAATCGTCCCAATGGAAGAGTCCAGGAGAGCCAAGACCAAAAAAGCACGCCAAATTTGTTCAAGTTGTCAAATATTTGATCACTGTTTTCTTCGATTACCATGGCGTAGTGCATCAGGAGTTATTACTACGAGGTCGCACGACAAACAAGAAGTATTACCTTGAAGTTATGCGCCGTTGGCGTGAAGCAATGCGAAAAAAACGCCCGGAATTGTGGGAAAAAATTCATGGCTTTTGCATCATGATAATGCATCTGCTCACTCAACTTTGCTTATGAGAGATTATTTGGCCAAAAACAACACCGTTATCATGCCTTAGCCACCATTTTTACGAAATTTAACCCCCTGCGATTTTTTTCTGTTCCCAAGATTGAGAAGATCCATGAAAGGACGGCGTTTTGCGACGATTGAGGATATAAAAACCGAATCGCTGAGAGAGTTGAAGGACATATCCAAAAGTGCATATCAGAATTGCTTCGATGATTGGAAAAAACGCTGGCACAAGTGAGGGGAACTACTTTGAAGGAGATAAAATAGAAACTGATAAATAAATAAATATTTTTTTGAGCAAAATGAAAATTCACCTTATTTTTTTAACATACCTCGTATACATATATTCGTAAATATTGCAATACGAATATTTTCATGCAAATTTCAAATACTTACTAATCATCTCTTGGTATTTCTTTACAATTGAACACATAACGATAGTCGGCTATGAGTATAATCCACCAGCATATGAAAATCATAATAATCAATGCGAATAATTCCATGAGGATGCCTTCGTCAAAGGATAACAAGCAGGATTTACCTAGGAAAAAAACGACAAGATGGTTAATTTAATTGTTTTGTGTAGCTGTCCATTCATTCCAAGCTCTTACGGCAACAATTGGGTATTGCTTTGCAGTTTTCCAAATAAATCGATGTGTTCCGTATGTGTTCATCACGGCAGATACGCAGAAATTCGCCATTGTAATAAATGGTGGACATGGCACTGCACATGGCAAACAGTGGCAGGAAAATGAAATAGATTGCATATGGACTTTTGGCAGTGTTCACGTAACCCTTTTCGAAAGCCTCGATAATGTGACAAAAGCAAATAATGCCAAAGGCATTGAAAGATAACGACAGAGCATAGGCATGTACGGGATTGGCGAGAAACAGGGAGATCATATAGTTGAAGGAGTACACACACCAACCGGATACCATGAACACGACGATGTACCAGCCTGTTAAGAAGAGTAAAACCAAAGTAGCTGTTACAGTCAATGGTAGGTTCTATTCCATCGCTTACCATATATATAAGCTTCTATTTGCATATTATATTGACACAGATATATGGCCAATGTAGTAAGCAGGGCCATACAACTGATGATTAGAGTATCATACGATATATTTACTAGCCAGTAGGCCCAAATTTTCGCACCAGCCAGTAGCTGCATATTAGCGTAGCCGGACTGCATTTCTCGAACAAATATGAAGACAATGGAATTCCAAAGGCAACAAACGCATACGGACACGCACAGGGCCAAGACATTACTGGTGTTGATGGTGACGCGCAGGAGTCCATCGAGATAATTTTGCATATTATTCAAGGGCTCCATGGTTATCTCGATACTGCTTTGATCGCCGTGAATTGTTCTGGAACGAAAAATGTGTTGTTTATAACTCCTAGATGAATACGTTCAGACCAGCACATGGTCTTTCGATAATCTTTTGCATTTGGGTTATGGTGCTTTAAGTGAGGCTACTCCTTGCTTTTAGTCTTTTTTTTAAGGGGGGAAAATACCGCTCAAAACTTCCAACTTACCTTAGTATCGCATTATGGACTAAATTCAAACTGAGAGGTACCGAATGCAATGCCACATTATTGAACCAGGCCACAATATACTTATTGCCAAATGTTACGCCCACATGATGATCTTGATCCGTTCGCTCCAGTGTCTCAATATCCTTTTTTAGATAATAATCGGAGAATAAAACACCATCCGTTTCTTCCAACTTATGTTGTATTCCCAACCAGAATATCAATTCTTTATAACGATCCAAAATTTCATTGACACCAGCACTACCTCTAACTGATCGACTTTCGATTAGTGTTACACTCGATTCATATTGATCGAGTGTTATATCAATGTCGGGCATTTCCTTTTGACTTAAACTAAAAACAGACACCAGAAAGGCCAACACAACAAAAATCGGTGGATATATCGCTCTGCGTAGACTGTGGTCCCAATAATGATAGGCATAGGTCAGTCGCTGATGCCACATAGTTGTAAGGTATTGGCGACTGCGTGAAAAGCCACTAACGCGCTCCTTGACCTCCATGAATCTTAAGTGTTTATTATCTTCGGCGTAACTGGAGACGCCATTCATGATTTCCATAAGACGGGTGCGATTCTCATGACTAGGATTAGCGGAGGCCAGTTTAAAAAATATATCATCGATATTAGTAGAACGTAGTGTGACAGATTCTATGTCCAAGTTGATCATATTGCGTTCGAGATCATTTGAAAGATCGTCAAAGACATCGGAATGAGCTTCTTCGAGAGAGTAGACAATTTCACTGCCCAAAGAGCTTAGCGGTGTTATGTTGGGAATATATTGGCGGATTCTTTCGGTAACCGCTTGAATCTTGCACTGTGGTGTTCTCGTAATAATCTGAGAGGAAATGAATATATATGTGTGGGGATCAAGAAGATCAAAAAATATAACATGAAAGAAAGGCAAAATAAAGATTCCCTACAAAACTGCCACAGTGACAACTGAAATATAATTAAATAAATGAGTAAAATGTTATATTTTCAGTGATATGAATTCGGAATGAAAAATATCTTGGAAAAAAACTCAAAGGAAACATGCCACACGGCAAACGCTTCTGTTAGAAGAAACTTGGTAAATATCACTGAGACAATTTTTGAATAGAAAGCTTCAAAATAAAAATAGTACAAACTTGTTTAGGCGCTAAAATCGAATAATTTTTTAAACAACATAATTATCACTGAAAGATACTTCTGGAAAAGAAATGTTGTATAATTATAATTGATTACATTTTAATTTTAATTTTCAAACAAATACTATAATTATCTCCTGAAATTTTCTTTTTACTAACAAAAAAGCTGAAATATTAGAAAATGTTTTGGTAAGATGAGCTCTGTAAGGTGTCTCAGTTTCATAAAAGTAAGACAATTTACGTACAGAAAATGTTCCAGTGAGATAATTTTCCGTTTAGAAAACTTCTCAGAGACTACCACTGAGTATGCGATTGTAATTATCACTAAGACAGTTTTTTCTGACGAAAACGTTGCTGTGATTATCACTGAGACCATTTACTTATCATTGAGATTTGTTTCCGTTAAGAACATGTTTCAGTTATTATTAATGAAAGGGTTTTGATTAAGAAATTCCTCAGTTAAGATAATCCGTTCTAGCTGGAAAAACATATTAGCCTTAATCACTAAGGCTGTTTTTTTTTTTTTTTTTTTTTTTTTTTTTTTTTTTGAACATTTTTCAGTGATTATCAATAAGGCAATGTTCGTTAAGAGACCTGCTCAGCAATTGTCACTCAGATCGTTTTCATTAAGAAAACTTCTATAATAATTGATTATCTTTCAGGCGATTTTCGCTAAAAAAAATCTCCTAGTGATTATCACAGAGACCATTTTCTTAAAAAAAACTTGTCAATGACTATCATTGATGGTGTCTACATTTAGAATTTTTGTTTAATTGTGAAGGATATTTTTTCAGTGATTATCAATGGGAGAATGTTCATTTAGAGACCATTTCAGTAACTGTCACTGAGACAGTTTTCGCTAAGAAAATTTCTACAATAATTGATTATCTTTGAGGCGGTTTTCACTAAAAAAAACTTTGTAGCGATTATCGCTGAGACCATTTTCTTAAGAAAAAAAACTTGTCAATGACTATCACTAAAGATGTCTACATTTCGAATTTTTGTTTAATTGTGAAGGATATTTTTTCAGTGATTATCAATGAGAGAATGTTCATTAAGAGATCATTTCAGAAACTGCCACTGAGACAGTTTTCGCTTAGAAAACTTCTACAATAATTGATTAAAAAAACTTTCTAGTGATTATCACTGAGACCATTTTCTTTAAAAAAATTTTCAATGACTATCATTGAATTTAGAATTTTTATTTATTTGTGAAGGATATTTTTCAGTGATTATCAGTAAAACAAAGTTCGTTACGAGACCTTTTCAGTAACTGTAAATGAGACTGGTTTCGTTAAGAAAACTTCTACAATAATTGATTATCTTTGAGGCGATTTTCGCTAAAAAAAAACTCCTAATGATTATCACTGAGACCACTTTCTTTAAAAAAATCTCGTCAATAACTATTTCTGAAGCTGTCTACATTTAGAAAGTTTCTCAGCAATTATCATAATGCGATTATTAGTGATTATAAATGAGATAATATTTGATAAGAAAACATACCAGTGATAATCATTGAGACTGATTTCATCAAGAGGTCTTCGTTGTAAATTTTTACTAAGTAAGCTTCTCAATGCTTATCTATGACGCCTTTTTGTTTAGAAACGTTCCCTCTAAATATCAGTGAGGCTTTGTTTCTTTATCACTGAAACTCTTTTAGCTAAGAAACGTTCTCAAACAAAACTTCTAAGCGATTATCTCTGAGGATGTTTATATGAGTAAAAATTAATCTGTGATCATCGCAGGGGCTGTTTTGGTTAGGAAAACTTCTCCGTTAAGGAAGCCGTTTTCGTAAAGAACATTTCTGATTATTACAGAAACCTATTTCAGTAGTGTATAGAAAATTTGTGGTTACACTAGTCAACAAAGTTTTGTACTGGAGCAACCATATATCTTTCCTAGGGTAATTTCGTGGGCTGAATTCGAAACTGTAATTGGTTTTTCTCTATCACGTCAGGTTTTCGAGATACAAAAACATGCTTTTATTCGTTTTTTACATAAAAAATCATTAGTTTATTTAATAACCAATAAACTTTCAAAAGTGAATGGTGTTATTTGAACTTCGTTTGTATTTTGTTGAATCGGTTTCACATATTGGAGTCTAGCAATAGTCTTCCAGCATGCTTTTGTCACAAAATCCTTAATAATTTCTTTCGATTTTCATTAAATCTTAGTGAGGACGCTCCCCTTGTTCGTCGCTCACCGCACCTGGGTTTTTGTGTGAAAAAAATCTAAATGCGAATGAAGAAAATGCATTTTGGGTGACATTCGTGCACCTAATTCGTGATTATGAAATGAACAAGACGTGATATCCCAGTTTTTATGTCAGATTCGAATTCAACGCATCCAGATTAGTTAAAAAACATGCTTCGTTTCTGCAGTGAATTCTCTTTTCTCCAAATTTGTTGGCCGGTGTTATCATTGATATGTTAAGAAAGTCCTTCAGTGAATATTCCTCATATGTTTTTCATTATGATTACAATGGAACTGTTTCCGATTAGAAAAATGGTAATTATTGTCAATGAAACTGTTTTTTTAACTATTGCGTTCATTCTACTTTTAAAAAATTTCATACCATCATTGAAAATGTGTTCGTTTAGAAAACTACTGTGATTATTAGTGAGACTTTTTGCACTTAAAAAATTCTAAGTGAACAGATTTAAGATTATTTCCACATAGGTAAATTTTAGGTAATGCTCGCTGTAAGGATTTCTTATATAAATCTTCTTCGCGGGATTTACTGAGTTATTTTAGAAAGTTTTTATCTCGATAGTTGTCACTGAAACGTTTTACATACAGCAAACTTGGCAGTGGTCATTATTGGGATGATTTTATTGTGTGAAACTTTTCAATGAACATGATTTGAATTTTTGAATATGAATGCGATATTTTGCTATATTTCAGGAATGCTTCCATATGGACAATTTCTGTAAGATCGTATTCTCAGTGGTATTTGTGTAGAATACCTATTATGTGGTAGAAGATTTCTCAATGCTTATAGCTTACGTAGTTTTCATATTATGCTTATCGCCTATAATGTATTCTTAAAGATAAATTCTCAGAGGTTATAATGAAAGAGTTGTGATGTATAATGAGAGAATTTTCGTACATAATGCTTATTTAGTTTCCTCATATGAGACTCATTTTGTATAGAAAACGGATTGTCACTCTGACATTGTACACATATAGATATTGCTATTGATATTATATAGATATTGTATAGAAAGTTTCTCAGTGACTTTCAGTTAGTGTGATTTTGCCCAGAAAATTACCTACGTATGGAAAATTCCGTGAATTGAATTATTGAAGTGTGGCAATCGCTGAGTGTTTTTCGAATTTATGGTTTTCTTAGTGACAACTACTCACTGGAGGAATATGTTTGCATAACTCAAAGCTGAGCCAACACTGAAATATTTCCAATTTAAAAATGCATAGTAATAGTCATGTGTGTTCTGATATAAGATTCATGCTAGAATATTTTCATCGACAGCTTTATTTGAGCACTATTCATAAATACTGCTTTTATTTCAGTTATAGAATACAATGAACGCATTTACTCCTACTATTACTTACCAACCTATAGCCATGTCCATACATTTTCTTTATGAATATCGGTGTGCCATCGCACTGCAATTCTCCATTCGATATTATGGCTACACGATCTCCAACACCTTCTAGGATATTCGATGAAGTCGATGCAATCAATATGGTGCGATTAACTTTCTCATTTTGCAACATTTTCCAAATCAAAGTGCGAGCTGGCAAATCCATGTGAGTGGCCGGATCATCCAGTAGAACTACACGGCTTTGGCCCGTTAGAGCACAACAAATGGCCAATTGTTGCTTTATGCCCAAAGGAAGATATTTTGTAATCTCCCTCCGATATTCAACGAGCTTGGTTGCATTCAAATAGAGTTCTACTTCACGTTCCACAGAGTTACCCTCGTATCCTTTCAGATAGCTGAAGAACCGTAGTTGGTCCTCGACCGTAAGATCAGGATACAGAACGGTATCGCCCATGCATAGACCAAGCGAAGCACAAGCATAACGTTGATCTTTCTGTACATCAAAACCCTCGATCATGATGCGGCCACTGCTGATCGATCTCAAGCCACTTATCATCGATAGCAAAGTGGACTTACCAGAACCATTATGACCCAAAAGAATAGTAATCTCATTGTCATGCAGTTGTAAACTGATATTCCGAAGCACCAGTTCGTCCTCATAGCGTTTTGAAATGTTTTGTATATCTACTACGATCGCACTTTCGCCTCCGCCAACTTCGAATATGAAAGGAGTGGGTCTTGTGCTAGCTTGCCCGGTAACATCACTGCCCAAACTACGACTATCTAATGGCTTATTCGATGAAGGAAAAGACGTCTTCAAACTGGCGGTCCCCTTGAAAGTAAACAGGAAGTTCCAACGTTTGGCCAAACCAAAATTGCCGGGTAGCACTTCTTCCACATAGAGGCTGATGCAGGCATAAATGCAACACTGCGCTAACATTATGCACACATAGGAACCGATAGAGATTTTCTCACCCAACGATCGAGTATCGAAAAAGTTCTGGAAATTGAAGCCTGCACCGAACATTTCAAATTCTAAGATATTTTCTAGAGCAAATCCCAGCGCTGTATTGTGAAAAACGATAACGAAAACATTTATTTCCCAAGCGGTAACACACATTTCACTCAGAGACAATATGAAGGGCAAATAGGTCAAAAACCACAAAATAGCTGCACCGGATACAGCCCTTAGAGTTTGATTGTAAAATGAGGCCAACATAAGCATGAAGCAAATGCTTGTCATGTGGTAGACACAAATCAGCAAAAGTAATGCAAAGAAACCACTTTTTTCAAGAATGGAAATGCCCGACGTCCATTTTATCTGGGGAAAGGGATTGCAAGGATAAGATCAAGAAGAGTTAACATTAAATTGATTTAGTCACCTTAAACAGGACAACGATCACAAAGCTGCTGATGAGGGAACGTAGGAAGGCATCAAGCGTCCAGCTCAGAAAGTGTACATAGTTATTGATACCCATAATTTTGGAATAGGTTTTCAATTTACCCTCTTTTTCACCAACAATTTTCTGAAAAGATAGTTGATATATACCACTGTGGTCCACTTTGCTGGTAATACGATATCACAAAGATAATGTACAGCCAAACTATGTCCTACATCCGTACCGAAAGGAAGACAGTTGTTCTGTGTTGCATTTTCACGCAAAAATTGTTTCGTAGACACATTTCATGTACAAATTTGGTTTCACTTTTCACAAACAAAGGTAACTTCGTAGATAATTTTCTTATTGAAAAGCATTTCCATATACGCTTCCCATATAGAAAAGCCTCTTCATAGACTCTGTTTATATAGAAAATTGTATCCATACAAATTTAGAAATGGGTTATCGTAGAAATCTTCTATATGGAAAAATGTTTCATAGATATTTGTCGCGGAGAAAAATGTCTACGTAGGATAAAATTTGTCATATGGGAAGGCATCTTCGTATAAACTTTTCATATCAACAATTGCCTTCAAAAACAAGTTTTATATTGGAAATTGCTTTTAAAGAAATATCTCACATATAAAAAAATGTCTTCATACAAAAAATATCGTCATAGACAATTGTCTTCAAAGCAACTTTTAGTCAAGATGTGTCACCGAAAACATTTTTACTGAGGAAAGTTACACTATAGACACTTTCCATGGGCAGTGGTGTCTATATTGACTTTTTCTTGTGTAAAAAGTAGCTTCACACTTTTCAAAAAAATCATTTCCATAGGCACTCTGATCGAATTGTAGAACATTTTCATATAGAAATGCCTCTTCGTACACACTCTTCACATAAAAAAGTATTGGAAATTGCCTTAGTAGATTGTTTTCGTATAGATATTTTTGAAATGGGAAGCTGTTTTCGTAGATATTTTCATATAGAATAGTCTCTTTGTAGTTATTTCTCATATAGAAATGTGTCTTCGTAGATACTCTTCATGTAGAAAAGTGTCTGCGTAGATACCTTTCATATATAAAAGTGTCCTTGTAGATACTTTTCGTATAGAAAAGTGTCTTTTTAGGTGTGTTTTACATAGCAAAGTTTATTTTCATGTAGTAAAGTGTCTTCGTAGATACTTTTTATGTAGAAAAGTGTCTTCGCAAATAATTTTCACATAGAAAATTGTCTTCGTAAATAATTTTCATATAGAAAATTGCCTTCGTAAGTAATTTTCTTATAGAAAAATGCCTTCGTAGATACTTTTCATATAGAAAAATGTCTTGTGTTTTTAGAATATGTGATTTATAGAAAAGTACAATCGAAGCCACTTTTCTATACAAAAAGTAGCCACCTTTTGTATTTTCTCAGATGGTTTCATATGCTTTTCGTAAAGAATAGCGTCGTTATGGAAACTATAACTATATTGAAATATTGATTTGAATAAAAACTTTCATACAGAAAAACGTATTCATAAAAGTTATCCAATTTGGGAAGTGGATTTACTAAAACACTTTGTACAGGTAAGCGTTTTTATAGATACTTTTCGTATATTTTTATTTTATAAAAATTAAAATATGTTTTTTTAGGTAATCTTGATATATAAAGTTTTCTTCATATACAACTTTCGTCATAGAGATTTTTTGTATGGGTCTTCATAGATATTTTCTATGTAGAAAATTTCCTTAATAAACATTTTTTCGATAAGTAACTGTCTTCACAGAAGCCTTTTGTATAGGAAAAGATTTTACAGAGTTTTACTTCTTAAGCTGAAAAGTTTCTTCATATACAATGACAGTCGCAGGTGAGCTTGTTAAAGAGTTCGAAACGTTGTAAAAGAATAACGTTGCCACTTAGAAAAGATCTTTCAATCTTAGAACTAAATTTGTGTATATGCTTCGATATAAAATTGTTTTATATTTATACATGGGCACCTTTCGGACCATGTGGCCCGTGAAAGCGTTTCGTGAGCAAGAGGAAATTCTGTGGATTACTTACTAATTTTTCATATTCATTTTAAGATTGGAAAATAATTTAACCCAGAAATCAAACAATTATGGATTAGGGTTGATCTATTTTGTTACGATCTGGAACAACCTTTGCGGAAAGCTATCTGAAGTTGCTTTCATTAAAGCAATAAGTTGGACATGCTGCTGTGTCTTCCCGTAAATGCGGTGTTTTGCCGGTTACGTCGTAGTTCTTATTATTACATTAACGTAACGATGTAAACCACATTATTAACAAGTCAGCGCTTCAAGTTTTTAATTAATTGGAGGAGGGTCGTGTTAACAGCGAGTGGAGTAACCAAATTCAAGATTAAACTCGCGTATTATTCACATAACCACCAGCCAATGAGCATAGTCCCCCATAGTTCTGCTCCTTTACACTACTAATTTATTAAGATTTCCCCAATAGAGTTTTGGCCCTGGTGAACTTAACCCCAAGGCAAACCCTTCCAATCCCTTACTCTTACCGCAATGAATACCAGCATGGGATAAAAATTGCCAAACACCATCATTAGCGATAAACTGAAATCAATACTCTCGATAACATTATCCTTTAGGAATTCCTTTGATGGGAATCGACTCATATATATAGTTGGTATTGCAAACTCAGGCTTTTCGATGGCTGCTACCAGTTCCAAGTAGGACATTGAAATGGCGTTTTGCAACGGAGCGAAACCTTCACGTACATAGCCCACATAACCACCGTCTTTCTGGCCGATATTCCTCTGATCAGTGCGGTTGATAAAATGATACAAACTGTCGGTGTGCCAATTAATGCCAATGAAAGTGTCATGGTAAATGCGGCAGGCATAGGGAAAAATTAAGCGGTATTTCAAGTGTGTTGGGTACAGATCACCGATAAGTTTAATCACTTCTTGTTCGGTCGTAGCAAAACTCGATTCATGATGATGATTTCCCAGTCCAAAACAGATTCCGGCCAAGAGATTTTCTCTTAAAACAGCATTTCTTAGATCATTGCAATTTCCGTAGCCTTTAATGGCCAGAGATTTCAAACGACTGCGGGCACCCTTCATGATGTTGCCATATCCTTCGTGGTTCGGTGCATAGCCCACAATCTTTTGGGGTATAAAGGGATTATAAGTAAATCTATGATGGATGATTGGAGAGATTATGAACGAAATTATTTCTTGGTTGCTCCATTTTACCCTTCAATTTTTCTGCTCATATTCTCTTTGCGCTCATCGATCAATTTTAACAGATTATCCCAATATTCTGACAATTCAATTATTGGATAATTTTCAACGGGTTGTTTACCAATTTCTACGAATATCCTGAGGCCAATGAGAATGGTGCAAAATATTATGGGTGATATAATCGATATCACAAATTGTTCCCAATTGCTCCATAACAAACGTATATTCTTCCAGCTTAGCAGAACAAACTTATTCCATTCGCTGTTGTAATTTGTGGGTCCAGCATTTAAGGAGGAAGTATTCTCAGTGTCTGAATTGTCATTCGAAGAGAACATTTCAAAAAAGTTCCAAAAGTAACGTATTCATTCTCTTTTTGATATTGTATTGGAATTTGAATGAAGTTTATGATTATTTATTTGTCAATATTTTGAAATAATTGAATTGGGAATAGTTTGTTTTTAAAAGAACAGAGTTACATTTTGAGTGTTTGCAATTACACGTATCGGAGCTAAGTCTGTGCCAACTCACTATATATATTATTATATATTATTTATATATATTATATATATATATTATATATATATTATTATTATATTATTTTATATGTATATTATTTTCGAAGTGGCCTACTTTGAAGACAATGCAATAAATTTGAATGAATTACAAATATGTTGTGTTTTACTGAACAATTTTTGGCACTATTTTTGGCGGAATGTATACCGTAGTCTGTCCCAAATGTCATATCTGCTTTTGCCTCTATAGCCATGTGAACCACCAGAAATTTTAAAACCAAGTAAGTCCTATTTTTGGGATGATGATAAAAATGTGAATATCAAATTAGCTGTTTCTACGTTTTTTGTGGGAATAAAAGTCATTTCAGTAATCACCCAAAAGGTAGGTTCTGGCAGCGATTTTAGGCTGGGCTTTAAGTACCTCGGTAATGATGATTAAATAGACATCATAGCCGATAGGTATATCTGAAGATCTGTAGGAGTCGCATATAAAAGCAAAACCAAGGCAATGAAAATATCTGAATCAAATAGAACCTAATTCTGACACATGTTCTATAGTATCGTATCGACCTCTGGTATCAATTTTCTAGTAGAGGATGGCATAATAATGAATTATAATACATGCCATAAAAAGAGTATCACGAATCGCACAATTAAAAATCGTGTTAACTGATTACTAAAATTATTTTTGCCTCTTAGTTTGCTCATCTCTCCTCCACGCTAATGCGGAATTTGAGGAGGTGGAATTGAGGTGGGATTTATCAGTCAATTTTAATTATTGCGATTTTTACAATGGATAAATATATGGAATAAAGAATTTGTTTAAAATTTGGTATTACAAATAGAATCTCGTGTGTTCAATAGCTGAAAATGTTACAGAAGACTTAAGATTTTATTAAAAACATGTGCATATGAGTGGTACAGTGCATTCAAAAGCGGTAGAGATGTCGTGAAAGATTTGGTTGGCAATTGGCTTTAACTGAAATTGACATCGATGAAGTGAGGGAAATGATGCCAAAAAATCGTCATTTAATTTTGAGATAGCCATTAAACGTTTTATGTTTTTAAGCGGAAAAAATGGTTGTGGAAAGAGAGATGGAGAGCGAGAATATAGAAAGGCACTGAAACAGATGAAGCCCTAAAATAATACCAAGAAGTTAAAAACAAAAGATATGGGAAATCCTATAATGGAAATCTAGATGATTATAGAGAAAGCTCTCTGTAAATAACCTGTTTCGAATGGCAGAAAAAGTAAAAAAATCACGTCAATTACCGATAATGGCTCAACACCGAACCAAAGTGAGATCACAATATCAGTACTATGGCTCAAGAACAACAAAATTGTGGTTGCTGATGGTCAGAGAGTTGGCTGAGCTGTTTAATAGTATTGGCAATGAGCTAATAATAATTAGAACTTAAGTGTCCTGTGGTAAAATATATTAACTAAATCATGGTATCCTGTCGTATTGTAAAACACTAAAGCCGATTCTATCTGATCCTATTGAACATTATCAGTGACCACGTATTCATATCCGCATAAATCCTGAAAAAGACTGAAGAGAAACGGATGGACATACATATCATACATGGCCAAGTTTGGTATTACAATGAAGCGTATACGTCTTTGTGGGACGAAATGACATTTTTTCAGTAAAAGCATTATTTGGATAATACTAAGTTATTTGTTTTGACGAACAATAAGTCTATTAGTTTGAGACGCTTTATGGACGTTGACGACTATAATTTTGATCATTTTATAAATTGATCGAATATTATGCTAATTTATTGCATTTATTGTTTAGGTGATGTAATTATGGCAGAGGTCGCTTTTGCTGAAAAATAAAGTGTTGTTTTATCAAGGCAATACTCTAGTTTGCACATCCACTATTGCGCTAGCCAAAATTAATGAATTAAAGTTCGAATTGCCTCATCTTTTTTTCAAACTTGAAAAAATGGCTCAGTGGTGAAAGATTTGCTGTAGTCTGCGATTGATGGTTATTTTAATCAGCTTAACAGTAATTATTTTAAACACGGTGTATAAGCTATTGAATATCGCTGAAAAAACAGTGTGTCGAGCTAGAAGGAGATTATGTTGAAAAATAAAGAAAATATTTCCAAACTTTTCCAACTTTTTTGTGCCTTCTTTGTTAGTTCGTCCACTTTTCGAACCGTCCTTGTATGTAAGATAATATATAGTGGTGGATGGGACCATGAAATTAGAAAGGACGATTTTTTAATCGTAGTTTTTTAAAAATCTAATAAAACGCTCAAATTTGCATCACATATTAAATTTTTTTATTAAAATCGATAAATTGGTCTTTGCCATTTAATTTTTAATGATAATTTCATGCAAATGTTGTTCGCGGCTCCGTCTCAAAATGTCCATTCGGAAGGTTAAATTTTTCGTCACTTTTTCAAGCATTTCGGCTTGTATTCCACGAATAACGAGTGTTATGTTATCCTATAAGGCTTCAATATTTTTCGGCTTGTCCACATAGACTAAGGACTTTACATAACCCCACAAGAAATAATCAAGAGGCGTTAAATCGCAAAATCTTGGGGGCCAAATCGAGAGATAAGTTGCTGACCAAATTCATCCTTCAACATATCCATTGTTTCACGAGCAGTGTGGCATGTTGCACCGTCCTGATGAAACCACATGTCAACCAAGTTCAACTCAGCAAATTGAGGCAAAAAAAAAACCGCGTATCATGGCACCATATCGTTCGCCGTATCTTCCACCGTCGTCCTTGAAGAATAATGGGCCGATGATGACACCAGCCCATAAACCACACCAGACTGTCGTGTATTCGGGATGCATCGGTAATTCATGTATGGCAAGTGGCTGTTCATTACTCCAGATGCGACAGTTTTGCTTGTTTACGTATCCGTTCAGCAAGAAATGAGCCTCATCGCTGAAAACAATTTTTGATAAAACAGCGGATTTTCATTCAGCTTTTGTAAGGCCCATTCACCAAAAATTAGACGTTGTGGTAGGTCATTCGGTTTCAATTCTTGCGTGAGTTGAATTTTATAGGCTTTCAAAGCCAAATCGACGTGTAAAATTTTCCTTGTGGTTGAGTAACACCTGCTCAATCGCTGAGAACGGGGGCGATTTGACATTTCACGATCGTTATTAACACTGGTCGCTACGGCTGCAATATTTTCTTCGGTACGCACTCGACGCATGCGAGTAGATGGTTTTATGTCCAACAAAGTAAATTTGGTGCGAAATTTGGAGATAACAGCACGAATTGTTGGTTCAGCAGGTCCACATTTGTGGTTGTTTGAGTACAATGTAATGAAACTGTTTTGGAATCCATCCCTATTTCTCGTTATGGGGAGATAATCGAAATTGTCGTCTATTTAACATCCTATAAGTTCAACATAAATGTTAAAAACAATAACAGTTTCTTGGGTCCTCTCAATTATTTTACATGACAATTTTTATGTAAACATTAGATTTGGCTGCTATTTTACAGGACAGAAAATGTTAAGGAATCTGTAAAAGGATAAATATAAATGATTTTGAGATTTAACAGTGTTTACGGAATTCTGTGAAGCTGATGCCTGTAGTGGTTTGCTTTCAGGGTGATGTACTCAATAAATATAAATGAAAGTTTTTAATTTTCAAAAAAAAAAAAAAAACAAAAATTTCAAAAGTTTCAACAGTGTTTTTTGAGCGTATAAATTAATGCTTAACAATTACTTTTACCACCCATCATTTAATGTGGGGTTATAGTAAATTTGTGACTCCATTTGTAACAACCCGACAAGTAGGAGGTGGAATTCCAAAAGGTGGAACTTCCAAAATGATCACTTTTCACCACTTCTATAGATTCAATCCATTCATATTTATCACTTCCAACAAAGCAGTTTTGAAGCGGTTCAGAATTCCACAGTAGTAAAAAATCAATTTTTTTCAAATTTATTTATTCAGGATTGTAATTTTAAGTTAAATTACAATATTACAACGTATCCATAGTTCAATGATAAATGCATTATACAACAATATTAATTTTATAAAAAAGTTTATGTATCTTAATACTGTAAACTGTAACTGAGTCAAAGTTTGTTAAATATCTTGGCATTCATTTTTCTTACAACCTTTCCTGGGACATTTAAATTGAAATGTTGAAAACAAAAATTTCGTCAGCGACTGGAATTCTAAGGAAGTTTAAATATATATTGTCAACAGAAACCAAACTTCGATTATATTATGCTTTAATCCATTCACATCTGGTGTATATACCAATAGTTTATGGTGCTAAAAATTGTATTTGTCTGAAATCTTTGCAAAGTGCACAAAATAAAGCATTAAAAATTGTTTACAACTTGCCAATAGAGTTTCCTACCGTTAATTTGTTTAAGAATTATGCTAAAAGTGTTCTTCCCGTAAAAGGAATATACAAGCAAAACCTTTGTTTGTTTGTGTTTAAATCTGAGGGTCAATTTGGTAATGCATTTGTAACATTTCATCAACACTTTGCCCAATCCCAAGTAAACACACGTCAGCGTCTAAACTTAGTACCTTCAAGATGTAGACTTGAGCTGATAAAGCAAATAGTAGGCTATGCTGGGCCTCATGTACTTAACGAATTAGCCCATGATCTTAGGCAAATTGCCAGAATATCAGAATTTAAATTGAAAATTAAATTATATTTACATACTTGAAAGAATTGAAACACTCCTATAATTTATTTTGTTCTCTAAAATATTATATTATGATTTCTAATTTATTCGATTGGTTGCCCATATTCGACGGACCCATCTGGCAACTTTTGACAGAGATGTCAGATCGCTTAATGACATACCGCGTTTGAAGCGTCAGGCCAAGCAGATTTTTACCATGGAACAATACACGCCACGCGAGCGCTCT
>JAHXMU010000359.1:89537-101834 GCA_019455685.1 Philornis downsi | reverse complement strand
TATATATATATATATATATATATATATTTATATATTTTTTTATTACTACTGTTATGTTATTAATTGATATATATATTTTTTCTTCTTCAGATTTTTAAATGTTAACTTGAATATTATGAATTTTGCCAACTGGTCTCTATTAAAGCCTATAAGGCGCAGAGACATTATAAAAACTGTAATTGATAATTGTATGAAGAAAAAAAAAAATAATAATAATAAAACAAAAATAATACCAGAAAAATATGATTTACAATATGACGGTCTTATTAGAATTTTTCATTATGTATGTTTTTCGTACGAAATTATAACTTTAATTGGAATTTATAGCTACTCCATAATATAACGAAAAATTTAATGGCAAATTAAATGGTAAAAATTATTAACTCTCATTTCCATTTATGATTCCTAACAATTAAAGTACAACAGGTTCCAATGAAGTACTCCAAAAACTATTTTGTTAAGGACATAATATGCTCCGAAGACGTAATTTTTGATACTCGGCCTAAAGAAACTCTTTTCAAGGTTTTTTGGGAAACAATTTATTAATCCTCTTTTACATATATGATGATATATGATATGATATATGATATGCTAAATTTGTTATTCTATTTGTAAAAACTACAAATGTTTAGACACAAATAAAGCATACACATTTCAATACCACTAAGAGTGTCGGTCCTCAATATTGTGGAATTCAGTCCATGGCAGCCCTACGAAATGTTAGGTGCTCTTTTAATTCAGTGTATGTCTACTCGGTTTCTTATAAAAAGTAGCAAATTTGTCGGGATCTGCGGCCAGTTTTTTAAGAAACTGATATTTAACATAAATAAAAATATAATAAAAAATGAATTTATTTTTGAATAATGCGAATTTGATTTGGATTTTCATTATCAACATATAATTTCATTTATCAGTATATAGAGAAGAAACATTATAAAATAGTGTTTCTTTCCTATGGCAAACCTATCTCAATTTCATTGGTGATTACGCAATTTTTCACCACTTCCCCATCACAAATTACGATGAATATTTGCTTCTTTAGATGCGCTTTTTTTGGTGGAAAGTAAATGATTTTGCAATAGGGATGGATGGCCAAATTTTTATAGTTATATTGTTTCATCTTTTGTTAATTTTCTTGTTATTTTGTACATTTCGAACATTAAAGACAAATCAGCACGTTAAAGACAAATTAGCACGTTGTTTCTCCCAAAAATTTCACGTAACTTTCTTATCGTTTTTTTTTTTTTGATTTTGATAAAATGTTTTAACGATTAAACACGTTGGTTTATCAAATATTTTTCCATATTAAATTTCTCACATCTCTACTTCACGACTGCCAAATATGAACTGTCAAGACTAATGTTTATCAAAATGGCGTCAAAACATAGTAGTATACCTTCCCAACGGACACCCTGTATTTTCTGCATACCAATACCGACAACTTTAACCTATGGATTTATGGCGTTAGTGTAATTCACGCGGCTCGGTATTTACAAAATTACTAAGCTATTAGTTTTGTTTGAAAAATATCCTTATTTTAATTATATTCATACTAATATGTACGAGTATATATTGTATATATATTATATATATATAATATGTGTGTATATACATATATATACATATTTAATACCCTTCTGATTTATCAAACATACCTCGTAGTTACATAGGTATGTCATTGCAATCGGCTGCAATGTCCTTCGCCTGTTATCATATGACATGTGGCCCAGTTCATTTCCTCATTCCTTATTTTAAGATTCCTATAACAGTGGCAATACAAATTAAAGCACCGTCAGTAAACACGTGGAAAAACACATGTTGAAATTAAGCAAAAAAAGGACATTGCTCCTTGTGTTTGTTTTCTTTCGTCGCATTGCAAATACACAAACAATAAATTTTACAATTTGAAAGAGAGATAGAGACAAGGAGAGGGAGCAAGTAAACGTAAGAGAGATAGCGCAACAGAGATGGAGAGAGTTAATGTAAGTGAGAGAGAAAGGAAATGCGGGAGAGTGGCAGCATAAAACCATTCAACTTAACAGCAAACTGCATTACCAACAAAGCAGAGCTGCCGGATGTTAAGAGAAATATTACATTTTGTGGCCAGGGAACATGTAAAACTTGTATAGAATCTCAGCTTCAAATAGAAGTTAATATTTATACTCCAGACCATATTTTGAACAATACATTTTTTGGAACCATTTGAATAAGGATGGATACAAATATAAGCTCAACGTATGGGTGCCACACGAGTTAGCGCAAAAATACGTCATTGATTGGATTTCCATCTGTGAATAGCCGACAAATCGTTACAAAAACGACATATTCCTGACGCGGATGGTGATTGGCGATGAGAAGTGGATTGCATACGACAACGGCAATTGAGAACAGTCTTGGTCGAATCGCGGTGAGTCGGCGCAACCGGCGGTTTCTGTCCATATAGACGAGGGTTTCTATGAGGGAGGCGTAATGAAATTTCCTTCAAAATGACAAGAAATTTTCGAAAAAAAGATACATAGTTAACCTAAATCGGATCATTGTAAGTCTTTAATGTCTTTTAAAAATAATGAATTTTTCTATTATACCTTACATGTCTAATACATTGAATTTGAAGCTTTTTAATAGCTGTGTCTGACATTAGAGCGCGGTCTGTTAGAAAATGTCACTATATATCGCCTTTAGTCTACTTCTCTATCAATTTATTTGTCCATCTTTTTGTCTATATAAAGTTTAACGTTTGTAAATTTGTCCCGATGCTCGATTGATTGTCATGAATTTCCCTCAGTATATTTACCTGGCTCAGGAAAGAGCCATCGTCTATATTATTCCTTGATTGGATAAACAAATCTACTGAACATATCTACTGAACAAATAGTTATATATAGAGGTGAGATGCCTAGACAGAAAGTGAGCGGTGCCACTACCTTTTAAAAAGTTGGTTATAGCGCCGATAGTTACTGAACGATCATCATAAAAACATAACTGAGCTTGGCGTTACCATTTCGAGCAATTATATCACATGAACTGTTGGAAAATATACCAAGTGCTGCTAATACACAAATTATTATTTCCTGGGGGAAAATGGGCTATACTGAGACTTCATTTTGAAAAATTATTATACCAGAAGGTGCCAAGAGGCGACGATTTCATATAGTCCATTTGGAGTTCCTAGCTACAAGCTGAAAAAATGTTAGGCTATGCAAAGTTTTAACCACGTTTGCAAATATTTACGGCAATTACCTCGCTTACCATACCATACCATACCACCAGCCAGCCATGCAGATGGACATCTCTCAATTGACTTAAAAAGTTTTCAAGAGATGCTCAACAGATACTTGGTATTTAGACGGTTTCCTCTGTATGTTATATTTTCGGCCGTAGCAAATGATATATAATAAATTCATTCAGGTGGATGATATAGAAAGAGTTCTTTTGAGGTAAAGAATAGCGACGCCCTCCGCCATTGCCGTGGTCGTCCTTCCCAGTCGATCATTCGGTTTACGGTGGTCAAATTCGAGTTGACCAGTTCAGTAAAATGAAAATTACGCAGCTGTTTGTGAGAATATGCAGATTGTGCGAATTTCAGGTCGGTTTTTGGGAATTTGGAAGGAAAACGGTCCACGACGTGTTTTGGCTGAATTTTGTAGCGGTTGCAAACGGACCCCGATTCACCAAGATTGTGCGATTTAACATTTTTCTTGTCGAGCTTCCTCAGGTCTACACCAATAACCCACAAATGACCAATAACCTGAAAGTCAACATGACCCGTGCCATCGCCGAAATTTAGCCTGCCATTTAAATTATATCATATTACACATATTATGTCATTGATTAATTGATAAATCTTAAATAAAACAAAAAGTCGCTGGTAATTCAAACTTAATTCTTTTTTATTCAATTTTCGCATCTACCCTTCTTTACTGCAAATATCCTACCAATTAATTTTTCGAAACAGATTACATTTGGAAGCCGTTGAGAAAATATTCATAACACTGTCATTTCAATCCAGCTTCTATCTTACGAAGGCTGTTGTATACTGTGACAGCTTTACGGATAACGAAAATGTTCATTGTTCGTGCACTGTAAAACGCCAGATCGTCAGTTATCCTATAAATTATAAAATTGTTGAAAAAAAAATTCTGAAGCAATACTAGTTTAAGCCTGAATTGGAAAAGTCTGAAACGGAATCTTTATTTTATCCCCGTCAGCTGGTAATATCACTTGTCACTCTTTTGTATGAAATATCTCTTGTCGCTATCTAGTAATATCACTTGCCAGAAGCTTTCTTTCTCATTCTAGCACTGAGGATTTCTGCACAACTCTGGCTTACAAAGCCCAATAAAATTTTTTTTTTCTTAATTCACTTCGTATTCAATTTCATCCCAATAAAGTTGTGCACCTCATCCCGAAGTGTGCACAAGGAAAAGAATATTGAGAACCCCGAATAATTTTGTTCTGTCGGAGATTTATTTAAATGCTGCAGATACGGGATTGCAGCACAAGTGATACCCCTACCAATTTTACATATTTTCCCTCCCATTCTTAATTCTTTGGTAGAATACACCATTCAGCCCTCGTACGCATTTCATTTGAGGTTACTACAAAGCGGCGACGGAAAATATGTACAAGCGAAATTCCGTTGCATGCTTTTTGAATGGGATACGAAATTTATACTGGCCCAAAAACAAAATTTCGGCTTCATGCCACAAACCGTTTTTCCTCTATCTTTCAACTGGACGATCGAAAACATTTTTATCTACGAGGACGGTGGCAAAACTAGCCGACCTACCAAAGCAGTCACAAAAAAGTTGGGCAAAATTTTCTTTATTTTTCAACATAATCTGCTTTTAGCTTGATACACTTTTACCAGCGCTATTCGATAGTTTCTATACTCTGTTTATAGTAAGAATTTTCAAATCCTTAAAATAGCCATTAACTGCAGACCCCACCTCTTTATGCTTGACAAATCATTTCCCACCGAGCCATTTTTCAATCTTGGAAATAGAAAATATTCGCCGTTGATAGTTTTTCCTTTCTAAAGATGATCAATAAAAGTAATCTCATGCACATCCCAAAAGCCAGATGCCATCACCTTACCTACAGAACTCGATTCTCCCATTCTAATCCACTGTCTTGGAGTAGTCCAAGTCTCAGGTGTAAAGTGGTAGACCCATGTCTCATCCACGGTTATAAGCCGACACAAAAATTCGGCTTTATTGCAGTGAAACATCGCCAAACTCTGTTCACGACGCTTCAAATCAAATCTTCGCCAAACGCTCTACTGAAACTTCTTCACGATGCTGTTTTTTGCTCTATTGAATGCAAGCGCGGCATCCATCTTGCGCACAGCTTTTTCATCTTTAAATCAAATCTTCGCAAAACAGTCTACTGAAACATCTTCACGTCCCTGTTTTTTTGCTCCATTGAAAGCAAGCGCGGCATCTTGCACACAGTTTTCTCATCTTCAAATCTTCGGTCAATATACGACGTATAGCACTTTTTGAAATGCCTATCATTTCAGCTACCTCACACACCTTCAGCCGACGATCACTTCATGTGGATTTTCTTAAACGTGTCTGACGTGGACACCTCAATTGGTCTACCACTACGGTGTTCGTCATTTAAATTCTGCTACCCAATATTTTACAGGCGTAACTGAAGAAGCAGACTCCCCCAGAGTAGAATCTAGTACGCCTTTAATATTGGCTGGACTGAGACCTTTCAAATGGAAACATTGAATTACATAACGGTGACCAATTTTTTCCATGTTTACAAATTTACAGAGATTATTTACTTGTGATGGCTCAAATGAAAATGCTAAACAATGTGGTGCCTTCAAACTTAAAATATGTGTTTTATAAGGTTGCCACTTTTCTTTCTGTCACTTTTTTTCAAACTGCTGGCACCACCTACACGTCAGTTCCGATCAACAAAATACAGGTTCTGAAATAAAACTATCTGGCTATTATAAACTGAATGACAAATTTTATTTATTTATTTATATAAAGCTAACTTAAAGTTGAAAAAACTTAAGGCTAACTATATTAAAAAAAAAAAAATTAGCCATGGCTACCAGGGCCTTCAGCTAACATAGTAATATTTTAAAATACAAGATGGGAAGTATTAAAGTATACAAGATGGAAGTGTTTTAACTAGCTTAAACTTTAATGTACAAGTTCGATTTTTTGATGAAATCTAAAATTAATTTCATATTTCTATTTGAGGGATTAGCGATGAGAGTGATTGAATCTTCATTAGCGAATGTTGACAAATTTTACATACCACACATGTTATGATGAGGCGGTTAAAAAGTTTGCTTTTGCCCGTAACGCTGGTATCCATTTGGTGCGTTTTCGATAGGACTTTCATACCATAATCATATTTTCTGTAATCCTAGGATCCATCCAATTTCTTTGGCGTAGCATAACTTCTGGCAACGCTGTCTGGCATATTGTGAATAATAGAGAGTGTTGGAGAGCGATGATGAGAGAAACAGAACGAAATTCTCTAAGAGACATGAAAATGCTGCAAAGGATTTGGTTCAATGTCCCACTGTTTGTGGCTGTAAATTTAAAAATATTAGAACGGTGTAAAGAAACTTGTAGAACAGCAATCAGTAACAATGTAGAGGTCATGATGGGTAGTTGTTCAGCGGTGCTTCTAGGTTTGGATATGAATAAGTCTGAAATTTTACGAAAAACAAAACGCCATTTATTAAATCTTCATTTATTTTTGACAAAAATTGACTAATTAAACTAAATTAAAACTAAATTAAACTAATTAAACTAAATTGACAAATTGACTAAAATATATTGCTTGGTGAATGTTAGGTATACAATTGTCGTTTGAGAGTTACCTTAATTTCAACAAAATGCTACAACTTATCTTATACGAGTATTCAGACCTATTATGGTAGAAATGCAGCAAAATGCCGGTTTTGAGAAACTTCACATTTCGATGAGATCAACTGCACTTGATTTATTATTGTGTGGTTAATACAAACAGGAAGTTTACAAAACAAGGCTGCTTAACGCTCGGATGCTTAAAGCTCGGATGATTTAAAGCTATTCGAATGATAACTGAAACAATTCCTGCTGCAATTCTCTATCCCTCGATGAATAAGATGTCGAACATTTGCTATTAATAACATTTAATAAAAATATATTAAATAAACAACGAAATATGCATTAAATGAATAATTAAATGAATAACAAATAGAATAAATTGCATGAATTTGATAAAAACAATAACTTGATCTTCTTAATCTAGCAATGTTCATCAGCTATCCGGTAATTAAAAATGTTTTCCTTTAACATATACCTAGTCCTGCCATATGTTCTGTTACAAATATAAAACGGGATAAAAAAAAACCAATATTCATATTGTATTCAAAATTATTTCATATATTAGAAGACAATATTGGTTATTAAAAAAAAATTGTATTCACTCGAAATGGCCGCCTTTTGCTTTAACACATGCTTTCAAACGGTGTGGCATTGGGCTATAGCCGCACGTACGATTTCCATGGAGATCGAGGACGCTGTTTTAAGGCTTAATGCTGTTTTAAGGCTTCCCAAATTTCTGTGGGGAGTCTTGCAAGCCATATTCTCCAATTCTGACCACAAAGCATAATCCAGTGGATTGAGATCTGGACTCCCTGATGGCCAATCTTCTGCTGCTATAAAGCCAGGAATATTGACTCTGAGCCACTCCTGCGTGGTTTTAGCTTTGTGCGCAGAAGCAGGGTCCTGTTGGAAGATCCATCTACGTCCATTGAAAAGGGTGTTGGTCAAATCCTTCACAACACCCTCTAACACATCTTTTTGGTAAACCTTTGCACCAGTTTTTACGCCCTTTTCACAGAAATGACACCATGGTGGGAGACCCCCCACCAAACCATTACGGAAGAGGGATAATGGCCACGTTGAACCCTTGGAACAACTTTTTTCGCTTCCTTAGATGAAGTGGCATAAATCTTGTCATTTTGTTTGTTGAAAACTTCTTCCACGGTAAAAATTTTCTCATCCGTAAACAGAATGTTTTCATGGCCATTGTCCGCGTGCCACTGCAAAAGTCGCTTGCATCTTTCCAGCCTAATTTTTTTTAGCTGAGGAGTTAGAAGATGTACCGTGGACCGACGATAGGCTTTCATATGCAGATCATCTCGAATCAGCCTAGACATGGATCTGGTTGATATATCCAATTCCTTGGACATGATTTTCTGCTTTCTAAGGGGATTTCTCCGAATTCTTTCACGCACTGCCTTTACTACCGCACTCGTACGGACAACGCGCGGACACGATAAACGAACATTCCTGATATTCCGAGTGGTTTTAGCAACTCGAAAATTTGGCCAGCACTCTTTCCGCACTTATGCAACGCTATTACGCCGACTCGATTCTCTTTAACGCCCCACTCCGTGTTAATAGATTGCAAACTGAAACCAAACTGACTAGTATTCTTCACTAATCAGTGCATGTGTTCTGAAAAAAAGTTAACGGTCCTATTCCCGCAAGAAGTTTTGAACGATAAGCGCTGGAAATTGTGTAACAGAACATATGGCAGGACTATGTAGCTTACCCTTTTGAGATTTAAAGAAAGTGATTTTTTAATTTTAATTTTATAATAACAAATTTAGTGCAGATGTTTTCCATGCCGGATAAAAAAATTATTGTAGAACTTAATTCTTAAAAATTTTGTGGGATTATTTTGGGTAGATTGTTTAAATCGATTGATATCCGTGTATCTGACTGTCTGGTTGATAAACTCGATAACTAGCATAAAACTTGGCGGAGACTAATATTTCGCCAATTTATAGCTAGGGCTGCGAATACATTATGTCGCTTGACTCTTTCTGTGCATTCATTGAAATTCAAAATTTTTTTTGTATCCCCTACTTTGTAGGCAGCAGCAATCTGAACTATTGTCCATTGTTTTGCTCCAAAATGCTAAATAAAATTAAAAAAAATTAATCGAGTAACTATGCTCCTTCCCATACAAATGAGCGCTTTAACCTATATTTTCGTTGTTTTATATCATTTAAGCAGTTGCGCTGAATTTAGCTAAATTTGGAATAAATCAATAAGTTGATAAATTTAGATTCAAAAATTAACATGAACATCACTGCCTAGCTATTTGGTGACCTCCCACGCAAATTGATCGATTTATGGAAATTTAATTTTAATTTGCAGTAATTTAATTTTTTGTTGGTTTCAATAAATTGTAATGAGATTTAATTCTTCTATAAAATACATATACATATAATTCCTTTGTAATGGCAAATCAATGCAGAAATTTCTATCAAGTGATTTGACTTACATGTGCCTCTATCAAGGACTTTAATGAAAGTTCAGTTTCGTTCCGTATTTGATATTGTAAATTTATTTAAAGTACATTAGAATTTTCTTTCTGTTTCGTATTCGAAACGACAATTCTCTTCATACAATTGATTCGGTTTTCACCCACAAACGAAATTAGGAACCTACATTCATTGTGTTGCTCTATTGAAACATAATGAACCAGATAACGGGTGGGCCATAAGGGTGTTGGCGGTTTAAATATTTAATTAAAAAAAAAAAAAAAAACTATGAAACATAAAAAAAACATATTTGTGTTTTTAAAAAGTAGAAGCATGGGAATTTTTAAGACTTAAAAATAATGTTGTCCAAATGGCTTCCCTCGGCTGCTTGACACTCTTGGAACCGAAGTCGCAAATTTTGGAAAACTCGTTGAAAAGTTGTTCTCGGTATTTTGTTACTTTCCTGAATAATGTTCCTCTTCAACTGCTCTAAATTGGTCGGATTATTCTCGTAGACTACCGATTTGAGGTAGCCCCATAGAAAATAATCGCATGGAGAGAGATAGGGGCTACGTGGGGGCCATTCAATATCTCCCCTTTTCGAAATGAGTTTTCCAGGAAAACATTTTTCAGCAGCTCTATGGATACCCTAGCCGTATGACATGTGGCCCTATCCTGTTGAGACCACATCCTCGAGGTATTGCCTTGAAGTTCTTGCAAACCTGGCACCAAAAAGTCTGCTAGCATGTTGCAATAATTGTTCGCTCTAACCGTCATCGCATGCCCTCTTTCGTCTTCAAAAAAGTATGGTGATCTTGCAGAAACTGGGCGACCACGAGCCGTAATTGGTACTGTTGGGCCGGTTGTTTCGAACATTCTGATCCATTTTCGTATCACATTGGCGCTTGGAACTTCACTTAAATCGTGTAAACCGTGTTCATGCCGATACAAACGTCGTGCAGTAATCACTGATTTATTGTTTTCGTAATACGCTCGGACACAAAATGCACTCCCGTGTACGGCTCCATGGCGACTAAATTTCCAGGAAGCGGCGCAGCGAACAACATATCCCCCCGTCATCCCGCGCCACGCGTTACCGAGAAATTGAACATTTAAACCGCCAACACCCTTATGGCCCAACCTGTATTTTGATTCCAGAACCTGATATGAAAATTTATTTTCTTAATCTGAATGAGAACTACAATCAAATACAGTTTCTTTTCTTGACTTAGAAAAAGACCAGGAAGCAAACTGCAAAAGAGTAGAAAGCCGCAAATAACAATAATACGAGTATATACAGGATGATTTTTTAAGATTTCAGTTTTTCAGGTTGGCAGCACTGGTTGGTAATGCCGTTCAAACATCATCTGTCAAAGTGGAAAAGTGTACAGTATACTCTGCCATTTCATCATAGAAAAACCAACAAACGAGCAACGATTGCAAGTCGTTGAAATTTATTATCAAAATTCGTGCTCTGTGATAAATGTGCATCGTTTGATATAACCATTTTATGGTCGTCATAATCGACCTGCTGAATCAACAATTCGTGCTGTTATCTCCAAATTTCGCACCAAATTTACTCGTATGCGTAGAGTGCGTATCGAAGAAAATATTGCAGCCGTAGCGACCAGTGTTAATGACGATCGTGAAATATCAATTCGCCGCCGTTTCCAGCGATTGGACATGTGTTACTCAACCACAAGGAAAATTTCACACGTCGATTTGGCTTTGAAAGCCTATAAAATTCAACTCACGCAAGAATTGAAGCCGAATGACCTACCACAACGTCTAATTTTTTGTGAATGGGCCTTACGAAAGCTCTATGAAAATCCGCTGTTTTATCGAAAAATTGTGTTCAGCGATGAGGCTCATTTCTTGCTGAACGGATACGTAAACAAGCAAAACTGTCGCATCTGCAGTGATGAATAGCCACATGCCATACATGAATTACCGATGCATCCCGAAAAACGACAGTCTGTTCTTTTTTATGGGCTGGTGGCATCATCGGTCCATTTTTCTTCATCATGACCGTGGGAAGAAACGTTACCGTCAACGGCGACGATATTGAGCCATGATACGCGATTTTTTTTGCCCCAATTTACTGAGTTGAACTTGGTTGACATGTGGTTTCATCAGGACGATGCAACATGCCACACTGCTCGTGAAACAATGGATATATTGAGGGATGAATTTGGTGAACAGCTTATCTGTCGATTTGGCCCTGTGAGCTGGCCTCCAAGATCTTGCGTTAACACGCG
The DNA here is from genome assembly GCA_019455685.1 of Philornis downsi. NCBI lineage: Eukaryota > Metazoa > Arthropoda > Insecta > Diptera > Muscidae > Philornis > Philornis downsi. The sequence continues at coordinate 90,278 of JAHXMU010000359.1, read as the reverse complement.
TTATTCGTGGAATACAGGTCGAAATGCTCGAAAAAGTGACGAAAAATTGGACCTTTCGAATGGACATTTTGAGGCGGAGCCGCGGACAACATTTAAATGAAATTATCTTTAAAAATTAAATGGCAGAGACCAATTTATCGATTCCAATAAAAGTTATAATAATGTGATGCAATTATGATAAAAATTATTTTCTAAATTTTCAATACCAGCCTCTCAGAAAATTTTACAGCTTCCCAAAAATATTGTATATTCTATTGTCAATTTGAAATACTCAAATTTTAAAACAGAACCAAATAGTTTCATCGAATTGGAATCAAAATTCTTTCTCATTTCGTTTCGGATGTAAAAACCAAAATCAAAATAGATGGTAATTTAATTTTATATGTAAAATACCGAAACAGATGCAATACAATTTCTATTCGGCTTTCGAAATCAGAATAAAAACTTTGTGTATTTTTGATTTAGATTTCTGAAAGTAAACCAAATCAAAACTATTTTCGAATTTAATTCAGTTTCGATGACGATGCTTGGCCTTTACCTAACCTCATTTTTCGATGACGATGCTCGGTCTTTACCTAACCTCATTTTGCGTCCCAGCAAAATGTGCGAAATATCAGAAGGGGCGTGGTAAAGCACTAGATTCTTATCAACAAAAGCACAATTACAACCTATTGAATATGATTGTCCGCTTAGGAATTATAGAAGAACCACTGATTTTTAAAAAGCGACTAGTTTGCATGT
>JAHXMU010000359.1:0-64537 GCA_019455685.1 Philornis downsi | reverse complement strand
ATTTGGACTGGCCACCGCGTTCGCCCGATTTGACGCCCGCTGACTTCTTCTTGTGGGGAAATTTGAAGTCAAAGGTTTACGTTAACAAGCCAAGGACCGTAGAAGAGCTCAAGGACAACATTCGTGACGAAATAGCCGCTATTCCGGCCGAAATGTTGGCGAAAACGAAGGAAAATGCTGCAAAAAGGGCACAATACGCCATCAACGCCAGAGGCGGCCATTTGAGAGATATCATATTCAAAAATTGATGTAAACAAATCTACTTGGAACAAATTAAATGAATAAGATCGCCAACCGCCAAATTTTTATTTTTTCTTTGATTTTTTTTTAAAAAACATGGGTCCGTCGAATATGGGCAACCCTGTACATCGTACTCACCAGACCTCGCCCCGCCCGACTATTCCATATTTTGCAGTTCTTCACCAATAACTCGATTATTATCCATTGTCGTCCATCAAACTTATTATTACAGTAACAACACTACAAACAACAATTGATCTTCACCACTCTCTTTACTCGTATTCACCAAAACTTTTGGGACATTTCTACGCTCTTTTGTCACTACTATACTACCAGAATTTCAATAACTATGAGGAAATGAAGAACCGAATAGAATGCTTTTTTTTTATCAGAAAAACCACGCGAGTTTTATGAGGGAGAAATTAAAAAAAAAGTTAAAAAAAACGTTATTAGAAGAGGGGGAGATTACACAATATATTAAAATAATTGTTTTCTTGTTCATAGATTTGTAAATAAATTTATTTTAAAACCGAACGAACTTTCCAAACCATCCGATATTACACAAAAAAGATTAAGAAACAAGGTGCCATTATCCTACAGTGACAAAAAGACCACTTTTCCCTATAGTGTTTCCGAAAAACGCTGAATCTTTTCTATCTCCACATAAGAAATATTATTGTTAAGCAAAGAATTTTTATGTTTTCTGACAGGATTTTTAGAATTTTTGACATACAGCGAAAAACTTTAAATGATGATGACTCAAATATTCATCATTTTGTTACTTTCCAATGATAACGAATACTGAAGGAAAAACCAAAAACATCAGCAAGAAGTGAGTTTAAACTCCAATTTTAAAACATATTGTTCGCCAACCCTCAGCAACTATCCAGCTGTTTAAATCGAAATATATTTTGCCAACGGAAACGGAAGTTTTTGGCTGAGGTTTCAACGACAGTGGCGGAACAACAATTCTACTACTGCTGCCACCATCACCATCAACACCAGGAATACTTTAAGGTTGCAAATGTTGGAAATTCAAAGAAACTTCCCAAAGGCAAACGGAGTCTTGAAACTATAAAACAACGAGACAAATAGATGTTTCTGCTGAAAACAGCAGTTACTTTGTGAGGAACAGTGTGGAACAGTGGGAGGACAATGAAAACTGCAGATTTCACACAGGAAACCCAACAAATTTAAGTTTTTCATGTCGTTGAACACTTTTTTTTTGGTACTTGCAATTTAAAGTTCCCTGAAAGTAAAACGGTTTGAATGTGAATGTAAATCTTTACCAGAAGTTGGAAAATTATAGGAATTGGAGTGGCTGTGACAGCGATTTCCACGTGTGCACGACAATGAATGATTTTACTTAGGAAATGTGCACATTTAAGTTTCCAAAGCCGGAAAATTGTGATGTTGCATTGATTTCCCCCCGAGAATTAAAAGATTTAAATTTGCAATGAAAAAAAAACTCACAAGCTAATCGAGTGAGACAATTTTGTCAGTAGGAATTAATTCTAAAAATTGTGTTGAATTTCAGTTTCCGCCGATGCACTTCTTTTGCTGGGAAGTATTGTATAGTAAGTAATAAAATATAATCTGAATCTTTCTCTTTTAAAATTATGATAAAAGCCCGGTTATTGTTCTTGGTGCACCTAGAATTACTTAAAGCCAGATGGAGTGAGTTCATAAAAGTTCTCATAATAGATGTATAAACTCGATAACGCAGTTGAAATAGTTGTTGGTGTCTTGCGGTACTGACATCACTGTTACCGCCGATCTCAGTTGTGCCAAAGATTTGTTAAGAATAATGAAATTGTCTCTTAGAACAATACGAGGGCACTGTTTAAGTTGTGAGAAAAACTAATGATAAAACTGGAACAGCGATTTCAATCAGGTGAACTGATTTAAGTATACCTTCACTAAACATCCTCTTGAGTAGATATAAGAATGTGAGGGATACCGAAGGGAACCCTTTAAATTGTTAGATTCATATATAGGGTGAAGTTTTAATAGTAATTTTTTTTAATCGAATAAAACACTAAAATTTGCATCATATATTAACATTTTTTATTGGAATCGATAAATTGGTCTTTGCCATTTAATTTTTAAAGACAATTTCATGTAAATGTTGTCCGCGGCTCCGTCTCAAAATGTCCATTCGGAAGGTTCAATTTCTCGTCACATTTTCAAGCATTTCGGCCTGTATTCCACAAATAACGTGAGTTATGTTAACCTGTAAGCGTTCGATAGTCTTCGGCTTGCCCACATATACTAAAGACTTCACATAACACCACAAGGAATAATCAAGAGGCGCTAATTGCAAGATCTTGGGGGCCAACTCACAGGGCCAAATCGAGAGATAAGATGCTCACCAAATTCACCCCTCAACATATCCATTGTTGCACGAGCAGTGTGGCATGTTGCACCGTCCTGATGAAACCACTTGTCAACTAAGTTCAACTCAGCCAATATCGTTCGCCGCTGATGGTAACGTTTCTTCCCACGGTCATCTACGAAAAAAAAAAATGAACCGATGACGCCACCAGCCCATAAACCACACCAGACTGTCGTTTTTTTCGCAATGCATCGATAATTCATATATGGAATGTGGCTGTTCATCACTCCAGATGCGACAGTTTTGCTTGTGTACATATCCGTTCAGCAAGAAATGAGCCTCATCGCTGAACACAATTTTTTGATAAAACAGCGGATATTCATTGAGCTTTTGTAAGGCCCATTCACAAAAAATTAGACGTTGTGGTAGGTCATTCGACTTCAATTCTTGCCTGAGTTGAATTTTGTACGCTTTCAGTCCCAAATCGACGTGTACAATTTTCCTTTTGGTTGAGTAACACATGCCCAATCGCTGAGAACGGCGAAGAATTGACATTTCACGATCGTCATATACACTGGTCGCTACGGCTGCAATATTTTCTTCGGTATGCACTCCACGCATGCGAGTCGATGTTTTTATGTCCAACATAGTAAATTTGGTACGGAATTTGGAAATAACAGCACGAATTGTTAATTCAGCAGGTCGATTATGACGACCATAAAATGGTCGTATCAAACGATGCACATTTATCACAGTGCACGAATTTTGTTAAACGATTTGCAATCGTTGCTCGTTTGTTAGTCTTTCCATGATGAAATGGCAGAGTATACTGTACACTTTTCACTTTGACAGATGACGTTTGGACGCCATTACCAACCAGTGCTGCCAACCTGAAAAACTTAAATCTTAAAAAATCACCCTAAAAAAAAAAAGGAATTAAAGATTTTTATAATACTAAATCAGTGAATTGAGTAAATTAGTAAATTTAAATAAAAAAAAAATTATTTGCTATAGTTTTTGGATTGCCATAATTCCATTTTTATTCTCACAATTGCCTATAAACATCTAATGTGTGCTAATTTATACTGAATTTAATACAATTAGGTGTAGGATACGAATCGATGAATATATGGATTAAATTAGTTAATTTATATGAAAGTTATAGCAGAGGGCTTGAAGATTTTATTGGTTTTTTTAAACTCTGTCAAGCTTTACAACGACGTAAAATTCCCAAGTAACAAAGTAACTTCAGTTACCAAATTACGGATTATAGAGTAAAATTGAATTTCCATGAATCGTTTATTTAATCGATTTTTTAATCGTTTGTTTAATCGATTTATGGAAATTCAATTTTACTTTATTTCTCAAAGCACATCATTCTCATAATTTACTTTACATTTTATTATCTTATTTACTTACATAATTTACTTTACAACTCCTTAAAAAGTATGTAAACGAAAATGGTTGTGGGTTGCATTGATCATTTGTGTGGGACATACCAGAAGGATCGAGATTTTTCTAAATTAGTATATCGATATAATGAACGGAAAGCTAGTCTGATTCAATCTCACAGAGGAAAAAGGGATTTGCTCTTCCTCTGCCCCATCTATACTGTCAACAGTTGAGCCATATGAAGGAAAAAATCGACCAGAAGCGGTCAGCTTTGGCCAATGTGAGAGTTATTGTTTGCCATCATGACCAAGCCAGGCCACACTCTTTTATAATGAATCGCAAGAATCTCCGGAAACTTGGTTGGAAGACTTTTATACGTCTGTCTTATAATCTGGACCTTTCACCAAATAATTACACTGGTATACAAATTTGGAAAAAAAATTGACTGCAGAAACTAAGCTTGTTTTTTAACTAATCTGGGTTGAATTCGAATCTGACTTATAAACTGGGTTATAATCTTGTTAATTTTTTATCGCATGCTGACAGTACTGTAAAGAAGTCAATACAGACGCTACACTTTCACAATTTAACAATTATTAATTTAACAGAAGTCCACATTCATTCTAAATCTTCATAATGGTAGCGTTAAAGTATATCAAGGAGAACATGTGTTACTGATTCAAGCTGTTTTGATTTGTGTGTAGTGAATATTTGGTTGACAAAAAGGGATATGCAATATCAGGATCATTAAAGTATGCATAATTACATTATATTGGGTTTGCTGTCAGAAACTTGAACATACCGTGGACAGCGACAATATTTTGCAAAAGTTGCAAAACTGTTTTGTACAAGTGGTCAAATGGCAAGGAGATCTATTTCGATTTTTCAATACCAGTACTTTGGAGAGAGTCAAGTACCCACTAAACTGATTCTTATTTCTGTTTAACACAAGTTGCAGGATTTAATATGAAAACTCGAAAAAATAATACTTACGAGAATGTCCCATCGGTTTCCAAACCAATTCAACGTCCACCAAATGATCCATTACCAGTCATTTCTAGTACTACGAGCAGTGAGTCTGAAACATCTTTGACCAGCAGTGGTAATTTGTATCAAGCTGATGATGGACGCCATTTAGTGACTTAGGCTGAGCTGAATGATTTAATTCCAGATTTACATTTAACTAAGCAAGAGGCGGAATTACTATCTTCATGCATGCAGCAGTGGAAACATCTTGCAGTTGGGACAAAAGTAACAATCTATAGAGATAGAAGCTTGGAATTGGCTGCATATTTTGCAAAGAAATACTCTATTTTATACTGTACTGATGTTGATGGTTTATTTCAAAAAATTAACCAACCATATGACAAAACTGAATGGAGATTATTTATTGATGACTCTAAGTACAGTTTAAAGGCTCTTCTTTTGCATAATGGAAATGAAAAACCATCCATATAAATTGCTTATGCCGTTAATACAAAGGAAAATTACGAATTAATGACTGAAATTTTGACATTACTCAAATACAACGATAACAAGTGGAAGATCTGTGGTGATTTTAAGGAGTGTGATCTAAATTTCTTTATATATATAGCATAGACGATCGTAAATAACAGCAAATTAATCAGTTTCAGGTCACTGATTTGTTGATTGGCATGCCAGGAGGTTTCACAAAATATTGTTGTTTCCTTTGTCAACGAGATAGTAGCGCTGCATGTCATCATTACGTCAGAACGGAGTGGCGAAAAAGAACTGAGTATTAACTAGTGTCAGGAAGTTCGTTATTTTAACAGTCAAAATATGAAACGTTTATTTATACAGCTCGGAAACGAATCACAACCAAAAAGAATTATACCTATATATAAGTCAAGACTTTGAAAACATTTTTTTTCTTTCAATTAGAAATCTATAGAAATCTATATGTAGTCATACGACAATTGCAAAACAGGCGCGCATAGAAGCCCATTTGCGTGAAATGGAAGAGTTGAAGCAAGCTCAACGACAATTCGATGAAGAGAAGCGTTTCGAAATGGCACAACGTTTATAAAATGCGATTGTCAATGAGCTCTTCGTAGAGCGTGAGCGACAGGAACGCATCACTAAAGCTCAAAATGTGTGTTCATTTCTCAATAAACAAATCGAAGACCATGAACGCAATGAACTGGCTCAAAAAAGGCTAACATTTCGTGCGCCGACGATTTTGTTGAATGGGAACACAAGTTCTTCTTTGAGTAGGCACGGAATCTTATGGATAAAACCCTACAGAAGGACAGGCCTCTGTATCCGCTTGTAAAGCTGGTCAACAATAAAAACGGGAAAATCGAATTGATTGTGAACGTAAACTGTCCAAACATTTGGAAAGCCGTATCATTGTTGGTATATCGCCAATGATCAGTAGATGTAACTAAGTAAATAAATAAATAAATGAAAAGAATTATTGCAAGACGATACTAGGAAAATGAAATATTTCAAATAAACTATTAACTGATCCTAATAACGTTCTTCTTCCGAGGCTGCTCAAAAAATTGGGCCTTTTTAAGAACTTTGTTAAGGCTCTGGACAAAGATGGTGCAGCATTTAAATATTTGTTAGCGGTTTTTCCTAAAATTTCATATGCTAAAATCAAAGAAGGCATATTTGTTGGTCCTCAAATCAGGAAGCTATTGAATGATGACAATTTTTTATAATGTTTATTGGAGAAAGAATATGCAGCCTGGCAATCTTTCAAGAGCATTGTGAACAGTTTTCGTGGAAACAAAAAGAGTGAAAACTTCTGACAAATTTTTGTTGCATTAATGAAAAATTATCATGAATTAGGTGCACGAATGTTACTCAAAATGCATTTTCTTCATTCGCATTTAGATTTTTTCCATAAAACCTAGGTGAGGTGAGTGACGAACCGGGAGAGCATTCTTACCAACATTTAATGAAAATTTAAAGAAATTGTTAACGATTTTGGGACAAAAGCATCCGGGAGACTATTGCTGAACTCTAATACGTGAAATCGAACCAATAAAATACAAGCGGTGTTCAAAAAACGCCATTCACTTTTGAAAATTCATTGATTTTAAAATAAATGAATAATTTTTTTTATGTAAAAAACGAATAACAACATTTTTTTTCTACCTCGAAAACCTGACGTGATAGAGAAATCCCAATTACAGATTCGAATTCAGCCCACCAAATTGCCTTGGGAAAGATATTTGGTTGTTCCAGTCCAAAATCTTGTTGGCTAGTATTATCATCTGTTCCTCTTTATAGTGAATGATTTAGCTGGAGGAAATTGCCTCAAAGGAAGCTTGTTTAATCTTGAAATGACAAGACTTCTCGCTTTGAGGTTTTTGGAAGAACTCATTTTATTGATTTCTTAAATATTCATACAGAATACAGAAATTAAACTAGACAAATAAAAACTATTACAATACCTTATCACTAACGCTCCTTGTGCCATGCCACACAGAGCGGCCCCACACCCGCATGCGATAAGAGCGGAGTAAGAATCATTTCATCCCTTAAACTGTTTACGCTGCGTTTAGTATCCTAAGTTATTTATGATAGGTTCAAGTGGACTGTACTTATGTTGTTTTCAGCATAAGTCGTAAAACATAGCGGAAGATGCATGTGGCATCAATACGACTCAAAAATGCAATACCTAAATAAACACTAAAGGGAAAACTACGACGCTCCTTATCTAACACAAAAAATGTTTAACTTTAAACAAAGCTTGTGGAAATTGATTTTCTTCTTTTTTGTTAATAGAGACGTGTGTTTCCATGAGACAAGCACAATGGATTTAGCCTGAAATGATCTTTTCTAACCTAAATCGCTCCATTTCAACTATGCTAAATAAATCCTTTTTTATCATGTATAAATAATGGATTTTCTTTTACTACATTTACTACCTTTTTTCATTCTGGGGAAGGTTTATATGAATGACAGCCTATAAGGAAAAAATGAAATTTTGGAAAATCGACCAATTTATATGGGATGTACCAGAACGGACCGATACAGCCCATTTACAATTTCCAGTTAAGGCTAATAAAATATTAGGCTGTGCAAGTTCTAAGAAGTTTTACAAGTTTTGTAGTTTACCAGCCAGCCAGACATACGGATATCGGCCAATTGACAGCTGAAAGTTATGAAACACATTTAGTCAAAAGATGATCGTTATCTTATACACTGCCTTCTGGGTGTTATGTTTTTGGGCGTATCAAAGTTTATATAACTTCATTATCGGATGAACTTTTATTTAAGCCAAGCAGCAATTTGGAGTATTTATGTGCAAATAAACTTCCTTCATTGATGTCGACCAACAAATGTGTATGAAATAAATTTACTTTTCAACTTAGAACAGCGATGTGCTCTATCACATCCGGAATCAGCTCTTGGTTTAAGAGGACCTCTTACCATAAGAAATATTATACGCGAAGTTTAGAGAGCGATGTATACAAAATTTTTAGGAGTTGAACCTAGTCGTCTTATTCTAAAGTTTTTTTCCGATTGGACCGATTTTGACCAACTTCGAACTTATCTTGTTTGCCAGTATGTGACACATTCACTGGTTCTGCTCATGGCTGGATTCACTGGATCAAAAAGTGGTTTGGTTGAGTTCGTTTCGGAACTGATTTGTGGCTTTTTAGTAAAAATATACTTGTTTTCGGTTTTTTCAACCCAATAACCGCAAAACTAGAACCAACTTCGGAAATCGGTTTCCAGGTGAAGAATCAAATTTCCATCGCACATCCATGACTGAGAAACAATGTTTCTCTTGCGCACGGAATGTGCTTGTAGTGTCAGCTTTCTTTTCAAACATTTCAACTTTCTAAACTCTGACTAGCTTAACTATTAGTTTACTTGTTTGCCACTGCTTCCATTGCTTTACCTTTTGACCCTCGTGTAATGTGCTCAGTATTCTTTTCTTTATTTTTCTTAACTTACTGAGGTGTCTTCAAAATATTTTAACACGCCAGATTCAGGTATGATGACTAACTACCTGTCCTTTTTTTGCTTGGTCCTTGTTTCCTTGTTACCAAATCCGTTGAAGGAACGCAGAGAAACCAGGAGGGTATGTGAGCATGTGTTGTGTGTGTGCAGGATTTGCAGTTTTCTCTCTGTGTGTGTGTGTGTGTTGTTGCTTTTGTTTATTTTACGTCTGGAAACAAAACTTTATTTTCATTTTTATTTTCCGTAGCAGCTTAAAATTACTCGAGAAAATACGTGACTGAGTTTATTTTGGTTAAAGGGAAAACGAAATGATGCAAACTGAATTTAAGTGTTGTAGAAACAGAGCCAGAGCCATGGTGAGAAAAGTCTTTAAATAAAATATAAACAAAAAAATATCAACAAGTTTTTCTGTTGTTGATTTTGCCGTTTCACTGTGAACATGAAAAGATTTTCAATTTATCGAGTATAGGAGAAATACGATGTGAAATGTTAATAGCATTTTACGTCTGTGCGAATAGTTTTTGCAATACGATTTCTTTTAAATTAAATATTGTTTGGTGAATGCAAAAAATTGATTAAAATAAAAAAACTGGGATGAAAAATAATTCATGAGGAAACTACATACTGGCTAGAGGAAATAAAGAATGCTGTTAATATGGAAATTTGATTTTCAGGATATATTCAGAATGCAAAATGCAAGCGATAAGAAGACCTCCTGACCAATGCAAAATTTAGACATAAAAATCGGTTTTCAGTTTATTCATATGTTCTATGCCAAGACTGTAAACCCATCCTAAACCGACACTGTTATAAACCGAATCGTAAGCCAAGCCATTGGTACTCAGAAAACTACGAATCGAACTAAAAAGCTTAATTCTATTTAGGACAATTAGTTCTCCATTTCATATTGATATTGATAAATTATATATTTACATTTATAATTATGTTGATATCTTTTATGACACCTAATGGATATTCCAAATAGGGCTTCATAGTTGATTATTCAGTCACTGATATTAACTTTATTTCAATTTTATCAATGACTGCGATGAACAACACCTAAAAATGGGAAAACTTCATCATAATAATAGTAGTTTTTAATGGTTACGATGAGCGCGTTGCGTTTATTTTATAAATATGAACCCATATTTGAATAAATAAGTATGTACATTAACAAGCAAAATTCTTGGATCTGGAACGTTGCTAATCTACACAACATTCATAAAGTGGAAATGCATACCTAGGAAGTCGCTATTTGGTGCGAATTTTGAGTCGGCGGCACCATTAGTCCGCAATTCTTTGAAAACGATACCACCTCCGTCAACGGCGTGCACTACAGATCAACGACAACCAATTTATTTCAGTTCAAATTGTACGGCTTTGTACCGCTTACCCCTAAAACGCAAGCCTCTCTACCCGATCCTGTAATTAAGCAGGCAAAGGATGATGCTTGCGTACAAAAACAAAGTAGTGTGGCCTTGTGCCAGGCGCCCTAGGAATAGGTGGATTATGTCTTGGGATCCACCTATAATATGACATCAAACTGATCTTGGAACTCGTTTTTCGAAAACCAAGTAAAGGGGAGAGTCATAGTTTAACAAGACACAGCCTGGCAACAGGTGCGGTTATAGAGAAGCCGTCGAGAGATATCAGAAGATTTATCTTTTCCGTTTTTAATAGTTGTACGACCAAGGAGTTCCTTCGCGGAGAGATCTGGTTAATAGATTATGATTGCTTTGCTGTGTTGATATTCTCTTCTCGGACATTGAAAATCTATGCCGTAGATAATGGACTACCAGTTCCATGCGAGGTATGATAAAGCAAAACTGGAGTAGCTTGTCTGCGAAACCCAGACCATAGGGTTCTTCTCTTCTGGTAGCACGGGTGACCAGGGGCCCAAGGAACATTGTTCTTTCCTGGTCAATGGTGTTGAACTCCTTGTGGGAGCATCGTGCTGGCTGTGATTACCCGAACAAGTGCTTTCAGTACTTTGCGTTGCATTTTGCGTTGGTAAAGGAAGGCTGAAACTTGGAAAACACTGTTCATGTTTTCCTAGATTACTCAACTCCTAACCTGGAGGTAGCTCACTTCATACCAAGTGACTACAACGGTACTTCGGCCGAGAGAGGAAGCGGGCCCCGAGGAAGTTTTTCCAAGGGAACCTACTTCTAATCTCAAAGGTAGTTCGACTAATCCTTTCGGGATTAGTTTGGGTACCCTAAAGGGTGTCGCAAGAAGTAAAGAAATATAACCAAGAAAAGAATTATAGAAAACAGCACCTGTGTGATGGCACACCATGGGTAAGGCCTCAAGGTGAGACTCATGTAAACATACACATTTGATTTGAGTCCAAATTGTACGATAAGGGCTTAGAAAATTTGTGATTTTATTGGGATGGTGCTAAATGCCACAAAGCGAACCCTAAAATTGATATACTGCATGAACGATTTAAAAGTATGGTTACTTCAGGCGGAGGCGACGTAGTTTGGGAACCAAAATCATACAATTGGATACCGCTAGATTCTTTTATGTGGGATTTTTTGAGGTCACAAACCTATGACAATAAGTCGCAATAGACGACTCAAAGTCAGTATAACCCAAGCTATTGTCCATATCCGGATGAAATTGGTTATTCAGTTTGTATAAACATGATGTTTATACTTATCTTTTTTGCCAAAACTTGTTAAAATTGATGTTTATACTTATCTTTTTTTTACCAAAGCTTATTAAAACTGAAAAAGAATTTGCAAACGTTCTATAAACATACCTAATATTAAATCAAATTGTACTTTATGCTACCGTTTCTGCCCTTTTTGGGGTAAAGATATTGTGAATTGTTCATAAGGAAAATGTCAAATAATATTTAACGAAAGCCAGAAATGACACTAAATTGATTGCAGCAATAACAACAACGGTCCATTTGCCCTGGCTGCATTCAATCAGCTTCTAATTCTTCCCCCAATTTTATTCACATTTAGTGATTTCGAAACCGCCAGTCTGGCAAGGCTGTCAGCTGTTAAAGAGTTATAATGTCAAGTGTTATTTGTTTAGTGAAAGATTTGCCATTTACGAATATATTGTTAAAGAACGCGTAAAAGTAGCTAAAACTTACTACAAAAGTGATGATTTAGACGTGGGCACTTTTAGTGCTTTATAGTCACCACCATCGACCTACCGTGCGTGCAAGGTATTGATTATAAACAAAAAAGCAAGATTATAAACAAATGTGAAGAGACTAAAAGTGTTACAGATTTGGTCAGGCCTGTGCATCATCACAATGTGCTTCTGTTAGCAAAAGTGTGACAGATAATCCGAATTTTAATTCAGTGCACATGGTAACCAACTTTTTTTTGGCCTGTAATTGTTGATTACAAAGTGAATGATATATACAGGTAGTTTCAACAAGATAGTGCCACGAGCTACACAACACGAAAAATTTTGGATTTATTGCATGAAAAGTTAACAGAAAGCGTAACTGAACGTTCTAGTGACGTAAATTGGCTACCAAGATCATGCAATTTGACGCTGTTAGAATTTTTCTTTTTTGTAGCGCTACGTCAAAGATTGTGTTTTCCCAAACGTTGGAGTATTTGAAACCCCAAATTTCGTCAAGTTAACGTCAAGATACCGTCGAAAACTATCTCAGAAGGATTCATTGCTGCAACCAATCTAGAGGCAGCCATTAAAATGACATTGTATTCGGCACATAATAGCTAGGCTTAAGCATCATAATGAAATGAAAGTTTTATGGAAACCATTACTTTATGCGTGCCTTATTTAACTTTAATTTTGAACCCAAAAAATGGATGACTAGGTATATGTTGCAGTCCATGAAGATGTTACGTGCCACCGAGTTAACATTTCAACGACATTATGTTTCAACTACGTTATATTCCATATAGAGTGGCATATATGGTGCTTTAATACATCACACACGGAATGTTTTATTCCATTTCAACATCGATTGATTCTATTTGGAAAATCCTTTACATTGCCAACATAAAACGTGAGGTATCTATAGAAATGTTGAAATATATTATTTCTTATACGATATGATTTTTTTACTTTTATGTAAAGGGGAAATTAATTCCATATTAATAGAATAATAGAAAGTGATGTCGAAATTTGAAAGTTACTAAATGACCTGTGCACTGGAAACATTTTTCCAAAGCTTGATTTGGTTTTCGAGATATCCCGCCAGAAATTTCGGGTAAATGATTTATTTTCATTTTTTTCTAATCTTTTACTAATAAGCCTATTGATTATATAAAGTGTAGTAAAAAGAAATCCCATATTTTTGCATGACATTGTGGGCTTTATTCAGCATATTTACAAAGATCCGATTTGTGCCAAATATTCAGCGTTCTACTTGGAAACTTTTTGCTATTTTGAAGGTAATTCCATTATACTTCTGTCATAGGAAACTCCATACCTATTGGCAAAAAACTGGAGCAGAGAAATTTAACTTGCTTCTCCTGAGAAGAAATTTTCACCAGTAAAATCATTCGCCATAGACAGAAAAACGACTTGATGCCAGGTACGGATTATATGGGAGATATGTAAGAACCTGTCAAACAATTTGTATTGGCTAACGCTATCATGAGGGAATACAATTTCTTCCTTATTGGTCAAAGCTGGCCACTTTTTGACGATTATTACCTTTAGGCAAACCAATAGTTAATAGTGAAGGTGCGAGTTAAAAGGTTAGCTGCGAGAGAGTAGCTTACGATCCCAACAAATACACAGCAAAACATTTTTGACCGTTATTACTGGCTTGGCCATAGTTTGCACTGGCTTACCGCTTTTCGACCATAACCGCTTTTGCTTGTCGCTGTCTTAAGTGACTCATTTCCTACCGCCAGTCACCATCCATTTCAGAAATGGATTGATTTTTTTGGATTCAGCAGTATTTCTAGGATGAAAATTCGGTCTTAAAGCTATTCTTTTGCATTAATTCGCTTTGCATCAACACATTGAGTTCTTTTTTGTATCAAGTGGTTGAAAATGATTTTTTTGTGGAATGTTAAGCTTCTGGAAATTCGAAACAGTGCTTACACGACCGTCAGACTGGACGATTTCAATTATGTTATCGATATTAACTAATTGCCTACCACAGTATCAGGACCGTAAATAACAAAAAAAAAAAACAAATTTTCTTGCATCCCATGAATAAGATATGGCAGAGCTTCTTACATTCAGTGGGGTTTCACCCATTTTATTTGTAGACTCTCCCAACGTCACCTACAGTATAACGAAGATTCCAAACGTTATGATTTGAGAAGAATTTACAAGACTATCCGACTGCTCGACTACTCGAATTGTTCATCAGATACATCGAGGTGACCGCCGCTCAAATGATGCGATAGTCGCATGTACTAACCATCGCGCCATGGTCTGCCACCATAACCGTAAATGCTATTCCCATTTTCAGCTGTTTGATTTGCTTTGTCAACTTTATCGAAGAAAAACTGTAAAATATTTGCGTAAACTACATTTATACTTAATAAATATACTAACTATGAGCTATATGTATAACCTTGAATTATAAACATTAACTAATTGTATTAATTACCTAAATTATCTAAATCAAAATATTAAGTTAAATTGTACTATTAAGTACAACTACATGAAATCGTATGTATGCGTTTTTATTGAAACTAGCGGTATTGTGAATTTGTCTTATTCAATAATGCCAAAAACCAAAACGGAATGTCAAGAACATACTAAAAACCAAGAGAACCGAGGTTTCTTGGCACTTATAACTTAAGAACAATTACTTCTTGTTTTGTAACCCGCCCAAGGTGAGCACGAGCTGCTCTGTTTGCAGCTTACTCCAAATAGTACAATGAAACAAAACCATCTTCCACCTGGAAAATTTTATTGAAATTGAAGAAAAACATTAATTTATTTTAATGATGTATGGAAAGCCGTTGGTGCACTGGTGCTTTCTGGTTCAGTGATATAAATTATAAAGCATTAAAATGTGTGATTTTTTGATAGTCGAGCTATTTTGGAAAAAATTCGATAATTTTGTTGACGCCAGTTAAACACAAAAAATATAATTCGAGTAGTTTTGCGAATTTACAGTTTTTGTGCGAAATTTGATATGGGTCGTTTAAGATATTAAAACATATTTCAGGTAGTGAAATAATGAATTTCTGCAACAATTTGATGAGCTTTCCTACCAGAAATAATGCGACATTGCCTCCGTTTTCTTTGTCAGAGTTTAGCTAACGTAGTGTATAATGTTTGCTAAATTGGGTATAACTTCTTATAAGCTATGAAAATATGAATATATAGGGTAAATCGGTAATTGTATGATAGGTAGCAGAATGGATATGGCAATGTGATCGGTTTTCATTTTGACATTCTACTTCGGCAAATGCTGAATATTTACCAAATTCGGTTAAAGTTAGTGAAACTACATAAGAAATATGAATGTAAGAAAATACGTGTAAAATCTGTCATTTGTATCGGAGGTGTCAGAAAGGATTGGATTAATTAATCGATTGGCTGTACCAAGTCTTAAGAGTGTACCATAAAGATTTACGACAGCTACGAATATCGTGACCACCATGAACAACCGATTTTCATGGAAACGCATTTCTTTAAAAGATAAAACGATAACGATTCTTTCTGGGCGTTACGTTTTTGCGTTCTAATTATTATATAACGGGTTATACATTTAAATGACACCGTTAGCAATTGTTTGTGGGGCTAAGTAAAATATTGTTTTTTTCTGGGATAATTCTCAAACGTTGGAGCATTTGAAAACCAATATTCGTCAACTTATTGCCAAGGTAACTCTAAAGAATCCACTAATGCAACCGATCCAGAGGCTGGCATTTTGTATTTCATACATACTGGAAAGGTCCGAGCATTATAATGGAATAAAAGTTTCATTTAAATCATAGATTTATATGTGTTTTATTTAATAAATAGATAACCCGGTACCTTTCCTCCAGATGTTACTCTTGCCTACGAATGAACCAAGAAAAAACCAAATTTTGGAAAATCGGTCAATTTGTATAAGTGGTTCCGAAGGGAGTGGGTCTATATAGCCCAATTCCCAGCTATCATCTAGAAAAATGTTAAGCTGTGGCACGTTGGAAGAGTTTTCATAAAAATTTAACGCTGTTGCTGTGCCTTCCAGCCAAACGGGTAGGCAGACGGCACTCAATCATCTTAAGAATTCTGAAACAAATTTGATTCTTCCGTGTTACGCTTTTCGTATCATTTCTTCGGTTCATTATATATTAATAAAAAAAATGGGATGCAAAGGACAGTGTAAATTAATGATACAAAGAGATTTTAGCCCTTGTTATTTGTTGAGTTTTATTCCGCATATCTATTTTTTGGTCTCAAAAGTAAAGTAAATAAAAAAACACACACAAAGCTATGGTTCTGATCAAATTTCTATTTTTTTATAAAGGGTGTCTCAACAAGAATGCAAGATTTAAATTTGACGCCATTCGAAGTGTTATTGCTTGACATTTGAACAATTGTTATTGTTTGCTAGTAGAAGGTACGAGGTTAGTAAAAATGGAGCGCTACACGAATGAACAACGCATTCTCATTGTGAAATTGTTTTACCAAATTGGTGAACGTTTTGCGGCTACAGTTCGCAAATTGCGATCAATTTGCTCACAATAATGCTTCAAAAAAGTCAACTGTAAAGAGATTAATGGATAAATTTGCCAAAACTGGGTCTGTTAGTGATGTACAGACGCCTTCGACCAGTTCGATTGACCGAAAATGTCGCAGCTGTACGTGATGATGTCGCTCAAATTTCATTTACCTCAATCCGACACCGAGCGCAGCAAATTGATGTCTCCAAATCCATTATGCAGCGAATTTTGAAGAAAGATTTGCATCTTCATGCATACAAAGTTCAATTGATTCAGGAACTGAAGCCAGCTGACCATGGACAGCGAAGGGAGTTCGTTAATTTGGTATTGGAGAGACAACATGAAAATGCTGATTTTGCCGATAAAGTCATCTTCAGTGACGAGGCCCATATCCATCTTGATGGCTCCGTCAGTGGGCAGAATTGTCGCATTTGGGGTGAGGAAAATCCTCAAGTGATTCACGAGAAGCAAATGCATCCTCAACGTGTCAATGTGTGGTGTGGATTTTGGGCTGGAGGAATCATTGAAATTTTTTTTTTTGTGAAAATGAGGCATGTTAACCGCAAACAGTCAATGGTGTCCGGTATCGTGAAATGAAGAAATAGAAGTGAAGAAATAAATGTGGAGGGCATGTGGTTTCAACAAGACGGCGCCACATGTCATACAGCCAGAGAAACAATTCAATTGCTGTATCAGTCATTTAAACCTTGCGCTCTTGTTGGAACACTCTTTATGTGCTCGTATATCCGGCGTTAATGGTCAGCTGGCTTTAAATGTTTGCATGAGTTGAACTCTATATGAAGGGAGGTGCAAATGCAAATCCAAATTATGTCATAATGAACCATAATATAGACCCAATTGCTGAGAAAGCCGCAGAATCCAACAAACAAATAAACAAATTCGGATTATCGTCTACACTTTCACAACAGAAGTGATGCAGTGCATACATTGCAATGACACAGACCTTACCACGTCTGCTAAGCTCTCAATCTCTTTAAATTGCTTTATAATCTTGCTAATTCCTTGCAAAGTATTTCAACTATGACGACCATAATCACCCCGTAATTCAGTTGTTGAATGATTCAAATTCGTAAATGGCAAACCTTTCACTAGAAAAATAACACTTCAGATGACAGGTATTAAACAGCTGACAGCCTTGACAGACCGACGGTTTTGAATCCACTAAATGGATAACTTTTTATAACCTTGGCTGAAAAATCGCCAGTTTTTCTAGTTATGTATTTGAGATTAGAATGTCTCAGAGATAATTCTCGATGAGAGTGGAATTGTTTGTATTTAATAGGCTCAAAAAGATGATTAACTAGATTCTTCAAAATTTAAATTTTATATTTCTAATAAAAAGTATTCCAGCCATCTAGCTAGTCCAGATGCCGCATTACTTCGAAGAGTCTTTATTTCCATAATTATATTAGTTTTTTTTTTACAGTGTAACGCTTTTTTACAAGATTTACTCTATTGAACAATACTCGTGTAATGAATGTGTGACGCCCACCTGACTTCGTTTACTTTCCTGGACGGATAATATTGTAAGACCCCTCACAAAATAAGATTTTGTGTGCTAATTTTTTCTCATTTCGTTGCCTTTAAAATCCAATTAAACATTTAGATAATACTCAATCATATGCAATAAAATGTACACATTTTACGAGTGTATCTGTTGGCCTTATTAAGGATTTACAAGGGTATGTGTTCCGTACTGATGATTTCCGGAAGGAGAAAAAACTAACCATCCTTTAATAAATTACAAGTGTGAAGACCAAACACCAAACTAACAACAGCAACAAAGAAAAAGCATTTCAACAGCAATAAAATCGTTGTAAAAGAAAACGGAAGTAGGAATACAAATGCGGATAAGGATTTCAAGCTTCAGTTTGTTCCATGCCAAGATGGGTCAGCATAAAATGTTTTGTAGATTTTTCTTTCTATTGTTTTATGTATTCTCAGGATTGTTTTCGTCTTGCATTCGTTTTTGGGGATGGAATTTTATTACTACCCATAAATCTTCTTTTAAAGTAATAAAACCGTCTTATGTGTTTTATTTGGTAGTAAAATCAAGCGCCCCTATAATTGAACTTAAATTATTAACAACCTTGTACATTAAGGTGAGTCGCAAAAATAAATTTCTATGATCACCATCTAAAACTAAACATGAATAGGGATTCATGAGTAATTACATGATTTTTTACAGTTTATTTGTTAATGGCGAATGCGTTGTCCATACCTTTAAAAAATTATTACGAATATCGCACAAAATTTAGTTCATTTAATGAAGATTTGCTAAATGTTTCAGGTCAGGGTCGAGTCACTCGTGAGCTAAACTCTTTCAAAACCGCCTCCAAAACGTTTGTTCTCCGAATGTGATGTAGCAGTTTTGTTAAACGGATTTTTAAGTACATAAAATGGGACTTAGTATAAGAAGGCGGTCCCGATCTAACGTATAAATGGTGCCAGTAGTTAAAAAAAAATATTTTGATAAAAAGTGTCAACCTTATGAAACATGTTTAAAGCTTCAGTGCGCTGCGTTGTTTAGTATTTTTATTTGAGCCATTAAAATTAAACGATTTCAGTGAATTTGTAAACATGGAAAAAATTGGTCACCGTGTTGTAATTCAATATTTTCATTTGAAAGGTCTCAGTCCAACCAATATTAGCCGAGCTAGATTCTACTCTGAGAGGATCTGCTGCTTTATTTACGACTGTA
Organism: Philornis downsi; assembly: GCA_019455685.1. Classification (NCBI taxonomy): domain Eukaryota; kingdom Metazoa; phylum Arthropoda; class Insecta; order Diptera; family Muscidae; genus Philornis; species Philornis downsi. The sequence continues at coordinate 45,276 of JAHXMU010000359.1, read as the reverse complement.
AAATATTGAGTAGCAGAATTTAAACGAGGCTGTACGAGCTGACAAAACGAACACCGTGGTGGTCGACCAATTGAGGTGTCCATGCCAGACACGGCTAAGAAAATACACAAAATAGTATTGAATAATCGTAGCTGCAGTGATAGCCATTTTTAAAATTGCTGTACATCAGATATTGGCCAAAGATTTGAAGATGAGAAAACTGTGCGAAAGATGGGTGCCGCGCTTACTTTCAACAGAGCAAAAACAGTGACGTAAAGATGTTTCCGTAGAGTGTTTGGTAATGTTTGTCCGCACTAAAGCCAAATTTTTGCGTTTTTGCCACTACTTCACACCGCAGATAAAGGAATAGTCAAAACAGTAGCCTGGAATGGAAGAACCGTGTCCAAAAGAAACGAAGACGGTTCCTTCTGCAGGTTAGTTATAATGATTATTAGAAAGGAAAACCCATTAACGGCGAATGTTATGCTAACTTAATGCAGCGTTTAAGCAATGAAATTAAGGAAAAAGGGACGAATTCGGTGAAAAAGAAAGTGTTGTTTCATCAAGAATTAAAGTTCGAATTGTTTCATCAGGCACATTTTTCGACATATTTAGCTCCTTCGGACTGTTTTCTATATCCAAACTTCTAAAAATGACTCGGTGGTAAAAGATTTGCCAAGAATGAAGAGTTGGAGTCTATTTTAAGGACCTTGATGGCCATTTTAAGGAGCTTGACAGTTCTTACTATAAATAGTGTGTAGAAGCTATTGAATATTGGTGGAAAAAGTGTATCCAGGTAAAAGGATATTATGATGAAAAATAAAGACAATTGTTCCCAACATTCTTGTGTCTTCTTTGTTAGGTCGGCCAGTTTTGGGATCGCCCTCATCTGTTATTGAAACTTAATGTACTAGGATTGAATGTAATGATCTGACAGATCTCTCTTCTTAAATATTGTTTAAGTGGAAACACGAAAATAAAGATACGGATTCATGTAATTATTGGTGATCCCCGCAAATGTTATAACGGCCATGATTTATGCATATGTGCCTAGAATATCCGCGTTCTGTGCAGACCAGGCGCTTCTATTCGAATGGCAGATGTTCTTGATAAATATTGGGTTGTTCTGAAAGTTCATTCGGTTAATTCGTTAGTTCACCATACAGTTCCTTCAAACACTATCATAACTTTCTGCCACCTCTTCTCCAAATTCTACTATTGCTTACTTGTGTTCTCATTCTAGTTGTAAGTTGTTTTAGCGTTAAAAAAATAGTGTTAGAAATTGGAAAAAATAAGTGAAAAAGAGCATTATGGCAGCATATTATGCTGTAGTATTTCCGAAAAGGAAAGACGGCTGCTGAAGCCAGCTGAAAAATAAAGTCTGTTAATGAAGAAGACGGACCAAATGAAAGAACTTGCCAGAAATGGTTTAAAAGATTTTCTACGGGCGACTTCTCCGTAAGGGACGCTCCCAGATCAGGACGACTAAAAGAAATTGTTTTCGAGAAGGTAAGAGAAGAGAAGGTATTGTTAATAGCCGTGCAACAGTTAGGGAAATAGCTGAAATAATCGAAAAATCAGTCAATCGTCTTGACGTCTGCGATAACCTAAAGATAGGAAATAACAAGACACCATTTCTGAAGAAACTCATCACAGCGGATGAAAAATGGATAGATCCACTTCTAAAATGGGCCTTCACCCCAGAAAGGTGATGTTATCGATTTGGTGGGGTGTCAAAGGAGTAGTCTTTTTTGAGCTTCTCCCCAAACGATTAATGCGGACTACTTTGCATAATTACTTTGCATACTATTGCATAATTAGAGAAATGGAATTCGGGATTGGAAGAAAAACAGCCGAGGTTCATCAATCGGAGAGACGTCATCTTTTATTGTGACAACGCCCGACCTCACACTGCCTTGCGGATCCATTAGAAACTGTCAGAGCTTGGGTAGGAAGTTGTACCTCACCCACCGCACTCCCCAAACCTCACCCCGTCCGACTATCGCCTATTTCGCAGTCCGAGCAACCACTTGAAGGATGTGAATTTTTATAACGACGAGGAAGTGAAAAATCGAATTGAACGTTTTTTTTTTTTCAGAAAAAAAAAAAAACACGCGAGTTTTATAAGAAAAGAATTAAAAAGCTCCCAGAGTAGTAGGAAGAAGTTATTAAAAAAGGGGAAGATTATATAATAGATTAAAATAATTGTTTTCTTGAGTATAAATTTGCGATGGACAGTACAGGAATGCACTTTTAGTAAAAACTGTAATGTGTACTGTAACTGCCACACCAAAAAGCATAAATTCGGATGTGGATTTGTCGAAAATAAGAGACTTAGACACCATGTCTAGAGCAGTTCAAGCCCGTGACATCAAGACCACGAAAAACAAAGATGAGAAGACCAAAGACACATTCTATGAATGCCTAGGGAAAGGATTTGACCGCTGCCCTGACCACGAATTAAAATTGTCTGAAGAGATTACAATAACCAAATATTAGGGGAATGTATTTTTAGACCAACAGTCGGTCTAAGTTCATAGCAAAGCAAACGAATTCGAACTTTCTTTCACAATGGCTCATAGTATGACAGTAAGTGAAGTCAAATTCCCGGGTAAACGTGTGTATTCCCAGATCATAACAAGAGAAAAATCTGATCTCGTAGTAATACGTGAACGGCATTGTTCTAGTACCAAGGATGTGCACGTGATCCGTGTTGCTAACATGGAATCGGATTGCCATTGGTAAGATGCTCCACCAAATCTTGAAACTACTTTAAAAAATCCTAGTTCTAATCCTATCACATAGTGGAAACATTTGTTCAGTATGTGTCAAGTGTCGCAAAAACAGATCTTATGTAAGAAAAATCGCTGCAGCCAATTATAAGACGTGCTGTGGAGAAAAACCTTAAAGAGAAGTGAAGAGAAACGCTTCGATGTTTTAAGCGTAAGAGACAGTTTTGGAAAGAGTAAAAGTAAAGATATGAAAAGGTATAGGGACAGAAGTGAAGAAGGCCGAAAGGTCAATCAAATATTAAAAATCAAAGATCGTAAAACGTGCATCATAATTCAGTAGGAACAGCTGTGGAAATCTCTCCACAGATATATAAAGTATGCTATAATTATTGAGGCGGCATTATTATAAGTTTCTAGTTTTGGATGACAGCACAAGCGATGATTCAAAATCACAGATTATGGAACACGCACCCCAATCTATTAAGAACAGCTGTGAAAATCTGGTCACAGATATTAAAAAATATGCTGCCATTATTGAGAGAGAATGGTTATAAACTTCTAGTTTTAGATAACAGCACAATAATGAATTCAGACGAATGTCCGACAATGACATAGATTGCCCAGTTCAAAGTCAAAGTGAGATCACAATCTAAGACCAACACAAAGATGTAGGTGTTGACGATCTGTCGGCGAAACTGTTTAAGACCAGTGGATTTCGCTTGGGAAATGCATATCCGATAATTGAAATTTGCATTTTGGAAATCTCATCGCATATATGCGGATTATGCTGTAATTATTTAGAGAGATTTGTTATGAGATTCTGGTTTCGGATGGCAGCACAAGTGTTGAATACAGGATAATTACTGACGATAACGTAGATTCCCCAGCACCAAAGCAAAGCGAGATCAGATTCGTAGTATCAGAACTTAATATCAACAAAACTGCGAGTGCTAGTGATCTGTCGGCGGAACTAATTTAGACCGGTGGATTTCGCTTGGGAAATGCATATCCGATAATTGAAATTTGCACTGTGGAAATCTCGCTACAGATATGCAGATTACGCTGCAATTATTTAGAGAGCATTTTTATCAGTTTCTAGTTTTAGATGGCAGCACCGATCCAAAGCTCAAAAGCACTTAAAATGTTGACAGTGGCACACGGTGAGAGTACTCTGACTCAAAAAAATGTGGTGAAAATGTTGAGAAAGTGAAGAAAATTGTTATGGAGAATCGTCGAATCACAATTAGAGAAGTTGTTGAGGATTTCGGCACATCGGCTGGCTCATGCCATGCAATCTTTTCGGAAATTTTGAGCATAAAGCTGGCTTCAGTTCCTGAGTCAATTGAAATTTGTATGCATGAAGATGCAAATCTTTCGTCAAAATTCGCTGCATAGTGGATTTGGAGACACCAATTTGCTGAGCTCGGTGTCGAATTGAGGTGGATGGAGTTTGAGCGACATCGTCACGTACAGCTGCGACATTTTCGTTCGATCGATCTGGTCGAAGGCGCGTGGATGTCTTCACATCAATAACAGGCCCAGTTTTGGCAAATTTATCTATTAAACTCTTTACAGTTGACTCTTTTGGAGCATTTTTGTGACCCCAAATTGATCGCAACTTGCGAACTGTAGCCGCAAAACTTTCAATCTCACAATGAGAATGCGTTGTTTATTCGTGTAGCGCTTCATTTTTACTAACCTTGTACCTTCTACTAGCAAACAATAACAATTGTTCAAATGTCAAACAATGACACTTCAAATGGCGCCAAATTTAAATCTTGCGTTCTTGTTGGGACACCCTTTACATTTGTAAACTTGTGGGAAGAAATTGTAATACCAAATTAAAAAAATTTCACAATTTTACAAATATATTATCGAAATTATAATGACGAAAAAGAAATAAAAGTTGTTCAGTGCCATTAATTCCTTTCATGAGCAAACAATATCCTGTGGAATTTGTTTCTCACGAAAAAAAAACACAGAAGATAGTTGTTAGAAAAATCAATGCTTTTTCCCGTAATTTCTAAGCGGAAAGCAGTAAGTTATATTTAAATTCAATATGTAATAATTTTGTTCCTTTCATTGTGCATTAATTAACCACTATGTAACAAATCAAAAAAATAATGGGCGAGAGCATATGCAAGTTGATTCGCTTGACTGAATTTTTTGCACTGATTTTAAATTCAATTGTAAATGGTATAGTTATGAAATTCTTTCTAATCTTTCTTATTCATAACTTCGAAATTTATTATTTAAAGCTTCCTATACTATTCTAGAAAAACTTTTGTTCATCGCGTGAAATCCTCTCTTTTATCTTACAATATTTTGAATTTAAATTATAATGCTAAAGCAACAAATGACAGTTTTACGACTTTTTTTCCACACCTCATTAAAATAAATTAATATTTTCTTTTAATTATAATAAAATATGTCAGGTAGAAGATAACTTTATTCCATTGTTGGTGACAGATATCATGTTGTCGCATTCATTTGGCACATTTTCTTATATATAGTGGATCCTGTAGAGTACACATGGAATGAGTTGACGAAAGTACTAAAAGAATCATGTTGTTCACAGTATGGGAGCGTTTGAAATTAAATGTTCTTTAATTGCATGGATGCCTAAAGAGTTGAACAGACAAGAAAATAACTGCGATATGAGAAACGACAAACCTTTTTCTTTGAAATCCAACATTGATTAAAACTTTTTCAGTTGATACTTAACATCTTCCACTAATCGGCGAACAATCGAACGTGGCATCTCTCTCCGATGCATTTCTTCCTGGGCTAGATTTGATTTTAGTTGGGGAATATAAAAAGATATGGTAAAAATAAATCAATAATTTTTCCGGTAGATGGCTTTAGCAATCTGTCTCTTAAGGCCAATAAGTTCGATGACATTAGAAAGATAAGATTTCGTACTCAAACAACTGCATAGAAAGTTCTGTGAAATCAGTATTGTTTGAGAGGGCCTCAAAGGTGGATAAAAGAAAAGAAAAAGAAATCCATAATTTTTCCGGTAGATGGCTTTACCAATCTGTGTTTCATGTTAAATAAGTTCGATCGGGTTACGCTAAATGGCATTAGAAGGATAAGATTTCGTGCTCAAAAACTGTATAGACAGTTCTGCGGGAGCGCGTCAAAGGTGGACAAAACAAATTAGAGAATATGCCATATTTTACAGACGGCCAAGCCAGGTGGCTGGAAATGGGAATAGTATAGGATTATCCATTTTTCGCTTTCAAGTAAAGTTAAATAAGACACAACTAAAGTCATGATTTTGGTGAAACTTTAACATTATAATATAATAAACTTTAACATTATAAACATTATATTGAGTGCTTAACCCTTGCAATTATGTACGAAATACAATATCTTTTAAATAACCGCTTCTAAATTGGCTGTAGCAGTGGATCTTTTTGAGGTAGTTTTCAAAAAAAAATAAGGAATAAATGACAGCTCCACACTATATGGCGCAACAAACAGTCATTTTTTCAGTTGCAATGGCTTTTCTAAAATCGTTTCTGGCTTCTCTGAGCTCCATAGCCCACAATTTTGCTTATTGACGTAACCGCCGAGTGAGAAATGAGCTTCATCGCTGAAGAAAATTTTGTTCGATTGAAAGGCCACGTTTGAATCATCACTTCTGTAGTATTTTTTTTTTTACTATTTTCACGCGTTCTTCGGTTGTTAAACGATCCATTTTCGTAAATGGCACACCTTTCACTAACTAAATAACACTTCAGATGACGGGTATTTAACATGTAACAGCCTTGCCAGATCAGAGGTTTTGAAACCACTAAATGAATAACCCTATATCAATGGTCCTGATCATACGCAGTGTTGGTCTCGTCGATTCCCTTCCGGAATTTTTGGTGCATCACGTTCTGGGAAGCCAATTGTCGAAAATGTCGATAAAATAATGGATATGATTTGGTTCGACTACGGTGAGCGCTACTTCGATTTCGCAAGACCTAAACAGTGCACAAAAGACTGCTTAAAACCACTTGATTAAGGCTGGACACAAAAAGGAGCTTGATCGGTGCCGCACGAATTAATACAAAAAGCCCTGACGGATGGAATTTCCATCTACGAATTTTTACTGAATTGCAACAAAATCCATTCATTTCTGAAGCGAATTGCGACTAGTGATGAAAATGGATGATCTACGACAACAGCAAATGGCAACTGGTGATGAAAAGTGGATGACCGACGACAACAGCGAATGGCGACGGGTGATGAAAAGTGGATCAACTACGACAAGCACAAACGGTTGGATCGGGGTGACTCGACACAAACCGTCGCCAACCCATGATTGATGGCGAGGAAGGTTTTACTGAGTGTTTGATGAAATTGGCAGGAAATCATCTATAATGAATTGCTCTCCAACTGCCAAACTCTTTGGATGAGTACTGTCAACAATTAAAGCGCCTGAAAGCAGCAATCGTCTAGAAGCAGCTAGCTATGACCAGTAGGAGAGGCCTTATGTTCCATCAGGACAACCACAAGTCGATAATAACTCGCCACTAGCCTTAAGTACTGGTTTGTGAGGTTTTCGTGCATTCACCCTATATAGTAAATGATTTTGCTGATGAAAAATTTGCCTCAGGAGAAGTCTGTAAAAATTGACTGGCCCAGTTATTTGTGGATATGAACAAGGGGTTCTACGAAAGAGACCTACAGGAATTGCCTTCAAAACGGTAACAAGTTGACGAACAAAACAGTGCATATTTTCCCTGAATGGAATCATTTGAACTATTCTAAATGAAGCCTTTAAAGATCGATTGTGGCGAGACGGTTAATACACGCGGTTATCGTTCTTCGTGAAAACACTAACGGGAAAGACAATAACATTGGAGGTTGAACCATCAGACACAATTGAGAATGTGAAAGCTAAAATTCAAGACAAGGAAGATATTCCCCAGATCAGCAACGTTTGATCTTCGCTGGTAAACATGATCGCAGCTTCAACTACGCATATAGGCGTCTGTTATTATGTAAGCGGCAGTCAACTCGATATGTCTGACAAACGCTTCGAGTAGTCGAGTATTCGATAAGTCTTGTAAATGCTTCTCAAACTGTGTCGTTCGGAATTGTCGTTAAACTGTAAGTCCCGTTGCCTAAAAATAATATGAGTGTAAGCTTATTTATTGCGGGAAGCTCTCCCATATCTGACTAATGAGACACAAAGGAATTTGTTTTCTTTTTTTTGTCAGTTTATTAGTATTTTACAAGTTGCCTTAACGAACATAAATTTATTTAAATATTACGTTTTACGTAATCCATTAGAAAATATGGTGACACATTTTATCTTTTCTCTAGTCTTTTTCATTTATGACGCTTTTCAATTACATTTTCATACCTGACTTTATTTCATCTAGATGCCTAAAAAATGTTAAACGTAATTGGCTCAAAATGTCACAGCAATTTAACGCATTAATTTAGCATAAGGGCAATACATATGCCAACCTGCATGCCCGCGAGCGAGTCAGTGGTATAATCTCATATTACTGGAATGTGTTGGCCGGTATGTGCAGGCCACACATTCGCGTCCTTTTATCACAATGGGACTTTTGGAATCCCATTGTTGTGAAACTGCATACCCAGCACTCTAATGTTTGTCTTTGCTTGCGAAATGTTTGATGACGGAGCTGCTGATTCTCAATTCGGCTGATATCATCCTTTGTTAATACATTTAAGCAAGACATGGAACGAGAAGTCCATTGACGGTACACTGTGCTGGGATTACACAGTAAAACCGGCGGGAATAAACCTCCAGAATGTTCACAATGCTTGTAAGGTTTTGTAATGAGAATGGCCAGGTCATGTGTACTTAGTTTGCGAAGCTCCATTACTGGGCATGAGTGAGGAGTACTTGGAAAGTGCATTAAATTGCATGCAGTCAGCATACAGTATTGGCAGTTGCAGTAAAAATGTGAATGGTTGCAAGATATAATACTGTGTGTGTGTGTGTGTGTTTGTGTGTGTGTAAAAGTTAAAATTTGGTCTCAGGTGAAAACTGCCAAGCTTTAATGTGTTTGTTGGCTAAACTTGGGTGTTAGCCTTCCATTGCAAGTGTGCTGTTCGGCGTACACACTGTGGAACCGATACAACAATGACCACATAAACGTTTGGCTAAATATGAAATAATGTTGTTGGCAGTTTTTATGCTACCGTGTTTTGTATTAGCGTGACTGGTTTTGCAGAAAATGCCAGTAGTGAATCTGTACTGATTCACTATTTCATTATTGTCACCAGTACTACTAATCAGTTTTACCCTATGCAATGCTCTCTACTGTTGACATTTAACATTGCATTGAGTGCATTGAGAATGCACTGCTGACCGCGGTGAGCATCCAAATAAACATCTTATTGAACAAACCTCTAATTATGGTTTTTTTTACTTTGCGCGTCCTCTTCTCATCAAATAATTATCAAATGGTATTTTCTTATATTTTCTGCGACATTACAATATTGCATACCAGAGTGTAAATCATATATATTTACACATCCTTGCAAAACTCAATTCTTTTGTCTATTAACTCAGCTTACCAATCGTCTCTTACTCATTCCACTACCTACTCTTTTTAAATAAAATAGTCAACTCTTTTCACTTTGAATTTAGTGACACCATGTAAGGGATGTAAATCCAAGTGTGTATGAGCGTAATGGACCCTTTCTATTGGAGTTGCCAGAGTCGGTCGAACGTTTTTTTTTTCAAATTTTTCCAAGCACTACAAACGAAATTACAATGGATTTAGTTACTCCAGTCTACGAATGTGACGTTACAAAGGGAAAATTGAATTCCTGAAATTCGGTCAATTTCAATGGGAGCTGCCAGAAGGGGTAGGTCGATGTAGCCCATTTAGAATCTGAGGATACGAACTGGCAAAATGTTAGGCTATGCCAAGTTTTCACAAAGTTTTCAGTAAAGATTTGTGATTATCGTGTCCGCCAGCGACCCAGCCAAACAGCCAGACGTCGCTGAACTGACTTAAAAATCAGTGAAACACATTTGGTTGAAAAAATACTTGACACTCCTTCTGGGTGTTTGGTCGTATCAGCGGTATCCTTCTGGTGAAGGTATAAACATCAAGCGTTTAGATTGTGCCAAAATTTTAGATTGTGATTGTGAATTTTAGCAAAACTGAGTCACTCTAGAAGACATATCCGTATCCATTGTTGACGTTAGCATTTGCACCATTTGCGTTTAGACACTCAACAGTCATTTTATCTATCGCTTCGCATGACAGCGTAGACAGTAAAATTGCCTTGATTTTTTTCCAAAATGTTGTTTGAATTTAAATAAATGTAGGAGAATCCTTTAGATTACATTTAAAGCAATACAATTTAATCTTCATATGAATAGCTGTGGGAATTCTCTCACCCCTCTCCCACAAGTCCTTTTGTAGAGAGAGAGGTTAAATTAAGCCCGATTCTCCACATCGAATTTAACAAAGATGAATTGGCTACCTACTTAGCTAATCTGATTTTACCTGTCGCTATTATGTTTGTCCTTAATTATTCGTGCGTTCCTGCCGTGTTCACTGTAGAAATCTCCATTCATTTCCCGTTTGCCGGGTGAGTGTGGTTTCCACAACGCAGCTTGTTTCCTGGCACGATATTGGCTCCCGTTGATTGTGGTCGTACCCGACCGACGTATCTCTTTCAATATAAATAAATCTACTGTGCAATAGCAGCGGTTGTGGTTGTTGCTGTTGTCATTGTAGAATTTTGTCATATCATATTTAGTTGAAAACACGATGTGGAGTTGCGGTTTTGCCTGGCAATGAATTCAAATATTTGTTTCATTGTCATGTTTCCTAATCTGTGTGTATGTAAATCGTGATTTTATTTAGATATGAGGAAATTGTGTTAATATAAGTTAATTTTCACAAACTTGACTCATGATATTTCATGATACAGCGAGTTTATCGCATACAATTATGGTTAAATTCACAGTATTATTTATGAATCCAGTAAAGTAGGTTGTCATCAGATTTTATAGTGGAAATATTTTTTATATGAAAATATAATTTGGGCAGACGATGCGGATGATATTTTGGTATAACATAGGCTGAGTTGAACTTGGTTGAGATGTGGTTTCACTACACTGCCCGTGAAACAATGGATACGTTGAGGGATTGCATTTGGTGAGCAGCTTATCTCTTGATTATGCTTGTGAGTTCGCCCCCAAGATCTTGCGATTTAACGCCTCTTGATTATTTCTTGTGGGGTTATGTCAAGTCGTTAGTCTATGTGGACAAGCCGAATACTGTGGAATCCTTACAGAATAACATAACAAGCGTTATTCGGGGAATACAGTCCGAAATGCTCGAAAAAGCGACGACAAATTGGACCTTCTGAATGGACATTTTGAGACGGAGCCGCGGAGATCATTTTCATGAAATTATCTATAAAAATTAAATGGCAAATTATCGACTCCAATAAAAAATTTTAATATTTGATGCAAATTTGAGTGTTTTATTCGATTAAAGAAAAAAAAAAACTATAATAAAAAATCATCCTATATTACCTTCTAAAATATTGGTTTCAAGACAATTTTTTGATGTTTTCCAAAAAAATGTCAGAAAGATTATACTCATATTCTATGTCCAAAAATAATAACTGGTTTTCTATATAATCGAATATTAAACGTTATTTGTGATTTTACAATGTGTGGTTTTGTTATGCAGTTGCATTAAATTCTATTTACGAAATTCAATTTCTACTGCAAAAACAGCTGGCATAAACAGTTCAAATTAGATCGAGAACGACCTGAGAACAACGAGCACCCCGAATTACCATCAACCTTCACCGTGAAAATCACTTCTAACAAATCTGAAATTTCGTGCTCAAAAATCACAGATTCATAATTATGAATCTTTACTAATTATGCAGACACCAATCAATCAAATAAACCAATCAATTCCAGTTCAAAATATATTTTGGAAGTCAAACTATTTAGATCTCATCTCCAAAAGCAGTCAAGTTTTTTGAAATCTCTGACGAGTTAATAGCACATTATAGAACGCATTACTTTAGAATTTAAGACTTGGATCTATGCTTACAATTCGGAAAGAACCGACTATTCCCGTGAATATTGCTTTTAAAAGTGATAGTTTTCTCTTATTAGCGTTGTATTGTACAATAAATAGTTGCTTCCGTCGGACAACGTTGTCAACAAGGAATATTATTTAAGACTTATGCATCATTTTCGTAAAGCTATTCGCGAACCCTGTACTGCAATTACAGTCAGTTGAACTGACTTACATACATTTTCACCCAACATCCTTTTTCATTGGTGCAAAAATATGCAGAAGGGGCGTGAAAAATCGTTAAGTTTCTATCAACAAATGCTCTGAATTAATATATAGGGTGGCGCATAAGCAACGTTAAGATTTGACCAGTGAATACATATTTTGTTTAAGGCTTTTTTTCGTCTCTTTGCAGAATTAACTAAATAATATTTGAGGAATTTATGATGGAAAGGCTCAGCACAGAACAGAGAGCCAAAGTGTGAAATTTTACTTTGAAAGTAAGCTTTCGATTACTCAGATTATATCAAAATTTCTACTCCTAGCGCTTCAACAATTTACCGATTGGTTCAGCGTTTTGGGCAACAAGGGGCTGTCTGTAATCTTCTGCGTGCTGGAAGACCTCGTGCAGTTCGAAATGAAGTGATCATTGCTCGAGTGCAAGCAAGTATTGAGAAAAACCCCGAAACTGCCACTAGGCGACGTTCTCAGCAGTTAGAGATGTGTAGGCGGTCTTTGCAAAGAATTTTGCATATGTTACATCTTTTCCCATATAAGATGCAATTAGCTCACGGGTTAAAACCAAATGATGCACAAGAACGCATTCAATATAGTCGCCGTTAACGATACTTATGCGCTACCCTTTACAATACTGCATTTAGAATAAAATACTGCATTTAGCATGGTACTGGCATCAGTTTTCATTATCAAAACTATGTTAAGAAAGATTTGAAACTAAGACTATATACGGGTACCATTACCATTATCGGTAATTTTTTGTATGGAAAGCACCAGAATGCGCTTGATTACTCGATCGATTTTTCTCAAAGTTTGGCAGATACTACTAAGCAACACATTGAACAAATATTTTGAGTTGCTGCAATCTTGAATTAAGAGTTAAAGGAAAAGAATTGAATTTTGGAAAATCTGTCCATTTGTATATGATGTACCAAAAAGGGCATGACTATGCAGTCCAATTTTATTCTCAGACTTTAAATTAGCAAACCCACAATGTGTACCAAATTTGATTGGTTTTGATGTATCAGTACAGAAAATCTGAAGCTGAAGTTCGTACAGAATAGAAGCGGGATAAGAAAATATGTTCTTCAGTTCTTAGCTTTAGGTGTAACAAAGGGTAGAAAAGATACAGAAAGAGTATCATCATTCATAACAAATAGCGAAATCTAAAACAATGAATCTGCTTCTGTAGACTTTGTTTTTGTAGTATGGTCTCGTACAAAAGAATGATTTTTCAAAACTCGTCCTTTTAAAGGGTAGAGCAAGAAAAAAGACCAAGAACAATAGAGTGAAACCTGAATCATCGAATTGGATTTGTAAATTCTACTACTAGCGTAGGATAGGTATGAAAAGAAGTTTATAAAAGCCTGACAGAATGACAAAAAGGATCAAAATGGTACCATCGACCAAGAAAAACGGCTTGTCGAATTGGATTTGTAAATTCATCTACTAGCGTAGAATAGATATGAGAAGGAGATTATAAAAGCCTGAAAGAAGGGCAAAAAGGACAAAAATGTTAGCATCGCCCAAGTCAAACGGTTTGTCGAATTGGGTTTGTAAATTCACCTACTAGCGTAGAATAGATATGAGAATGAGTTTTTAAAAGCTTGAAAGAATAATAAAAATGGTAGAATCACCCGATACAACCGACCATAATTAATGTAAACGTTACTATTATAGTCTGAAGGCTGAAGGTAAAAAGACCAAACTTAAGCAGATCGTTTGTATTGCAGCGTGTCCACACTTTAATAATGAATTTTACCTAAATAGCATTCTCAGGGAAAATCCATAGACGAGAAGAAACAAAACTGATAGTATTGTTTAGACTAAATAGCTGCAGTGACAATAAAAAAAACTGTATTTTTCGAAATTTGAATTATAAGGAGTGTAACCGGATGTGAGATAAAAAAATAGCACTTCCTTGGATTAAATCGTTGAAGTCATCGTCGTAAAAATCGGTTAAGCAATGTTAAATAAATTACAGAGGAGTTCAATTTGTGATTCAATTTCCACTTAAAATGTGGAATCAGTCATACGAAGTAGCGAGCAATTGTATGTTAGTAGTATGTTATAAAATTATTCCCTCCTTCTCTATACCTGTGTGCTTTGGGTAGACGTCTACAACGTCAATCCTTTATACAAAATGCTATTCGGTGGACAGAGCAAATTTAATAGAGATAAACAGTCTTATGTGAAATATTCAAGGAAATGCTATTCACTAAACAAAGTCAATTCAATAAAGTTGCCATCATATAGAGAAAAACTGTCTTGTGTGGGAAATGCATGGAAATTTTGCATACAATGTGGCGATTTAAGGTGTCTTTCAATGAAAATGATAGTGTACAAATAACAAAAATATTCCAGAAATGATACGTCCAATATAATCTCTTATACAAAAATAAATTGCATGTTCTTTAAGGCTATATTATTAAAACTATAGTTTTTTGGTAGCCGGCAACCAAAAAGAAAATTGCAAAACAAGACATAAAATTGTATCACAGGGCGGTTTTTTTCTGTCACTCTGCAAGGGAACGCCGGGATGTTGATGCTAGCATTGCCAACTGTGTAGTCGACAAATTGATTGATTAATGTTTGGTCGGAGTAAAATGCCAATCACCCCATTGATCACCCGCTGAACCTTCCAACATTCCACCGACCAGACCGGGCAAAATGTGAGACTTGAAATGGAATTTAACGAATATCAAATGAGTCGATGGTGACACAGACGTTGAATGAATGAATATTTAAAAATTCGAACAAAAATTGATCAAAAGAGAAAATACAAAAAAAAAAAAAAAAAAAAAAATCAACGGAAGCACCAACGACACCAAAGAGAACTTTGTATGTTGAAATTAAGAACAAAACGAAACATTGCAACGGACCAGCAAACAACACCAATGTATGATTAACTGCCTACAGAAACAACATGAAACCAATAATTTTTCTTGCTTTTTTTCTCTCAATTTTTACAATGAAACCGAGGACGCAGACAGACCAAGTAGCGCCAACACTACCATTTCCACCAGCAACACTAGCATTACCGCCATCATTCAGACCACCAAGGGATTGATTGTTGATGGTGTTACTGCACTGTCAGAATCTGTTGTTATAAATTGGCCAAAAAGTCGTAAATTGTATGAGGGAGACTATACTTTTTTGGACGTTGATTGCACTTTTGTTTCGCTTAAATATAACTGAAAATGATATCAAATGTGAAATAAATTTAATTGGATGAATTTCGAAAAAGACAACTTTAAATTTCGTGAAAGGAATTTTCATTAATATTGGTGGATTATCGGGGAAATATTTGGATTCGTCTTGAGAAAATGTTTGAAATTGTACTTGAGTGATATAGAAAAAATTGCTACACCATTCAACAGGAACTAATGAAGACTTCCTTTATAAAAAATAATTTTGAATCAATATATTTGCGTCACAAAAGATCACAAATATTATGCATTTGTTAAGAAAACAGTGCTAAAGACAATAAAAAAGGGGTTTGTCTTGTCCTACAATAAATATAAAATTGAATTTGATTTACCTTATAAAAGAAATGGCTGATACATCACCATCGTGGTCATATGAAAACGTTTGACCATTGAATGAAGCCATATGGGGCCATTTACAACTGATCTGTATTCAAAATACTCGCAAGTAGCAACATTCTTTTAGTTTTATACTGTGTAAATCATGTATCAGATGTTTCGTATAAACAAATGGAAAATTACAGGCTAAAATCTGTAATTTTGTAAAATCTGAATATGGAAACCTTTTTTTAACAGAAGGAGAAAGCCTTATAAAGCGATCATCAGGAGATGGTAGTTTCACATTCAGCTTTAAAATTGATAGAAATTTCAGTCAGGTGAACTGACACACATAAACATTTACATAACATGCTTTTGCGTTGGCGTAAACGTTTGTAAGTAAGTTTCGGCATAAT
Organism: Philornis downsi; assembly: GCA_019455685.1. Lineage (NCBI taxonomy): Eukaryota > Metazoa > Arthropoda > Insecta > Diptera > Muscidae > Philornis > Philornis downsi. Next base: position 29,350 of record JAHXMU010000359.1, on the reverse strand, counting down.
AACCCATAAAACACAATAAAACAAGAATTATAACGTTCTAAAGTCATCCTGTTAAAAACTAAAAATCAACCACTGATTTTTGCTAAACTGGTTTGTTTGCATGCGCAGTACTCTAAACGGAGTGGCAATGCAGTTTATATTCATATAAATTTACCAAAATTATACCAAATTTATTCTAAATTATGCCAAATTTGGCACAATTGAATACAAGTTATGAAGCTAAATTATTTCTCAACAGAAACCAATCAAACTAAAATCAATCAATTTTTCGTTTTGAGATATTAAGTGTTTTTCAAAAAATCTCTAGTATTGAAATTTGCTACAACTCTTGAAATACACGGAATTTGAAAATCGCTCCTTTGTTCACGACTGTAAAATATGATGTAGCAGAGTTTAGGTGAGGCCGTACGAACTGCCAAGACGAACACCTTATTGGTTGATCAATTGAGGTGTCCACGACAGATACGGTTAAGAAAATCCACAAAATCGTGTTAAATGATCAAAATAGTCGCTGCAGGTGATTGAAATCATGATCATTTTTAAAAGTGCTATACATCGTATATTGACCGAAGATTTAACGATGAAAAAACTGTGCGCAAGATGGGTGCCGCGCTTGCTTTCAATAGAGCTAAGACAGCGTCATGAAGATGTTTCAGTAGAGTGTTTGACGATATTTCACAGCAATGAAGATGAATTTTTACACCGAATATTAAGCTAATTTTTTTGCAGCTTTTAGCTGATGAAATTATGAAAAAGACTGCATTTGGCGAAAAAGAAAGTGTTGTTTCATTAAGACAATGCTCCAGTTCCCACATCCACTGTTGCGATGACAAAAAATAATGAATTAAAGTTCGAATGACTTCATCACTTACCTTTTTCCATAGATTTTGCTCCCTACGACTATTTTCTATTTCTAGACTTGATGGCTATTTTAAGAAGTTTGACAGTGTTTACTATAAGCGGGGTATAAAACCTATTGAATATAACCGAAAAACGTGTATCGAGCTTAGAAAAGCCAAAAAGTGAAAAAGTTAGAATAATACTCCTAACTGATTTGGCTCCGTTTGTCGAAAATTTTAGAAAATTTTAGTAACAAATTTTTGCTCATTTCTGCGAGATGAATTACATTGGATTAAATTATTCAAATTTATCTAATGATAGTGAGCCCCGTCTTACAGAAATTTTAATAGTTAAGGTTAAGTTGAAAAATAAAGAAAATTTTCTCCAACTTTTTGTGTCTTTTTTTCTTAGGTCGGTTAGTCTTGGCTCCGCCTTTTTATGTAGTGGCAATGGAGATATAGGAACGGAATCTCCAGAATTTTATCGATCTCCAAAAAGGATCATGGCATGAATCTTGAATGTGTAGAGACTAGTTGAAATAATACCTGTGCCCATCCAGGAGATGTGACGACAGACAGGACGTGAATTCATGTGTCATAAAAATGTTGAAAACTGTTATAGCTGCCATAAAAGAATTCGTGAATATGGGCATAGGTCTCAAGGTCTCTCAAGGTCTAATCCATTTCAAATTAATTAACTCTGAAAGAATGCTCACACTGTAATAGACGGAAATCCTTTGGAGTTATGGTCGTGATGTAGACTTATTTCTCCGATACGAGAAGCGATGAAAAAAAATAAAACACCTGGTTGAAGTTTGATCAATAATGACTTGAATTCTTTATTTTCTGCTTTCTTAAATACTAATATTTTGCTTATTGGTGCATTTTATTATTGAACATAAATTAATAAGTGTTTACAAAAGTTAACGGAAATGCACCTGAACAAGGTATAATATTTCGTGCATTTTGTTATTGAATATAAATTAATAAGTGTTTACAAAGTAGTTCTTGAGAAATTTGTCTGGTGGATTTTGTTAACGGAAATGCACCTGGACAAAGTATAACATTTCTTTGGGAAAATAATGTATGTTGAAATTATTTGGTGTATTTTGCTAACTGTTGCATTTTTGTTAGCGGAAATGCAACTGAATAAATTATTACAATTCTCTGGGAAAATACAATTTAAAAGAGACGATTAAAATTCTTAATAAGCTAAAACAGCATATGTATGTGTATGTGACTAAAATAATGTTAAGGGAATGGTGGGAGACACTATAATATAAGGGAATAGTGGGAGACACTATAACAATGTAGCTCGGATTGAGTAGAGCAAAAATGTTCGTAATCAAACAAATGGTGACAAAATGATGCAAATTTCATTGACATAAAAACCCCATCAGAGTAAAAGCAGTGCAGTACTCGAAAATACTGTAAAGATCGGAAATATTGTGTAATGTCTGAAGTAATGCTGTATATGCCACAGCGCTACAGGACAATAGGACAGTGATGGACAGTCTCTTTAAGTTGGAGATATGGTTGTGTGGAAAAAACTGTCGATCATTATTAGAACAATGTAGAGATGCAAAAGTGAGGTGTGAAGAGGTGGAAAAATGTTAATAGATAGAAGTGAAGTAGGAATGGAATAGAAGAGGTAAAAAAATAGTGTTATTTTGAGAAGATCCAGTGGGTTGAAGGCTTCATGTACTGCTGCTCAGATCGGCAAGATTGGGAATGTTCATGTTCCAGAACTGGTGCGGTATATCCGCATGCCAAAGAGATAGCTGCAGTCTACTCGAAACACAAAAAAATTCATTTCATCCCGATGTCCCTGGTAGAACAATGAGCATTCAAATGCAAATGCTGTTAGAAACATACTTGAGTAACAACAGCTATGCTGGCTGTAAGGGAGTGCTTTTAAGAGGAAAGAGGGGCAACCAAAAACCGTATGTTTATACAGAAAACATGGTTGCTGAACGAACCAAAACCAAAAAGAAACTTCGTTCCGTTTATTGATACGTCCATCGCCGCGATGAAGCTAACCCGTTTATTCTTGTTATCGGGGCTGTTTTCAGGTAGGCAGAATTTTCCGATTTTAATACGATTTAATCTTGACGTATATAAATAGGAGACGCGCAGAAAATCAAAGCGCTTGGAATTATTTTCTACGGGCGGCGTTTAATAGAAAATATGTCTATTCCAGTCGCCACCTAAGAAGAAGAGGAATATTATAAATATTCACTAGCAAATCGGTTATGATAAATTTCAGGTTTGAGGTTATCGGGCTGTAAGTTGAAATATACTAGTAAGCATGTGTAGTCTTCTGAAAAAATGGCAAAAAGAACAGTTAAAATAAATTTTAAAAAATTATAGTTTAAACTTTAATTAATTATTTATTTAATTAATTTATTTATTTAATACGCAGCTACTATACTTGACGTATGCTGGCTGGGATTCATTACAATTATTCATTCACATTACTTAACATAAAATAATATAAAATAAAATTCTTTACAAGTTAAAAAAAAGAAAAAAATATAAACATAAATTGAAAAAAAAAAAAACAATAAAAATAATATTTGTTGCAAAAAGTGTATAATGAAAAGTATAGAATAACTAACAAAATATTAAAGAGTTGATGAACAAAAAATATATTATTAATTTTATTTACTTATATTATCAATTAAATTCATATAATATTTAGGCTTTAAATGACATATAATACGACACAAACACAATTTTTAAAATATGAAAAATATTAAAAACATTACTGAGAGTAACTGAGTATATCTCAAAACTTAAATTTATTAAAAATAACTAAAATAACCGTAATTAAAATAAAAGAGGAACTAAACGTATAGAATTACGAATGAAGACACATAACAGATACACAGCAATTATACGAGAGTGATGGACACGACACAAAGACAAACACAAACACACTTCTTCCATTGGATAAGGACACAACATAGAAATATTAGTAGCAAATATGGGCAACTGGATCAGAAGAGATGAATCTGGCAGGAACATAAAACGATTATGAAAAGGCGGCGGGAGACACCGAACAAAGAATTTGATACAAATTCAGAGTTGGCAGTGTGGCTATTCCAAATAGAATATCGGCAATTAGCAGGTGACATACCTTGGCAACCAGTAATAAATGCAAATTATTATCTATTAAGTATTTTTCTCTTAATAATTTCGATTGAATCGTTACACGATATACAACAATAAATTTCATTATATACTGAGCACAGACTATGGACTATGAATTTCATAATTACTTCTTGCAGTACTGAGTACCAACGGCAGAAAATTTTGGACAAATCTTTGCGGAATATTAAAATTGATTTTACACAGTAGGAAAGGCGAATCTATTTGTCCATAAATTAGCTTTACAATAAACATAGCTCTTAACATAAATCTTCTTTTTTCAAGAGTGGACAGAGAAATGAGATTTAATCGATTTACATAGGGCGGCAAGTTTTCATAGTTCCAGCAGAGACCTCGGAGAGCAAAGAGAAGAAACTGTTTCTGAACAGATTCAATGCGGGACTCCAAATGACACAAATGACATTTTAGTGACATAATGGTTATCGAATTCTCTGAACCATCTTTTAACAAAACCTACTAAGAAAATTGCTCTACTAACAACGAAATCAATATGAGAATGGAATTTTAATCGTTAATCTAGTGTTGCATCTAAGTCAACTATAGATGCAACATTTTCCAAGAACCTATATAGAAATCCCAGATCTGTAAATTATTCCTACAAAATGGAAACTTCTTACATGTACAAAGGTTCAACTTCATGCCATTAATGTTGCACCAACTAACAAGTCTATTTAGATCATCCTGCAAATAACTTACATCACTAACTGACTCAAATCACGAAAATAATTTAACGTCATACGATTTTTACGTTTATGATGTAAAGCTACATCACCAGAGTATGGCAATAGTTCGGTATTATCTCTTTTATCGATTTTGTGACTTAACGATTTTAGCTACTCTCTAGCAAAATCACAGTCAATGGAAATGTTTTGGAATGATTTGTAAGGAAACAACATCCTGTTGAGCTGGGCTCTAAGCATTTCTTTTAAATAGTTCTGAAAAAAAACATATTCTACATAGGAGTACATTGCAACTCCCTTCAGTCTTCGAATTAATTTCCTTTTTGACATTTAGCAAATACTTCCATGCCTGTGGATGGGACATAAGAAGGGGGGTACAAGAGAAATTCCTAAATCATTAGAGCCTTTTTGTGTTAAGTCGAGAGGAAGTGAGTTTCGCAAAGGTCACATTTCTAACGAATTGTAGGGTTCAAAGCACCTGCACTGAGGAACTCATTTTAACTTTTCTTACAACATCTTCTAGTGCATGACCTCTAAATCATCACCTTCTTTGTCACATTGTCATTGTTGGGTGCGATTTCTCTGTAGTGGTTGACATTAATCACGTACTTCTGCAATGGAATGATGGGAGGACCTTTCCTTAATATTGCCACTATTGTTGTCTTCCTTCGTCCCTTTGTAGGTTTGTTTTGTCAATCAGCTTCAGCACTGTCTTAAGTGGATTTTTCTTTTGTGTCACAAGAGGTGTGAAAATTATAAGGAAATGTGTCTTCTGAGTTTGTGCGTGTCGGGTTTTAATAGAGAAGAGATGATGTACTAAAGTAACAGGGCAAGGATGACAGTAGGGCTAAAGCAAGAAAAAGGTGGAAATAAAAAACAGTAAATGTATTTGTGTTATTATAAGTTAGACCGAAGAATCGATGTATTACTGTTTGATATGTCAATAACGTGATATACTCGTACGGGGTGTGTTCAAAAATAGGAGGAATTTTCAAATTTCGCTGACTACCTACATTCGACTTTCGATTATTATTTTTTATTTTTTTATGTTAATACACTTGTCTCGAAGATATGTTGACGGTTTTATCCATATAGCATGTTTAGTTTGTTTTAGTGTTTTGCACGTTCGGCGATTTTCTGCTATCGAAAAAAATGGATCCAAGAAGTCGCATCAAATTTTGTGTAAAAAATAGAGTTAATTGCTCAAAAACACTTGAAATGTTGAGAGTACTCTGAGTCCAAAAAATGTTTACATGTGGTACAAGCTTTTCACAGAATGTCGATAAGATGTGAATGCTGACGCTCGCTCTGGACGCCCCAGCACATCAACTACCAATGAAAATGTTCAGAAAATTAAGAAAATTATTATGGAGAATCGTCGAATCACAATTAGAGAAGTTACTGAGGATGTCAGCATATCGGCTAGCTCATGCCATGCAATCTTTTCGGAAATTTTGGGCATGAAGCATGTGGCAGTGAAGTTCGTTCCGAAATTGCTGAATTTTGACCAAAAACAACGTCGCCTGAACATCTCTCAGGATTTGTTGAATGACGTCAACGATAATCCAGATGTACTGAAAAGGGTCATAACTAGTGACGAATCATCGGTATATGGTTATGACATCGAAATCAAAGTCCAATCGTCCCAATGGAAGAGTCCAGGAGAGCCAAGCCCAAAAAAGCAGGAAAAATTTGATAAAATGTCAATGTTTTGCTCACTGTTGTTTTCGATTACCATAGCGTAGTGCATGAGTAGTTCCTACCACAAGGTCGTACGGTAAATAAGGAATATTAGCTTGAAGTTATGCGCAGTTTGCGTGAAGCAATGCGAAAAAAACGCCCGGAATTATGGGAAAAATTTATGACTTTTGCATCATGATAATGCATCTGCTCATCATCTCTGCTTGTGAGAGATTATATGGCCAAAAACAACATAGTTATCATGCCTCAGCCACCGTATTCACAAGATTTGGCCTTCTGAGACTTTTTCCTGTTCCCAAGATTGAGGAGATCCATAACTGGACGGCGTATTGCAACGATTGAGGAGATAACAACCGAATCGCTGAGAGAGCTCAAGGACATACCCAAAAGTGCATATCAAAACTGCTTCGAGGATTGCAAAAACACCGGCACAAGTGGATTATATCTGAGGGGGACTACTTTGAAGGAGGTAAAATAGAAATTGATGAATAAATTAATATTTTGAAAAAAAAAAAAAAAAAAATGAAAATCCACCTTATTTTTTGAACACCCTTCGTATAGAAGGAAGCGTTTAAAGCACCAATTACATATCGACAAAATGTGTTTCATGATTTTTTAAGTCTACTAGGCAGGCAATGTTCGTATTTCTGGTTGATTGACTAGCAAACGGGCTTTGGAATGGAATGGGTTACGTCGAGCTGCCCCTTCTAGTGTTTTTCATATAAAATTATAGATTTTCCGAAATACAACTTGTTGAACGCGGAAGCTCCTTGTAACTCCTAGTGCGTAACTTACATTTAGTCCATTTTGTTGGTTTGTACGGCCTGGAAGAATTTGAAAAACTCGAAGTCGAACCTGCTCCTTCTGATGTCTTCCATACCAATGGCCGATTTAACTCAGGTAGATGTCTTAGATTAAAATCAAGCAATTGTACGTGAATCAATTAATTTTCGAACACATCATGCTTTTAATAAACATACATCTGTGGACGAAATTTGATGGCATTGATTCGCCTCTTGAAATTTTGTTCATTTAACTTAATTTGTTCCCACTGTGAGCAGTTGCTCGGCTTTATAATAACATTTAATTATCATGCGGTCAGAATGGAAGATAAAGCCAATCATTTGATGTCACCGCAATTGACTTAAGTTGAGTGAGCATGGAAATGAATATTAATCGATGCATACAATTTGTCGTGGCAGTCAAAGGGATGTAATTCATAAAAGTTGTTCAACCCCCAAGTGACCAAATCAATTTCGACTTACACACAAAATTAACGCTGCGGGGAATTTACTTTCATAAACCCAGAATACGCAGGATTTCCTATAATTACTTCAGGATATGGAAATGATATTGTATGAAAAATGCAAACTTTTTGGATTCAGTATATTAAGATAAACGTGAGATGTGTACCAGCAGGTATAATTTGAGTACTCTCAAGAAAATTACTCTTTTATTATGTGCAACAAAATTTGATTCAATCATCGTTTATTCGATGCAAATATTTTTCAAATATTGTTACTGCATCCAAAACGTGAGGCATTTTTTTCTCCTAGGCATGCGAACATTTGTACAGTCTTCAAATCAGCCAAAATGCTAAATTCGAATCGACTTCATTTGGAACTTACTTTTACATAAATCGTAAACGCAATTAAGCTGAAGGAAAACGATCATAGACAATGCCCTGTGTTCTTTGACTAGTCATATGTCATTCAGAGGGTATAGCTATTCACTTTGCAATTTCTTCCATTGAGTCAAAACGGTGTCTTCGGAATGTTCTTTTGGGTTGGGAATAGTCAGTCGGTGCTAAATCTTGGCAATACAGCTGTTTTGAAGCGATATTAGCAGAATTTTTGGGGAACAATTTTTAAAGAGTCAATGAAGTTTGAAGTTTTCGTATCCGAGGCAGAGGTGGACTGATCTGTTTGAAATGCTAACATCATCACCAATATCACTAAGTAATAATCGGCAGTTTTTGAAACCAAATATTGGATATGTTGGACGTGATTTTCATCGGCAGACGTTGACGGTCGGCCAGGGCGCTCTTCGACTTCAAGTCGTCCTTGCTATTCTTTGGATTGTTTATGCAACTTGTAAGTATTTTTTATTTGTAAAATCTGTTCGCCAAAGTTCATCTGAAACAGTTGAAATTTTTCCGCAGCGAATATGCCATTTCGTAAACAAAATTTGATTCCATTTTTTAGCTCAATAACATCATAACCGTAAAAATGACTCAAATCACTTTTTATATTAGGGTATCCACTTTTTGGTTTCAAAAGTAAAGTTAAATAAAACACAAATAAAACTAGGATTTGATGCAATTTTTATTTCGTTATAATGAAAGGTTTGCCATTTACGACTGGAACAACAGCAAAACGCGTAAAAATAGCTAAAACTTGATATTAAAGTAGTGATTCAAACGTGGCCACTTTTTGTGCATTACGGGATGATTATGGTCATCATAGTCGACTTACTTTGCAAGAAATTGGCAAGATTATGAAAAACTTTGAAGAGATTGGAAGCGTTACAGATGTGGTCAGGTCTGTGCTTCAATGCAATATACGCACTGTCGAAAATGTCGCTTCTATTAAAGAAGGTATGGCGCATAATCCGAATTTCAATTCGGATCGCTATGGTGGTATGACATCTAATTTTTTTGTGCTGCAATTGAAGATTATGAACTGAGCGTTATGTGGTTTCAACAGGATGATGCCATGAACCACATAACACAACCGATTTTGGCTTTATTGGAGGAGAAGTTTCCAGAAAGCATAATTTGAAGTTTTGACGACGTCAATTGGCCACCAAGATCAGCCGATTTGACACCATTAGACTTTTTTGGCGGCACTATGTCAAAGAACGTTTGTACGCGGATAATCCCCAAACATAGGAGAATTGGAAAACCAAACCTCGTCAGATTATCGCCGAAATACCGCCCGAAATGTGCAAAAAAGTGGTCGAAAGCTACCTCAAAAGGATGCACTGCTACAATCAATTCAAAGGCAACATTGTATTTTGTGCATAATGGCAAAGTGCAAGCATTATATATATATGTTTTTTTTAACTTTAGTTTTGAAAACGAAGAATGGATAACACGGAAATTGATAGGAGTGCAAGGATAAACTGCAATTTATATACATTTGTAATGAACCGCTGTAGTCTTGTGCATTGCTATTGAATAATGCGATTTTTCTCTGCTACAATTAGATGATTTGATGTGCTAATATATAGAGAGAATCAAGAGTTTATCTGCTCGCATTTCCGATTAAAATTCAGCACATCTTCCACTCCTCTCTAGACCGCAGTCCAAGGCGGTACATGTACAAACTTCGACCTGGATAAAACTTATGGCGCCACCTTAAATTTAGCATTTGTTCATATTCAATATAATACATATAGATTTCTTAATACATTTTCAGTATCCTTGTAAGTTTTTACTTGTTTATTCCTACACCCCAAAACATCCTTTTGGCTTATAAACATACACTTTAGTGGACATTACTATCTACATACTAAAGTCGATGTCTCCTGCACATTGAAACTACAATTGTCGTTATTGTTCCTTTGCTTGTTCTAAGATTGTCGTAGCCAAAATCCATTTCCATTGAATGGATATAAATATTTATTGATTACATATTTTGAGAGGATATTAGTTCTGATTCATTAAGCAATTACATAGATGGAATGCAATTTGTTTGGATTACATATTAACATTTGTCCACAAGAGCATTTGGAATTTGGGAAGGATAACAATAATAGTTCATTCTTTGAATAACCATTTGTTACAGAATATTTGAAAATTATTTCGCATGAGTAAAAAGAATGGGATGACGAACAGAGCTGCACATATCCTTATCCAGATTTGTTTTATTAGGCATTTGATATCTGGGACAGCATGTTTTGTGTTAGAGCAAAGACAGCGGATTGTGAAATAACTTTCAAATGTAATATATTTGAAATTAGTAAGGAGATTTCCATTAGGTTCGGTCACCCAAAAGCCACACTTAAAAGCCACAGGAAATTTTAGAACAAGCATTTGTGTAGGAGATGCTTGAAGACGTAAGACTATCCGGGCGAATTTTAGTCATTATAAAACAATAAAATGGATAAAAAGTACAGGTTAGTACGCAAACTACTAATTTGAAATTGAAGGAGAAATTTTAGATTTCGATAAATCAATTTGTAAGGATAATCAACGTTTACTAATAGCTTGGTATATACTAAGTTTTACTGAATTTAGAGGACTTGAATAGAATGTGCAAATTAACGATATGTGTGTTATATTAAGTATTCTGTGTGAAAGGTGAAAGAGGAGGCTTGGCTAATTTGTAGATGTTATCATCATTTCAAATAAATACAAAGGGAGAAAATTGAGATTACCTTTAGCGTAGTTTACTTACATATCAAAGACTGAATGTATGTTAATGGAAGGTGCTACAACCCAGTCTATTTTCATTCTCCGTTCAAAGTTTATCAAACGCTTGATATGTGGCAAATTTGGGAGATTTTATTGCTGAAAGATCACGAGGATAGATATGAAACTAAGAATATGTATGTTAAGTCCGTCATTTGTATGAAAAGTACCAGAGGAGAGTAATATTCTGTTGATTTTCTCAAATTTCACAAAGCACTATAAAACTATATATTGGTAAAATGTTCAGAACTGATAGAGGAAAGCTAGAGTTTCAGGGAATGGAAAGGCTTTAGAAGTGACATGATGACGCGGTTCATTTTCATTCTCATACCCAAGTTAGTCAGCGCTTGCCATGTGCTAAACTTTACTTAATTTTGAATAACTATATAAAAGATATAAAACCCAAATTTTATCAAGCATTCCAAAATAACACACTGAGTCAAAAATTTTAAATTTCTGCAATTGGGATCTAGGAATTATATGCCACAGAAGAAAATTAAAATTGGAAATTTCAAGTAAAGAACTAACTAAATATGTAGGAAATAATTTCCAACAAAAGTGTCCATGCCGCTTATTTCATTTACTTAATCTTTAATAGTTAAAATAATTCATTTTAGATTTCTTTTTTTTTACCTAAGCACATAAGTGTTCTAATAACCCTGGAATAATTTAAAAGAAATTATTTTCGACAATATGTTCTTATCTTTCAGAAATCACTTCGCCATCATAAAATTGTTATTTTTATATATTAAATATCGTTCACGGAAAGGACGAGATGAAGTCCCTATTTACTATAAGGATTTCTTATGTTTATTAATTAGTACGGTTTTTTTAATAAGTGTTTTTATAAAATCATCCTTTGATTATGCCCCAAGCGAAAGCTTTCGTGTTATTTTTATTACAATGGATAATTATGACGCATTGCAGAAGAAGTGGTAGACTATAGTGATCTTAAAACAAGGTTCATTTCATGAATGAATATAAAACAATTGGGCCATATTCCATTAATTTTATTGAACATTTGCCAGTACTGATATGTTCATCGGTCGTAATATGAAAATTGTAGTGTATGAACCTAAAAATATATGGACTAAAGTTGTTATTTGTATAGATGGCATCGAAAGGGTTATGGTTAATCTGTCGACTTTTCCAAATTTTTTCGAGAATTATAGTGCAAAACAACGGCGAAAAAATTAAGAGGACTGCAAACTACTAGTTAGGAGTTACAGGGAAAAACTAGAATTTCGGAGCATCAGTCGATTTCAATTTACTTCATTTGTATGTAAGTTATCAGAAGGAGCGCGGCGATATAGCTAAATTTACAACTCCCTTTTACGATCTCAAAAAATATTAATCTAAGCTAAGTTTTAAGAAGTTTAATACAGCATCACAACAATTGTCATGCCCACCGGCCAACCAGGCAGAAGATATAGGTCGATTTTTCAAGATTTAAGCTTTTCAGGTTATCAGCACTGATTGGTCATCTGTGAAAAAGAAAAGTGTACAGTATACTCTGTCTCGTTCCATCGTTGAAATTTATTATCAAAATTCGTGCACTGTGACAAATGTGCATCGTTTGATACGACCATTTTATGGTTGTCATAATGGACCTGCTGAATCAACAATTCGTGCTGTTATCTTCAAATTTCGCACCAAATTTACTTTATTGGACATAAAGCCATCAACTTGCATGCGTAGAGTGCGTACCGAAGAAAACATTGCAGCCGTAGCGACCAGTGTTAATGGCGATCGTGAAATGTCAATTCGTCGCCGTTCTCAGCGATTGGGCATATTTTACTAAACCACAAGGAAAATTTTACACGTCGATTTGGGTTTGAAAGCCTATAAAATTCAACTCACGCAAGAATTAAAGCCGAAAGACCTACCACAACGTCTAATTTTTGGCGAATGGGCCTTACAAAAGCTCAATGAAAATTCGTTGTTTTTTTGTGAGCAGCTTATCTCTCGATCTGGCCCTGTGAGTTGGCCCCCAAGATCTGAGATTTAACAATTCTTGATTATTTTTTGTTGTGGGGTTATGTCAAGTCGTTAGTCTATGTGGACAGCAGAACACTATTAAAGCCTTACAGGATAACATAACACGCATTATTCGTGGAATGCAGGCCGAAATGCTCGAAAAAATTGGACCTTCCGAATGGACAGTTTGAGATGATGTCGCGGACAACATTTACATGAAATTATCTTTCAAAATTAAATGGCAAAGACCATTTTATCGATTCCAATACAAAATTCTACTGTACGATGTAAATTTGAGTGTATTATTCGATTTAAAAAAATACGAGTAAAACATCACCCTATTTTAAATACCTTAGACGATTGCTTCTGGGAGTTACAAGATATGAGGTCAATTTTTTCGTGTGGAAGTATAAGGTAAAAAAGGTTTCCCTACCCAGCAACTGCTCTAAGAGGACGAGTTCTTATGTTATTACGACAATATCTCTTGCACTGCAGAGACAGCACCTGGCGGCGTATATCTTATCAACTGCCACTATGCTCCGTCAGTCCTATGAAGAAAACTATAATTTTGTACAAAAATCTTAATCTACGTTAATCAGCTTTAATTTTTTTAGGCTAAAATACAGATGCCAGAAAGCCAAATTAAATTTATTTTTAATTCAGTTGGAAGTTGTATTGACAAAACGCCTCTATCAATTAATTTCACATGAGAAGATTTCCTCAGAAATATACCGAAATCATGTGAAAGTTAATTAAATGCAATTTGACCACATTAAACTGGCTAGAAGTGGGAATTTTACCAGATGAGAAGATTTTATCTAACTATCTTTATCTAAGATGACCAGGTGACTGGTTTTTGACCTAATAATAGCTTAAACTGTAACAATTAGTATACCTTTTGTGAACCTACATTACAACAAGTACTAATGAGTGCCCTTATAATAGTTGTGATGATATTTTCTAATATCCTTCTCTATGTCCTTATATGAACCTAAATCACAACAAATATTTGTGATTGTCGTTCTTGTGATGATATTTTCTAATGTAGATCCCTATCATTCTTTTTTAATTAAGAACTAAGAATGTCGTTCTAACATTGCTTATTTCAGCAATTTTTACTTAGCGTTTTAATTACTTTTGAGAGGAATGTGAAAAAAGAGAAATTTGCTGCCACGAAACATGTTGTGTGATTACTGACTTAATTAATTGTTATAAATGTGAAAAGGAAAAACTGCTCCAAAAGCAAAATACCTCAACAGTGGACACTGCTCCAGGATAAAGTTTCAACAAAAAAAAAAAAAAAAAGAGACAGATATCAGAAAACATTCATCAATTCCTGTTAAATATTTCAATATATATTTCTCATATAATGGTCTACAGAAGGACTATCTATCTCTATATGACTGTCCGCTGTATTAAGATTTTACTGTTCCCATGGATGTTGAACAAAATATTGCAAGAATCACAAACCAAGTAAAATTGGAAAAGTGAGATAGTAACACGAAAACGAAAAAAAAGTAATTACATTTTTATCCATTTTGCTCCGTTGCATGTTGTAAAGTTGAACATAAAGTGGATAATTTCTCAGTAAAGCTGTAAAATAGAATAAACTAGTTTTTCTTTTAATAAATTGTGGTTATTAGTTGCATTTATTTTTGCTTATTTTGAGATATATTTTAAGGAAGATGGCGTACACCAAAACCACTTAACAACTAAAAACTGATGAGCTTGGAAGTTATAACAATTATGGTTACTGAGACATAATAATTGGAACATAACACGATTCACATAATAGCGATTATATCTGAATGGCTCTGATGAGCATGCATTTGAATAGATTTAGATCCAAATTTCATATTAAAAAAACATGTGACTACTGAATTTGTGACCAAACTTCACACCTTGTTAACATCGTCTCAAAAGCTTTTAACCTTGATTCATTACGTCTTCGCCCGAAAAAATAAAAGTATAAGGGTGTCCCAACAACAACGCAAGATTTAAATGACTGATGCAGTAACTGAATTGTTTCTCTGGCTGTATGATATGTGGCGCCGTCTTGTTGAAACCACATGCCCTCCACATTCATTTCTTCAATTCTAGGCACGAAAAAACTGGTTATCATTTCACGACACCGGACTCCATTGACTGGTTGCACTTGATATGCCTCGTTTCCATAAAAAAAGGTCCAATGATTCCTCCAGCCCAAAATCCACACCACACAGTGACACGTTGAGGATGCATTTGCTTCTTGTGAATCACTCGAGGATTTTCCTCACCCCAAATACGACAATTCTGCCTATTGACGAAGCCCTCAAGATGGAAATGGGCCTCGTCACGGAAGATGATTTTATCAGCAAAATCAGTATTTTCATGTTGTCTCTCCAATACCAAATTAACGAACTCCCTTCGCTGTCCATGGTCAGCTGGCTTCAGTTCCTGAATCAATTGAACTTTGTATGCATGAAGATGCAAATCTTTCGTCAAAATTCGCTGCATAGTGGATTTGAAGACACCAATTTGCTGAGCTTGGTGTCGAATTGGGGTGGATGGAGTTTGAGCGACATCATCACGTACTGCTGCGACATTTTGGGTCGATCGACCTGGTCGAAGGCGCATTGTTGTCTTTACATCACTAGCAGACCCAGTTTTGGCAAATTTATCCATTATTTACTTTATAGTTGACTCTTTTGGAGCATTATTGTGAACCCAAATTGATCGCAATTTGCGAACTGTAGCCGCAAAACTTTCACCATTTTGGTAAAACAATTTTACAATGAAAATGCGTTGTTCATTCGTGTAGCGCTCCATTTTTACTAACCTCGTATCTTTTAGTAGCAAACAATAACAACTATTCAAATGTCAAACAATGACACTTCGAATGGCGCCAAATTTAAATCTTGCGTTCTTATTAAGACACCCTTTATAAAGAGTTATCCATGTAGTGGTTTCAAAACTGCTGGTGTGACAAGGACGTCAACTGTTAAATACCTGTCATCTGAAGTGTTATTTGTTTAGTGAAAAGTTTGCCATTTACGAATATGAAACGTTTAACAACCAAAAGACTCGTAAAAATAGTAAAAACTTACTGCAAAAGTTGTGATACAAACATGGTCACTTTTCGCGCATTACGAGGTAATAACGGTCGTCATTGTCGATCTACTGTGCAAGAAATTGACAAGATTGTAAAGAATTTTGAAGAGACTGGATGCTTTGCATATGTGGTCAGGCCTGTGCATCATAACAATGTACGCATCGTCGAAAACATTGCTTCTGTTAGCAGAAGTGTGGCGGAACCGTTTCCGTCAATTTAGAGCGCTATGACGATACAATAAATGACTTTTTTTTGGAGTGCAATTAAAGCTTATGAACTGGATGATATATGGTTTCAACAAGACTGTGCCACGAGCCACACAGTACGATCGATTTTGGCTTTATTGCATGAGAAATTTCCATAAATTGGCCACCAAGATCATGTGATTTGACGTTTTTACACCTTTTTTTTGTAAAGTGACGTGTTTAGGCGGACAATCCTTGAACGTTGTAGCATTTCAAAATCAACAGTCGTCAAGTTATCGCCAAAATACCGCCCGAAATGTGCGAAAAAGTGGTCAAAACATAGCTCAAAAGGATCCACTGCTGCAACCAATCCAGAGGCGGTAATCTAAATGACATTGTATTTCATAATGACAATGTCCAAGCATTATAAAGAAATGAAAGTTTTATCGTAATCATTTCTTTATGTGTATTTTATTTAACTTGGATACGGAAAAATGTAGCAATCAGATAGAATCAGTTAATGTACCGAGTATCGCTTGATCAAATGAGTTTAGTTCCTTCTTAAATTGATCGGGTGGTGTCCGTCTGCCTGGCTAGCTAGATGGTTGGTGAGCACAATAACTTCCGTTAATCTTTATAAAACTTCTTAAAACTTGGCACAGACTAGTTTTTTGTAAGATCGTAGCAGAGGACTGTAAATGTGTATATCGGCCTACAGCTTTTGAAAAGAGATACTTGGTGGCATGTGGATATCAAAATGATTTTAAATTGAGTAAAATTAATCTCCATATGGCGCCAAGTATCTCCTTACTCAAAATAAGTAAGAAAAGTATTCAAGGAATTTTACATATATATTATAAGTACGTGCTATTTGCTCGCATAGCCAAGTCAAGTCAAATTTAGTCGATTTAAGTTTCGTTTCGTTTCAAGTAAAATTTACAAATATTGAGTAGATTTGGTATAGATATCGACTAAAATATAGGAACTTTTTAACTTATTGGCGTGGATTATTTCACGGTAGTTTTTGCCGGACACTGCGATTGTCTGCCTACCTACTCATTATTAAAATAACCTGCACACGACCATCAAATACCCCAGAATATCAAATAAGTGTTTCCTGGCGTATACTTCATATCAGATACCTTTGTGTATTTCATACGTACTATGGCTTGGAGCAAATTCGGATACGCATTGTAATAGAATCGGTCAAAACTGGAAATATAATCGGTCCATCGTATGGAAAACAATCCTTTTGGAAACAACAAAATGCAATACAATAAATAAATGCAAATAGAATACAAGTGAATTAGATGAAACTAGGTTAAGATGCATTTATATAAAAGCTATATTAAAACACTGCCACACATAGACTATTCTAATAGGGTTGCTGCTCGATTAAGCCATAGTATACATATAGATGTGAAATTTTGTTAAACTTAAATAAAAACTATAGATTTGGGAAGATATTGTGCTCGATTAGGACTATCCATATATCTATATCAAAATATGTTGTCTATGGGGTACGTCATGATCCAACTAAACTATACGGAATAAGTATAAAGTATAAGTATAAGCAAAGGACTACAAATAAAAATGTAACTAATGATCAATGAAAACTGTAGTTTTTGACTACAGCGATAATACTAAGTTTTGGTGACAATTTTTGTGCGGGATGTATCACAACATGCACCGATATTGATAATTTTCAACTAGATATGTTAATATAATATACATACATTCTTTTTTATAAATAAAACTCGAAAAGATATTTTTATCTATTCTACATCAAACATAGAAAAAATATTTAATATGTTCTTCCGTTCCTCTCCATTTTGTCACAATACATTTTTGACAGTGATTCAAAATATCGGCCCAACCAACTCAATATTGGCCTCCTCATTTGGTGTCGTCCATTGAGATCTTTGTCAAAGGCTTTCCATCTAGAGCGTTTTAGACTTTGAAGAAAAAAATATAATAATATAATAATATATCAAATATTAAAATGTCTAAATAGATAAAATATCCATATTTTGATGCAGTTATACGAATAGTCCTAGTGAAGGACAATAACTTCCCAAATTTATAGTTTTTATTTAAGTTTAACTAAATTTCACATTTATACTTTGATTTAACCGAGCACAAATTCTATTAAAATTGTCTATGCGTAGCAGTGTTTTAATACAGTTTTTATACAAATGCATCTTAACCTAGTCTCATCTAATTTACATGTCGCATTCCCTCGATTTAATTATATTTAGCAAATATTATTGATCCATCTTTTTCATATAATCCGCACAAAAATAATTTGCCAAGCTTGGATTCATCGCTTATATAAGCCACGGATATCACCGGAAGTAGCCCATATTATGCCCTTACATCTTTTATATGTATCGTATTGCATTTTATTGCTTCCAAATGGATTGTTTTCCATATGATGGTGTAACGTATTTTATGCCTGGTTTTGACCGAATTTGCTCCAGCCCATAGTACGTATGAAATACACAACGTTATATGATATGAAGTATACGACATGAAACACTTATTTGCAATACTGGGGTATATCATGGTTGTGCTTATTATAATAATGAGCATGTAGGCAGGCAATCGCAATGTTCGTCAAAAACTATCGTATAAAATCCGGCCCTATTAAAGTAGTCCCTGTATTTTAGACCATATCTACGAGTACAACCGCATTCCCTTTGAACTATTTCGACTGCTTAGCCACAAAAAAGAGAAGTTAGGAATTGAATAAGTTGAAGGGACAACCAAGAATTTTTTCCCGATAACTATATTATGTAAAAAAGAGCGATTAATTGATTAATCGTCAACCCGATTAACGACAACACGAATTAAGCAGTTAGTTGATTAATCATGCATTTGTATTAACCATATTTACGATAGATTGTTTAACCGTTGATGTTTACAAATAACGATGTAAAATGTAATTGCTAAGATATAAATCTGTCAGATTTTGTCTGAAGATTTCACGAGAATTTAGTTTTCACGAGAGAAATTGAAGGGTTTGTTGAAGAACGTAGGTTTTTGGCAGGATGTGTATACCTACGAGGGTGTGGTCCGATTAGCGGCTGGCGCAAAAGAGCAAGTGAGTTTATCGCTGGTTTCAACCACGAGATCTCTGTGCCCAGCTGGATTGCCACATGGGCATGGGCAACCCATGGGTTTTTATAATTACTCGTATATGCTTGTTTGAAGTAGCCTTTACACAAGAAAGGAGGTATCTAATTTTTATAATTTACTAGCCGACCCGTCAAACGTTGCTTTGCCCTCAAATTTTATTTTTATTGGAAATGTTTCATCAATCGGTCTATTATAACAAGAAAGGCCGTGGATATTTAATTCATGGTTTGTATGGGAGGTACCACGCCCCATTGTCCAATCCTGCCCATATTTACAGTAGCACTTAAGATATGTACACCAAACCGATGTACCAAATTTTGTTCAAATACCGTAAACAGGAGCAGAAATATTGGATATTTTATTTATGGTTTGTATGGGAGGTACCACGCCCCATTGTCCAATCCCGCCCATATTTGCAGTAGCACTTAAGATATGCACACCAAACCGATGTACCAAATTTTGTTCAAATACCGTAAACAGGAGCAGAAATATTGGATATTTAATTCATGGTTTGTATGGGAGGTACCACGCCCCATTGTCCAATCCCGCCCATATTTGCAGTAGCACTTAAGATATGTACACCAAACCTACGCACCAAATTTTGTTCAAATACCGTAAGCAGGAGCAGAAATAATTGATTTTTAATTTTTTGTTTGTATGGGAGGTACCACGCCCCTTTGTCCAATTGGACCGAATTGTAAATCTAAACCATCCCGGGCACCACTCAGACGCATATACAAAAATTTATGCAAAGCGGTCCAGCCGTTTAGGAGGAGTTCAATGACAACGCTCGTACAGTAGAATTATATATCTAATGAAAAATGTCCAGTTTTCCACTTTTCCTACGGACTTATCATGTCACTCGCCTCGATTTCGACCTTCGGACATAGTTAAAAACCTTCTCCTCGCCGACACGAATAAGCCCTGAAAGTTTCATGAAGATCGGGTACGCCGTGTGAGAGGAGTTCTCTTACAAACTATTTTTGTACACAGACAGACAGATATTCATTTTTATATATATAGATGATGAATATTTACAAATTGTTTGATACAAGAAATTCAATGTAATTCAACTTAATTCAGTGTATTTTGATATTATTCAAATTAATTCGACGTGATACAATTTAACTAAATGCAACCCTATCTTACTTTTAGAAAATACATTTTAATTTATAATTCATAATCCATAACTTCATTTAATTTACGAAATTCATTTTTAAGTCTTAGAGAAGATTAACTATGTTCAACATCCTGCCCGCCTTGGCCTTTGAGGCCAATTAATTATTAAAACAGGCTTTCCCTCAGTTGTTCCAGATGCAAAATTTGGCGTTGTTGCAAAGTTGGTGAATCAATCCATGGGATAGGATTCATACTTTTCGATGCATCTGAGACAAAGGAATAGTCAAAGGAATGGACGTGAACTAGAGAATCGTATCCAAAAAAAGCCGAAAACTGTTCCATCTATCAGCAAGTCATTGCGTCTGTTTTTTGAGATGAGCATACGATTAGTTTTATTGATTATCTTAAGAAAGGAAAAATCAGCAGTGGATATTAACGAATATTATGCTAATTTATTGTAGCGTTTAGGTAGTGAAATTAGGTCGTATGTGGCGAAGAAATAAAGTGTTGTTTTATCAAAACAATGCTCCAGTTTACACTTCCACTATTGCAATGGCCAATATTAATGAATTAAACTTCGAATAGCTTCATCAAGCACCTTATTCGCCAGCTTTAACTCCCTCGGATTATTTTCCCTTTTTGAACTTGAAAAAAGGGGGGTGGTAAAATATTTTCCAACAATGAAGAGATGAAGTCTGCGGTCGATGGCTGTTATAAGGAGTTTGACACTTTTGACCATAAACAGGATATAGAAGCTATTGAATATCCCTGGAAACAGTGTATCGAGCAAAAGTCATCAAAATTGGCTACTCAACCACTCTATTTCTGGCACCTTCTATACAAATGACCGATCTCACCCTTCATTTTCTTCGCCTCACAATTTCTATGCACCGAATTCAGTCAAATATTACGCATGCAATGCATTTGATGAATCAAGTTCTGAGAATGAAAATGGTCAGCTTTGCCAAACTCCTTTTGCCACCTCCTCCACATACATACGTATATACCTTTTTATTGAAATTGCAATTTTCCGCTGTAATCACTAGTTCGGAGACTGAAACTGCTTAAATGTGGGTCAGTTGTATTGCATTATAATGGTTGATAAAATGTAAAAAAATTTAATGTGAGGAGTACTCTCTCCGCTAAAAATTACGTAATTTAACCTACATATTTTTAGGCACATCCTTTCATTCAATAGCTATAAATTCAGCACACTTCAAGCATTAAGTAATTTAATTCTGCTTGAAAATGAGCTGAATTTTTATGCCCCTGGATCTTAAGTGAAGGTGTATGTAAGTAAGTTCACCTGACTGAAACTTCTGTACTGGTAAGGTGACGGTTTTTGGAATTTCCGTTAACTAAAAAGGGAGGAGCTAATTTTCTTTCTTTTTTGCCTTACTGATCGGTTCATGATGAAAATGTCTTTACGTTTTCTTATTAAAATGTTTATCGAGCGTTAATTTTGAAAATCAAATTGTACGGTTTGCAATAGTCGTTCCGGTCGGTGTAACTTTTGGTGAATATCCAATTGAACAAACTGTACACAAACCGATTTTAAAGTGTTGAATTGGTTATTACTGGAAGAAGTGAACAGTACATATAGGTGAAACATTTCATGTAAAAGTAAGCAGTTGATTTTATTGAGAAGTTTTCTGCCCTTAAACTTTTATATGAAACTTTTTAGATTATTTCATTATTACTAAATTGATTGCTTACACTTTACATTGTAATATTTCAAAGTGGAAGTGGAATGATAGTTGGTTTTGAGATTTAACCCGCTCCCCCCAGATGTATTGTGACATTACAATTTCATTCTCGATTTACACATGTCGTGGCTGGAGTCACATGTAATGTGATCACGTATTATAGCGAAAATTGAAAACTGTTTGTTGACAATTTAACTTTTACAAATCGTGATACTTTTTGAAGAGTGTGTAGATACTGCAGAAGTTTTATATGTACTTACATATATACATAGATATACGAATTTATACGTATTTCTTTAACTGGTTTACACTTGACAATGGCACGAAAAGTTTATTGGAAAATGTTAACAAGTGACAGGACATAAAGACAATTTTATTTCCAGCATTTAAAATGAATGGTATGAGATAAAAAATTTAGATATTGATGGGCAGTAAGTCAATAGCGGATGAGAATATTAAATTTGTTTTTTTTTTTTTTTTTTTTTTTGAATTCTGGATTTATTACAATCTGTCCTTGGACATTCATTAATATTTACATTGGCCTACATACTACTTATATACTAAAATTTTATTTTTATTCGGGAACATTTCCTTGAGTGTCCCTACTGCTATATTCATCCTGAGTAGCCAGGTCCTGTGTGGTTCTCCTCCTTAATCTGGTAAATAATGGTGTTTCGCTTATCAGATTGGACGCCAGCTGATTCGGATGTTATTGAATACGATTCATGTATCTAGCGGAGTATTTTTGGACTTCTTCCTTAATGAAGGGTGTTTTCAATTCTCTATGCAATTGTTTGTTCCAGAAGTATCTGGGTGCACCGGTAATGGTTCGCAGTACTTTGGATTGAAAGCGTTGCAATATTTCAAGGTTGGAATTTCCTGCAGTCCCCCATAACTGGATTCCATATGTCCATACGGGCTTTAAAACGCATTTATAGATTTTTAATTTGTTATCTAGGGATAATTTGGATTTACCATTCAAAAGCCAATTTAGGGATCTTAGTTTGAGCCCCAAGGCCAATCAATTTGTAAATATATGCTTTCTCCAAGTCAGTGTTCTGTCCAAATAAATGCCTAGATACTTTGCATCATTTGCTTGAGGTATTTCAACATTATTAATAGACACGGGAGGGCAACATCCCCTCCGAAGTGTAAACGTTACCTGAACCGATTTCGTTTCGTTTGCCTTTATTCTCCATTTCTGGAGATTAAATGTACCAATGAATGCTTATCGATTTAAAGCATATTGGAGCAATTTGTGAGGGAAAAATTTTGAATTGGCACAAGTAGGAGAAAAAAACAATGTTAGTGAAATTAAAAGAATCACCCAGGGGATAAAGCCTGCGTACTTATGATTAATTTCTGCGAACAAAGACTTTTCTCCTTTTAAACGCTGTTTGAATGTTGACAATTGTAACTTTGGATCGGCAGGCAGCGAACTCTAATGGCGACGCAGAACAGTGTCAACCAAAGGCCGTTGGAAAGACAGGCTTTTGAAATACAGTGTCGCTCACCTGAGCAATATTTTTCTAAGCTCGATTTTTTCCAAAATAATAATTTTATCGAACTGGTTGTGCTTTTATAAATCATATTTGATGCATTTCCTGTAATCCTATAATATAAATTTTCTTTCATTTTAATGAATTAAGTACCGAAAGATTAAATACAAAAAAAGTCAGAAATTCAATTTCAGTTTTTGGTTCATCTGAATCCCTCCCTCCTCCCTTACAAAAATTAGATTATATACAAAAGCATTAATTGCAAAATGAAAGGTATTATTGCTTGCTTATATCTCATTTAAAAGTAAGTCTTTTAAGTAAAATTTAGTAGTGGGTGCTACCGCCCCTTCTGTTCGCTAAAGAATCATACAGTTTTTTGATTAGGTCCAGCGAAATATACGACCAGGTCTGTTTAGTTCTATTAATGAGTTAACTTTTGCTTGAATATTGCTTGCCTGATTCGTACACTTTGTGTAATAGCCATCCCCAGACGTTTTCAATAGCATTTAAGTCTGGAGAGTTAGGCGGCCAGTTCATAACCTCAACATTTTGGCTTTCAATCCATGATTTGACGACTCTTGTTGTGTAGATTGGAGCGTTGCCATGCTGGAATTTCCATTCCAAGTCTTCGAAAACATTTTTAACTTCAGGAAAAGCTTTTTCCAGCACGGCTTCGTATGAAGTCTCATTCATTTTTGCGGAGAGAAACTGGAGCTCTATTGTGCCATAATAAGAGATTGCGCCCCATACCATGACTCCACCTTTCCGGCTGTGTAATCGAATGAGTAGGTTCTCCTTTTTTCGAAGATCATTGAAGTAGTAATTATGTCCATCAGGACCCTCTGAATTATTTTGTTTTTCGTCGGAAAATATAATTCTATCCCAATCTCTACTCCATGTCATAGTCGTACGACAAAAATTAAGGCGACGTTCCTGACGAAGATTGTCTAGCGGTGCACAGTGCGGTAGATCACAAATATAACTGGAAAAAATTAATAAATTGCGTAGGGTTCACTTCTTACTTATGTATTAAACAAAAAATGAGTTCAAAATTATAAATGAATGTAAAGAATCAACTTTTTTTAGAAAAAAGTTTTTTTTTTAGTAAACTGACGCAAAAAGTAAATAGTTTACACTGTCCGGCGGTGGCTTCTTTTTAAGTCTCAAGCGCTGCAAGTGTACTGCTTTGAAAATAGCTCTTTTTACCGTTGATACACTTGCATTTACGTCAGCTTTTTCCTTGACTTTGGCAGCAGAGTCGTGTGAATTTGAGGCATATCTCAGAATAGCGCTATTCAATGATGCGTATTTTTGTCTTCATCTAGATGGTAAAGTATTTTCTAATATTTTTGTTTCAATTTAATTTATAAAAATTTATTTATAATTTATAAAGAAAGAAAGAAAAACACATGCGTAAAATTTAATTTTTTTTTTTTTTTTTGGTTCCTGAAAATGTATGCTACTCACAGAATTTAAGTTTCCGATAAGGCCTCTTCGGAAGAAGTTGAAACGAGTATTTTATTTATTTTAGTATTATTATATTATTAATTTATTTAAAATAATATTTCGTTTATTGTTCTCCAACTGCTAAACTATTAAAGTATTTGTATGAAATTTAGGTAAAACTGAAAATATGTCATTGTGTTGCATTTAGGGCGAAAGTAGCTGGGTTTGAAATCTTAGAGACTCCTACGTAAATCTGTGGTCACAACCCATAACAGCCTAAGTCTGTTTTTCAATATTTTCAGTACAGGAGTTTAAAGTTTTGAATCTTCACTGAAAATCAGGAGAAGGTGTTTTTTTGGAAAACTTTGCTACAGATTCCAAGGAAACGAATTTCTTTACTTAGTTGTTAACAAAAAATAGTTGTTTATTCTCGCATTCAAAAGATATTATCGAAAAAGACACTTAGGCTCTTATGAATTGTTAAACGAAAGAAAGTCAAAAAGTTCAAGTTGAGTTAGGCTATTATTCCAGATTAAATAAAAAACGTTAAGTGCGCCTAAATTGACATAAATTATTATTCTATGTCAAAATATTTCAGATTCGATCTCTCATGTTGAGTTAGGTTGTTATTCCTATATAAGAATTCATAAAGTTTAAACTTAAGTTGATTTAGGCAATGATGAAAAAATAATGTTTATATTTGTTGTAATCCTAAATTGACTTAGGCAGTTATGCCAAAACAGTCATTTAGAAAAATAACTTAAGCTATTAGGTTTTTTAGGATTAATTGCCTTCCTAGAAGAGAAAAATTTAGAGCAAATACATTTAGATACGCTGAATACGATGGTACTAATAACTGAATTGTGTCCTAACTCGAGTTAGACTGTTACGGCTTGTGACCACAGAAATATCAGCAAAGGCCGTTTTTTTTTCATTATACTCGTACATTTGTTAAAAAATTGAGTTTAGTCGATCAAAGTTTTCAAATTTTGCCCATCGTTATGAACAAATGCAATGTGCAAAAATTTAAATTACTTCAGTTTACAAATATGGAGTTACAGAGGAAAAATTGAATTACTGAAAATTGGTCGATTCGTCTGATAGATACCAAAAGTGATGGGTCGGTACAGTCCATTTGCAATCTCCTGCTATGGTCTGGTAAAATACTATGTTGTGCCAAGTTTTGACAAGTTTAGTTAAGATTTGAGACCATCCACCTGCCAGCCAGTCACACATACACACATCGTATAATAATTCGATTGAAACACATTTGGCCTGGTAATCCATTTAGTGGTTTCAAAACCGCCAGTCTATCAACGCTGTTAGCTGTTAAATATCTGTCACCTGCCATTTACGAATATGGATTGTTTAACAACCGAAGAACGCGTAAAAACAGTTAAAACTTAGTGGGAAAAATGATGGTTCAAACGTGGGAACTTTTCGTGCATTATGAAGTGACTATAATCATCATAATCGGCCTACTGTGCAAGAAATTGGTAAGATTATAATAAAGAATTTTGATGAGACGTAGTGTTACAGATGTGCTCAGGCCCGTGCATCATCGCAGTGTTGTTCCATCAACAAGCAAAATTGCCGCATATGGGGCTTAGAGAACCCGGAAATGATCGTAGAAACGCTACTGCATCTGGAAAAAGTGGAGCGAAAGCATTATTGGGCTGTATTTTTCCGAAAATGACGCTGGAGAAACCGTTACCGCTAATTCAATTCCTAGCGCTATGGTTGTATGATGTGGATAACCTTCGTTTCATGGCCTGCAATTGAAGATTATGAATTGGATGTTTCTAGAAGGCGTAATTTTACGCTTTGGCGACGTCAATTTGCCATCAAGATCATGCGATTTGGCGCCATTAGACTCTTTTTGTGCGGCTACGTCAAAGTCCGTGTTCATGCAGATAAGCCACGAAAAGATAATGTCGGAAATGTACGAAAAAATGGTCGAAAACTATCTCAAAATGATCCACTACTGAGATCGTTTACATTTGATGGCTCAAATAAAAATTACTAAACACAGTGGCGCTCTGAAAGTAAAAACGCATATTTGAAAAGGTTATCGTTTTCACCTAAATAATTTGTTTCAAACGACTGACACCATTTATATCTGAAGTAGGCTAATTTTGGGACCGCCCTCCTAGACAGTAAATCTAAAGCGTGTTGTGAAAAGAGAGTTAAAACCACCACATTCCGCTTAGGGCGCATATGATTCATATGACCGGCTTCACTTTGTTATTTTGTAGAGCTGATCCTTCCGGTAGATTCCGTTTTGGCCGGTGTTTTTCAGGTAGGTATTCTTAGTTTTCTTGCATCATCTCCTACCAGGTCTATCCATGCAAGTTGCATTAACAGACAATGAACATTGTTCTTATTGACATCACTGATATGGATTGACCACAAGGTTTATACCTGTGGCCTTCGGGCGACCAGATACTTTGTGGCCAACTGGAAACGTCGAGAATACTTTCTTGGCAGGCATATTGGGCTCAATTGGTTGCAAATAATCCGCTCAACGTAAGCGTTTAGCCTGGATATTTTTACAAATATCTGCGTGTTGACACAGCTGTTCCATTTCTTGATTGTTTCGTATTCTCCATTCACCGTTCTCACATACTAGGCCGCAAATTGTACAAAGAATTATTTTTCGCAGTAGTTTTCGAAGGCCACCTAAACATCTACTGACCAGTACAACTTTTCTCTTGATTTAAGTAACCACATCATAGCACAGCATATGGCGGATGATTTTTACACATATTTCAATACGTTCAATGGTTTCAAAGCAGATCTGGTAGTATTCCTAACCTTAAACAGTAACAATATTCAAGACTGGTCTGACTTAACCATCCTATTGTATTGTTCGTAATACATGTATACCTTTGAGCTAAGCTACTGCTTTTTGGAATTGATGTCCATCTATTTCTAGCTAATCCTAAAAAAGTTCATGTGCCTATACTTGCCATGTTTAATTTGGCTACTGACTTTGCATCTTCTGTTAAAACTCTAAGCCATAAGAAGAACTTGTGAGCTGTCCTGTTGTACATTATAGCCATTCACCATTGTTGGTCAATTTTGTTTACGCACACATGCATTAAGCAGGTTATGCGCTTACATGCAATGTGACATTTTGTCCATTTTGGGCTATAGGCCAGTTTAGAGAGTCAAAGTTGTAAGCAAGAGGGGGATGCCGTCGCCAAAGTGTGTGTTTTAACACATGCTTGACTCAATCTCTTGTTGATGTCAATAAGAACAATGTTCATTGTCTGCTAATGCAACTTGCATAGAGCCTTAAAAGAAAAAAAGATTGTGGTGACAGCGTCAGTAGTTCATTCTGCAATGCACTTAATGGAATCACATGGATATCTCCACAGTGTGCATATTAGAAACCTGCCATATATTTGTAACGATGAGTGGATATTTCCTGTAACCTTTTTGAAATTAAATTTTAAAATTGTCACTGATTTAAAACGGCTACTGAAGGCATTCACATTTACACAAAAATTATATGGTAGAAATGTCTGGTTAATATATTTTTTTACCACATGAAAGTTAATTACCAGGACGTCTTCGCAAAGAGCTGTTTTAAAGTGTAATTGTAAAAATTTTATTACATAAATTCTCAAGCCCATTAAGATATGATCGCCTGTCTGGCCGTCTGCTAGGCACGATAACTGTCGAAAGTCTTTAGAAAACTTCTTAAAACTCCGTACAGTGGATTGCAAATGTGCTATATTGCGCCGTAACTTCTAGTTCTTTACATACAAATTGACCTACTTATCAAAATTCAGACATTCATTAATAATTTCTAATTGGCAAATAGCTGTAGTATACATTTTTATCCATTATAGTCCCTCATAATTTTCGGCAAAATCTTGATTAGCTATACTGTAGTTCATGTCTTTCATACAAATGGTATATTGAAGTTTAGGAATAAAATTTGTTTGCAACTCAAGAGTTTTTGTGCTCTTCTATTATAATAATTAGCCATTGAGGTAAAAAATCAATATTTCTGTCGTAATTTTTAATCAGGATGCTCAGAAAATCTAGCAATTTACTACGCCCTCTTCGGAATATTGAACACGTTTGAACCAACTAAATAAGATATTGAGTGAAGAGGCGTGTGTGTGAGAGAGGTGTTACCTGACCGAAGTTTCTACTTTGGTTAATAAAGTCCTTGGTAAAGAGTTTTTATAATTTCAATTTTATTTTATAAACCTATTTGTCTTTAAAGATGATAGACCGTAAATGTCCTCCAAGCTCATTCATGGATATGCGACACCTGGTCAGAATACTATCCATTGCGGCCTGAAAGGTTGAAGTCCGAATCGCCTCAATTATTGTTTTAATGAATTACTTCAATTCAGTCGAATTCCTT
>JAHXMU010000358.1:614703-632478 GCA_019455685.1 Philornis downsi | reverse complement strand
CGATAGTCCAATTGAAGATCCTGATCTTCCTCCTCGGATATATCTTCCTCGGGATTAGTGCGGGTTTTTCTGAGGCGACCCTTCCGTCTTGTGGTTTCGCTACTAAGATCAACCATGGACTTGACAGGTCTTACAGGTTTTGGCATGCTTAGAGCATCCTCGTAAGAGGGTAAATTTGTCTCATAATTAGTGGGAGCATTAGGTCGGGCATCCTCGTCCAAAATACGCTGATTTAGACGACGTCTGGAATGCAGAAGTAAAGATAGGCCACAGTATTCGCATAATGTATTACAATTACTTACATTTGCCGCAGTTCCTCTTGATTGCTGCGGTATTCCTCTGTATCCTGCTGCTTTCTCCTCCATGACATGTATTTTTTGAAGCATGTGAAAAGGAATATCAACACTCCTATTGATATCATACTCATCATTATGGTGGTCCACACTTTTTCAGCATTGCTTGATCGGCCATTGGGTGCCCAGTCTTTTTCGCAGGCCGCTTCCCAAGTTTGGCCATAATTATAGATGGGCGAGGCGCATCTCAAACTTTTGCGGTCTTTTATCTAAAATGCAAAAGAAATGGAATATCATATTAGAAATGATATATTTTCTCGATGAGATGACGCGTTCAGACTTTTCAAAGGAATTAATTAAATAAAATCTGAGATTTCGTAAATTGGCGTGAGGAGTAATCTGGACTTTAGCTAAGTAAAGCTCCTGAAAAATATGGCAAATATTTAGCGCTAGGTAATGGAAATGAATGAATGAAAATTTTTGACAACAAACTTGAGGACCGAAGCAGAAAGAAAGCTTGTTCCAAGGATCAGGTCGCGGAATTAAACAAAAACACTGAAGAAATTTGGGTTTGTAAAATGTGTTGGTCTCTTGGGAACTCATTGTGAGACGTTCGTATTCATTATGTCATATGAAATTTGTACCGATAAAATTTTGATAGAGATTATCCTTACTGGGTGCTACGATGGACATTGCATAAATGCACATAAAATATAAAACACAGTGACATTTATTGTCACTAAAATGTAAGAGTTTTTCGTTGCTGAAAAAAGATTAAGCACCTCGTCCCGCGATGTAACTCAATACATGACCGGATGTCTACAATCTACATGTTGGTGTCTTATTTTTGTAATTAATTAATTAATTTTAATTTAATTTTAGTTTAATTTCATTGTAATTTTAAGAGCGCCTTAAAAAGGAGGCGGCTGTCAGTTGCCTTAATATTAATATAATATTATTCGGTAGATTTTAGCGTTTATGCCAAAAGAAAATACATTCCCTGACTATATAACTGTCAGTCTAATAACGGGTTACCCTTTTTTAGAGTTCAGAAGTAAAGTTAAATAAAATACACATTAAGCTATGATTTCCATTAAATTTTTATGTCATTATAATACTTGGACTTTGCCATTATGTACGAAATACAATGTCATTTAAATTACCTCCTCTGAATTGGTTGCAGCAGTGGATCTTTTTGTGCCAAATTTGGCAGAATTTAGTGGAGTTAAAAGAACAGTGTGAATCTAGGAATATAAGGGTTAATTCGAGCATTCTAATGGAAATATCTAGAGGGATGTGATTAGGAAGTTAATATTTTGGGCGTATCAGAAGAGATAGATCAATATATATGTAAATAATTTTCAATGTTATGTTCTGTTGGCCCTACAACCGATAGTTACTTTCATTCTTTCCGCGGTAGGTATAACAACTTTAAAAACATTTCTGGAATTTATTAGATATTACTTGAAAGGCCTCTTTACACACATACTGAAATTGTAATTTTGTAGTTTTTTTCTCTATTACTGGAATAATAGACAACCGCAATGAGCCTGACTTTCAATATAGCATTTAAGCATTTGATTGTTTTTGAAATCGCATGAAAAGACATCAGTTCTTGAAATTTTGAAATGTTTAAATTTGCATAACCTCGTTTTAATATTTACATATTTGTATTTTGAAAATATATTTATTTTTCTATTTTTTCTAATATCATGAATTTTCGTTCTATTAAACGAAACAATAAGTGCCTTAAAAACTACAGCATCAAAAAACGATAGTTTGACTTTATAGGTCGATTTTTGTATGGTCGAAAATTCAACTAAATAGTTGAGAAAACTAAAATGACAAAAATCCATATTTTGTTTTAACTACAGTCACCCCATTTATTACTTTAGTTACAATTTAAAAAATTAAAAGTATGATATAGTTTTAGGAGTGCAGACATAATTTGACTATACTTAGTCGAAAATACAATTCCGACTTGAACGACATGTGGATTCAACAAAATGGTGCGACAGCCAAATTTCCCGTAACTAAAATTAGAGAATAATTCAGTACTTCAACAATCCATTGAAATTGCGTCGAAACTCCTTTGGGTGATTTCGTACGGTATTACGTAAAGTTAACAGATTACTCCAATCTTCCTCTTACACACACGCACACGCACGTCCACGACACTAGAAGCATGCCTTCCATCTATTACCACATAATCAATCTGGTTCCTCGTGTTATGATCAGGAGATAGCCACGTTGCCTTGTGGATGTCTTTATGAGGGAATCTGGTTCCACTTTCTACTGTATTACGTGCCGCAACGAACGAAACTAGTCTGAATCCGTTTTCGGTGGTGGTACCGTGTAGATCGAATTTTCCGACTTTTGGGCCAAGAATATCCTCCCTTTCTGCTGTGGCATTAAAACCTCCCAGAACAATTTTAATGTCGTGACCAGGGCAGTGGCCATATGCTTCTTCTAGGCACTCATAAAATGTGTCTTCTTTCTTTTTCGTCAGGGCATGTACACAGATCAACGTAATGAAAGAGTATTTCGCTCTGATGCGGATAGTGGCTGTACAGTCATTTATAGGGTTAAACCGTAAGACAAGGAGTTTCAGTCTCTTTCCCACAACAAATCCACATCCGAATCCATGGCTTTCTGCGTGGCAGCTATAGTAGAACTTACAATTTTTGCGCCGAGTACATGCTTGTCCTGTCCATCGCATCTCCTAGATGGCTGTAATGTCAGCTTTATATTTATCAAGGACATCCGCTGGTCGGATAGAGGAACCTTCTCTCTATAGAGTGCGGACATTCCAGATGCATATCCTTAAATCATGGTCATTATAACGTTTTTGTTTCTTTATTTTCTTAATTTTTTTTCGGTGTTTTCATGATTATTTTATTTAAGATGAGCTGATTATCAGGCCACTACATCCAATCCTGGTGTTGGGGCTGCCAACGGCTAATAGGCTGGCGAGTTTAGTTTCAGTAACAGAAGTTACTTACTGCCTTAGGACGCATCGGTGTTAGCATGCCATTTAGGTCCCTCAACTAGTCGCTCTCTCAATTTAGCTACCATCAAAGGGTTGTCTGATGGCATTACCAAGAAATACTTGCCGGAAGGTCGAAAGTCGTGAGTTGCTTGGGAAATTCTGCAAAGGAATTTGGTTATTCCCCGGATTACGCCAATAAAGCAGTTAAAAATCGATTATTATTCCCGACACTGACGTTATTGCGTCCGATTTATGTGGGAAGTTGAACGAAAATTGACGTTCCGGAATATAATTTTTATATTTTTACTCGAAAAAATTGAGGTACTCGTATACGAGTATACTCGTATACAGTCTGATACAGAAAAAGGTAACACCCATGCTCAAAGGTATAAATTATCAAACACTGTTTGACCAAATGTCCTTCGTTACTTTTTAAGCCAATTGAACGTCATTCGCCGCCTTTGTAAATTCGGTAACTCCAACAAAAATTGGAGTAAGTATTTTCTGACAGTCGATGTTTTTCCCTGAAACTTCTAATTTTTAGACTGAAACAACTTACATTTCTGGTCATTAACCGTACCGAATTAACCGTACATCTTTTCATAACTCGCATACAAACTGATCAATTTTCCGACATTATTCAAGTGGTCAAATGGCCAGAGGATCTATTTCGAATTTTCAATTTCAGTACATTAGTTTGTTAACTGGTATGCAAGGAGGTTTCACAAAATATTTGTCTATATGATAGTCGATTGCCAAGGCTTTGGACAAAGATAATGCAGCATTTAAATATTTGCTAGCGGTATTTCCTAAAATTTCATATGATAAAATCTAAGAAGGCATATTTGTTGGCCCTCGGATCAGGAAGCTAATCGAAGCTGCAAATGATAACATTTTTTCACAATATTTATTGGAGAAAGAACATCGTGGAAACAATAAGAGTGAAAACTACAGACAAATTGCTGGTAAATTATTGAAAAATTATTACTAATTAGGTGCACGAACGTCACACAAACTGCATTTTCTTCAGTCGCATTTCGATTTTTTCCACAACACCTTGGGGGCATGCTCACCAAGATTTAATGAAAATTGATAGAAATTATCAAGGATTTTGGGATAAAAGCATGCTATGAGACAATTCCTGAACTCTAATACGTGAAACCGAACCAACAAAATACAAACGACGTCCGAATAACGCCATTCACTTTTGAAAATTCATTGATTTTTGAATAAACTAATGATTTTTTATGTAAAAAAACAAATAAAAACATTTTTTTGTATCTCAAAAACCTGACGTTATAGGGAAAAATCAATTACAGAATTTAGCCCACCAAATTACCCTAGGAAAGATATTTGGTTGATCCAGTGCACAACCTTGTTGGCTACTGTAATCGATGTTATGAAAATCTTTTGTATTACTATATTCGACTTACTCTGGTTGGTGACGCTGTTAGATAATCATAGAAATCGACGAATGTTGTATCCTGACAATTGCATATCCATGTATTGTCTCCAGCCCATATCTCATCCAGATATTTATTGGATTGAAAATATTCACGGGGAAATGCATTCGTAAAACGATTCCCGTTGAGTTTCAGTAGAGATAATTCAGGGAAATGTTGAAAAGTAGAATTGCGAAGCGTGGATAATCTGAAGTATATAAACACATATTGAGACTTTTAAACAATTGTTGCCTGTAATTTCAACTTACCGACAATAACTCAAGTCCAGTTTCTGCAATGTATGCGATCCTACACCTGAAGGTATATCAGTGATCAAATTATGTGACAGATCAAGTTTCTGCAAGCTCGAAAGACCGGAAAATGCCAAGCCGTCGATTTGTATGATTTCGTTCCATGATAAATTAATGTCACGCAGGGAATTCGATATTAATTTTGTGAATTTATCGATAACATTACGACTTAAATTCAATGTCACCAAATTATCGTTGGCCTGAAACACGTAACGATCCAAACGGGCAATTTCATTGTAAGCTAAATCTAACGAGTTCAGACGTTTCAATTTCTGAAAAGTTTCAACGTCCAAAGATCTAAGGAAGTTACGTGAGATATCGAGAGTCTCCAGTAAAGTGTTATTCTCAAATGTGCGACTAGTTAAGGAGCGTATCATATTGCCACGTAACTGCAATTGGGCCAAACTGGGCAGGGCGGAGAGATCGATTTCGTCGAGGCTGCAAAAGGATAAATCCAGTTCGTTGATACTATCAGATTCGATGCGATCACCGGGACCCGCCTGCAAAGCTGTGTTCCATGATAGCTGCAAAGCTTCCAAAGATGGCAAACCCGCCAATAGGGCACGTGATATGCGTTGCAGATTACAGTTTTTCAGTCGTAAAACTCTCAAGGATTTGGAGGGCAGAGAAACCAACGTACTTAAGGGATTATTATTTAAATTTAATTGTTCCAAGTTTGGCATATTCTGCATCAATATATCGCCTCCTGCTTTCGAAATACCACAATTTTCTAAGTCCAGGTGAGTCAAAGAATCACTAATTATAGCTTTTTGAGGATCATCGCCAATGAAAGTGCTTAGGGCATTGCCACTTAGCGACAAACGCTGCAAGCTAACAGCATTAAGAAATACCGAATTCGGATTTAAATCGGACCACTGTTGTATACTATTATTGGCCAATTTTAAAGTTCTCAAAGAATTAAAACCCGCAAGAGCATCAGCATCCAAATACCCAATTTGATTATTGGATAAATCTAAATAAATGAGAGAGTCGTATTCGGCCAGTTGTCGGGGAAATTCAATAAAGTAGTTCCATGAGAGATCCACGTTTTCCATGGGTATCATTTGAAAATCTGGATATTCTGTGAGGCTTCTTTGGGCGCAATTGACCTCTAAACTGTCCAACACCCAAGAACATTTGCAGTTTACGGGACAGTAAGTAGCATCGCTAAGTTGGCTGCATAGGATTATTAACAGTACAAAGGCGTGCCAATTGGAGTCTTTTCTGCGACGGCCCATTTCATAAGTTTAGTGTTATTACACGCAGGTGAGATATTCTGGAATAAAAAACGTATCGAGACATTGAAATAAAGAGAATTGATATGTGGAACATTTTGTATTATAAAACTACAATTTGCACTGGTATAACAAACATAGAATGTTGCATTTTTTTGTGTTTAATATACGTACTGATCTGTAAAATATATTATCTAACGATGAGTCGCTATATGGTCCAAAATTCAACGGCTAGTAAGTGTTGCAAATAGGATAAGTTGTACCAAAGGAAAAAAGTTGCCCAATCATCGATTAAATGCGAC
The DNA here is from genome assembly GCA_019455685.1 of Philornis downsi. Lineage (NCBI taxonomy): Eukaryota > Metazoa > Arthropoda > Insecta > Diptera > Muscidae > Philornis > Philornis downsi. Next base: position 625,906 of record JAHXMU010000358.1, on the reverse strand, counting down.
TGTTAAGCAAAACAGAAATTACAGTCTAGTGAACTGGCTTACATATAACTTCACTCAATGTCCTTTTGCCTTGCTGCTGAAGTGCGAGTGCCGGCAGAAGTGGCGTGATAAATTTCTTCGTTCTTATTAAATGATACTTATATACCTTCATTCCTTCGGCTGAAGGTATAAAAATGCTCTGAACTAAAACACAGAAATGGTAACGTCCTAATGTCCTCCTAATGTTCAGCTACGGTGCGTGGCAGCTCTATTGAATGCCTGATGCGTGCTCAATTATAACGAAAAAAATGCAATTGAATAAAGAATACGAAGGTAATTTGTATTGGAACTACCAGGGAAAGCATGGTTATTCGTTTGATTTTCTGACATTTTACCTAGCATTATAACGCAATATAAGTGACAAAAAATTAATTAACTTCATACTACGAATTTTGAATCACAGCGTCAAATTCAATTTTGGTAAATTGGTCAATCTGTATGGGAGGTACCAGAATGGTGGTGTCAGTATCGGTCATTTTCGTTCTTAGAAATTAGTTTACTAAAAGGAAGATGTGTGCAAATTTGGTCATGAGCCAAGCTTAAGCATATAGTAAACATACCCCCTCGACACAATAGTGCTTTTCTTTTGATGTCGTATTATTTTAGTTGCACGTATGATTTTGTGCTAAATAATCGTCATATGGAGGAAGTATTGATTTTCTTCTTTCAATCGAGGAAAACGTTGGCTGAAGCTCATCGAGAACTTCAAAACGTTTACGGAGATGGTGCTTTAACTTAACAACGTGTTGAGATTGGTTCTGTCGCTTACGAGGATTTTAATGTTGACGACCATTCGTATGAAGGAAAACGAAAAACCTTCGAAGACACTGAATTGACGGCATTGCTTGATGGGGATTCGTGTTAAACGCAGGTAGAGCTTGCGAGCGTCAAACCATTTCCAAGCGATTGCATGCGTTGGGAGTGATTCAAAAGCAAGAAACTTAGGTTCCTTATGAGTTGAAGCCAAAGTACGTTGAGAGTCATTTTTTTTACCTGTGAATGACTGCTTTAGGTACAAAAAAGGAAGGATTTCCATCATCGCCTTGTAACAGGTGATGAAAAATGGATTCATTACAGCAATCTAAAGAAAAGAAAGTCTTGGGGGCTGCCCGGTCATGCTTATATGTCCTCGCCTCGGCGGAATATTCACGCTGCGAAGGTTATGCTATGTATTTGGCGGTGTTATTTATTACGAGCTGTTAAAACCAAGCGAAACCATCACTGTGAATCGGTATCGACTTCCATTAATGCGATTGAGCCAAGCTCTGTGCGAGAAATACCCACAATACGCGGAGAGGCACGAAAAAATGATTCTTCAGCATGACAAAGCTCGGTCTCACGGGGCCATGCCCGATAAAACCTACCTGGAAACGACCAGATATTGCGCCGTCCGATTATCACGTATTCCGTTTGATGCAAACGGTCTGGCTGACCAGCAGTTCCACCCATATGACGACAGATGACGATGGGGAATGGCTATATTCGTGGATAGTCTCAAAAGATGAACCGTTTTACAGTGACGAAAATCGAGCTTTGCCGGAAAGATGGGAAAAAGTAGTAGCTAGCGATGGGCAATACTTTCAATGAATCATTTGCAAACATGTTTTTGTAATAAAGTTGAATTTTTATAAAAAAAAAAAACAAACAGTGAGAACTTAGTTACTCGCCAATATATTACTTGATGCAGTCAAATATGTAATATCTATAATGGACCAAGTATCTTTTGACCAAATACTCGTATATTTCACTACCTTTAAAGTCGATTGAGCGGCGTCCCCCTGCTTGGCTGGCAGGCTGATTTGTACACGCTATAATTGCCGTAAATGTTTATCAAATTTTCGTAAAACTTGACACAGGCTAGTACTTTACAGGATCGTAATTGGGAATTGCAAATGGACTATATCGGTCAGCACTTTCTGGTATCTCCCATACAAATTGACAGATTTTCCAAAATTCACTTCAGCAAACCAAATTTTTGCTTATTGTATTATTTTATAATGCCAGTGACCACGCTCCTTCTGGTGGCTCCCAATTGACCTGTGTGGCATCAGGTTTATATTTTTTTTCTCACACCTTCTGTGGTAATTTTTATACAAATTTTTTCGCCTGTTACTTCTTATTCGCATACCACGCTCCTCCCGCCACTCTGCACTCTTTTCCCATTGTAAGTCGGTTCACATGACTCAAATTCCTCTACCGATTTCTGCGTATTTGGAAAGAAGCCCTGTGACAACGGTAGACGTTGTTATACCTTTGTAAAATTGATAACATTATCGAATAACTGAAATGCAGTTATCTTTAAAACTCACAACATATACTTGTAAAGGATATGATGTTAAAAGATTATAATCTCACTTCAATTTTACTGAGATTAAAATGATTCATTTCACTATCATTTTAGAATATTTGTCATTTAATATTATTTTGTTTTTTTTTGTCCGATTATGATTAATGTTTTTTTCCAATTTATTCCCTTGAATAAAACACAAAAGACGCATTTTTAATACCAACAGGCTATGGGGTAGATTTTGTGATATCACTTTACCAAAATGCTTAGACATACGTATTTGTATTTTTTATTTGAGAATAGTTTGTTGGTGAGAGGCATAAATAAGAAAATAAATAATAAGAAAAAAATGGATCAAAGAAGTTACGCCAAATTTTAGTATAAGTGCTCAAAAACACTTGAAATGTGGACAGTGGCATACGGTGAGAGTTCTCTGAGTCAAAAAAATGTTAACAAGTGGTGCAAGCTTTTCACAGAAGATCGGGAATATGTGAATGACGACGCTCGCTCTGGACGCCCCAGTACACCAACGACCGATGAAAATGTTGAGAAAGTGAAAAAAATTGTTATGGAGAATCGTCCAATCACAATTAGAGAAGTTGCTGAGGATGTCGGCATATCGGTTGGCTCAAGCCATGTGGCAGCGAAGTTCGTTCCAAAATTGCTAAATTTTGACAAAAACAACGTCGCATGAGCATCGCTCAAGAATTGTTGAATGACGCCAAAGATGATCCAGATTTGTTAAAATGGTCATAACTGGTGACGAATCATGGGTACATGACATCGAAACCAAAGGCCTATCGTCCCAATGGATGAGTCCACGAGGGCCAAGACCAAACAAAAGCACGCCAAGTTCGACCAAATGTCAAGGTTTTGCTCACTGTTTTCTTCGATTACCATGGCGTAGTGCATCAGAAGTTCTTACCACAAGGTCGTACGGTAAATAAGGAGTATTACCTTAAAGTTATGCGCCGCTTCCGTGAGGCAATATGGAAAAATCGCTCGGAGTTGTAAAAAAAACTTTTGACTTTTGCATTATGATAATGCACCTGTTTACTCATCTTTGCTTGTGAGAGATTATTTGGCCAAAAACAACACCGTTATCATGCTTCAGCCATTGTATTCACCAGATTTGGCTCCCTGCGACTTTTTCCTGTTCCCAAGATTGTTCTTCTTTGATCCATTTTTTTCGGTAGCAGAAAATCGGCGAACACGCAAAACACTTGTCCTATTTATGCCTCTCACAAACAAACTAAACATGCTATATGAATAAAATCATCAGCATACCTTCGAGACGAGTGTACCAACATAAAAAAATAATCGAAAGTCGAATATACGTAGCCCGCGAAATTTGAAAATTTCTCCTCATTTTTTGAACATACCTTGTACGTTAAGAAACTTGTATTAAACTGTACAAATTTTGTGGTTTTATATTGTAAGCTTCCTGGAAGAAATAATCGGTTACGTAATCTTGAAGTTAACGCAAAGTCAAGAATTTTCGTAGTACTGCTGTCTAAGTAAGCCTGTTTAAAACGATTCTCTTTGGAAAGAACATCTCTCTCAATGTCTTTCCGTGACCTCTTGGCAGCAACATTCACCAGCCACCTTGTACACGTGTATCATCTCTTCGATATATTTATCATATTTATGTATTCCTATCGATAACATAAACAACAACCTGTTCTTGTTGTTACTGTTACCGTCCTTGCTACCATAGATAGCCATGGCGCCCATTCCATATGTTTCTGCTATTAGTAGTATTCAGTTTGCGCGGAAAATGGCTAAAGTGGCGAACAAAATATTATTTGTAATTTTCTAGTAATAAACATTGTATGTTTGCGTTTCGTTTATTCGTTGGGCTTAGGATAGGAATGCTTTCCTCATATACGAGTACATATAATAGAAAGTTATACTTTTCGTTTGCACATTTCATTTTCATTCACATCGCCTTGTTATCAGTAGGAAACTACACCTCGCCTTATCAGCTTGTAAAATAGAATAAACTATGTGATTATCTATAAACTGAAATAAAAAAAAAACTATAATCATATATTATCAATGCATATGTGGGGCAAAGGTATGAGCTAGTGTATGTTCAATAATTGTTTGTAGGTAATAATATTTTCCAGTCGATTCACCTAAAGAGTACATCGAAATTTCAGTACATTTATCACAAATATAAATAACCACCATATTTTGTTCGGACAATCTGTTATGAACGGAAAATAGGACATTGAAATTGTCTTTAAATAACTTTGTATTTAACAGTTTTTTTTTAGATAAAATGACTTGAGCGCTACCATTGAACTCGGAAATACTTATATCACTGTCATTGCTAGAAAACGTATACGATAAGTCACAGTTTGTTTCTTTCTTTTTTAAATACTTTCATATAGAAATGACTCACGCTTAGGCATTAATTTTGTCGAAGTATTGTGTAAGCAACTCTTCACCACTGTTTCGTCACATTCGGGTAAACGGGTTACGAGACAACGCGCAATACATTTCTGTTTATCATTTGGTACGGCGAATATGGAACCCATATAAGTAATCATTCAGAGTACAAATTCTATTTTGACCACAAGTGTTTAGGACCATTTAAGTTGATTGAGCGATGGCTCATTGGTCGATAATCACGATAACTATTGCAAATATCTATAAAACTTCTTAAAACTTAGCCTAATATCATGTTTTACCAGACCGTGGGCGGAGATTATAAATGGGCTATGTCGGCCTACTCCTTCTGATACCTCTCATACAAATAAGCCGATTCTTTGAAATAAAATCATTTCCCATGTTACTCTTACTTCGTGTAATCCAGTTCCAACCTAAACTTTCCCCCATAGCATTGCTTGATGGAACCTTGCAAAATTCCAAACAATCTTCTGATTAGTCATAAAATACACTTTTCTTGTAAGAAAGTGTCACAAAAGGTTATTTTCACATAGAAAAATTTCCTGAAAAATATTTTTCAGATAGAAAAGCGTCTTCATACAGAAAAAAACGCTGGAGGACATTTTTCATATAGTAAGCTAGATTCCTACAGTTCAAGCAGCTAATCTTTGTTCTGTAAAATTTGCCACACTTCATGCATTTGATAATCTTAGCTGCGAATATTAAAATGGAAGGGCCCTGCCACGCTCCCTCTGTTATCGGTCTATTTGTATGACCGACATATCAAAATTTTTTTATTTTGTCACGGTTTTCCCATAAATTAAGCAGAGCTCAATGGTATCTCTATAGTATTGTATCTAAGCAAAATGCATTAAGTCATAATAAGTTATAGTTTTGAATATATCGATAAGACCTTAGCCTTTTACCACGGCCCCCCTAGCACGTCCCTACGCACATTTTTCCACCAATGCAAAAGGGCGTTGGCTTGTGGTATACTCGTGTATAAGCCGTCTGACTAAAATTTCATTACTGGTCTAAATATGTAGTATGTCTGTGGAGAATAGGAAATTTGTATGGAAGATATCGCAAGGAAGGGCCGATATAGCCCACTTACAATCTCCGACCATGAACTGGCAAAATATTAGTTGTAAGAAGTTTCATAAAGATTTCCGGCAGTTATGATGCCTATCAACCAGTCAGGCAGAATTACATCGTTCAATTGACTTAAAAAGCCTTGAGACGCATTTTAGTGTGTTAGTATAAATAAAAATATATTATGAATTTATCATATTATCAAATGTAATCAACTATTGTTACTCTATAAAGTCGCCAAGCGAGTGTTTTGATGCGAAAATTTTTTTTTCGGTTTTAAACTTTTACTTCATTATAACTCTTGGACCTTGCCTTTTTAAACGTAATTTTCTTTTTTAATTCCTTGCATCACATTCAGTGAGCTTACACGCTTTTTATTTTTAGACTCACTCAATGGGACCTACAGTTTAACCACGATTTTGAACGTCACCATTTGAGAAGCATTTGCAAGATTTGTCGGTTACTCGACAACTCGAGACACATCGAGGTGACCGCCGCTCAACTAATGATAGATTGCTGTATGAGGAATTAAATTCAGGTTCATGAGAGTGATGGTCACGTGTACTAACCATCGCTTCACGGTCGGTGTACGCAATACAGTGTCATTGAAATGGCAGCCTCCAAATTGGTTGCAGCAGTGAATCCTTTTGAAGTCATTTTCGACCACCTTTTCGCACATTTTGGGCGGCATCTGGGCAATATTCTAATGAATGTTGGTTTCCAAATGCTCCAACGCTTGGAGATTATCCACGTAAATACGGCATATCACCCATTTCATAATTTTCAATTGCAGGCAAACAAAAAGTCGGTTATCATATGGGCATAGCGCTCTGAATATAAATTCGGATTACCCGCCATACTTTCACTAACAGAAGCGATATTTCGGCAGTGCTTGCAATGGTGCACATTTATATCACTTTCAGTCCAGAATTTTTTAAAATATTGCCAATTCTTTGCAGAGTAGGTCGGTTATGAAGACCATAATCACCCATATTCGTTCATCGCAAATCTTTCACTAAAATAAATAATACTTCAGGCGACAGGTATTTAACAGCTGACAGCCTGGCCAGATCGGCGGTTTCGAAACCACTAATAGTATAACCCTCTTTTTTTATACCAATCGAATTGGGATGGGATTATACGAGAACTCATTCTATCAATCCGTGCGGTAATTAGAAATAGTCATCCATGACACGTAAGTTATATCTGTGGTCACAACCCGTAACAGCCTAACTCGAGTTAGGACACAATCGAGTTATTAGCACCATCGTATTCAGCGTATCTAAATTTATTTGCTCTAAATTTTTCATGTTTGTATCTCTTCTAGGAAGGTAATTAATCCTAAAATACCTAATAGCTTAAGTTATTTTTCTAAATGACTGTTTTGGCATAACTGCCTAAGTCAATTTAGGATTACAACAAATATAAACATTATTTTTTCATCAATGCCTAAATCAACTTAAGTTTAAACTTTATGAATTCTTATATAGGAATAACAACCTAACTCAACATGAGAGATCGAATCTGAAATATTTTGACATAGAATAATAATTTATGTCAATTTAGGCGCACTTAAAGTTTTTTATTTAATCTGGAATAATAGCCTAACTCAACTTGCACTTTTTGAGTTTCTTTCGTTCAACAATTCATAAGAGCCTAAGTGTCTTTTTCGATAATATCTTTTGACTGCGAGAATAAACAACTATTTTTTGTTAACAACTAAGTAAAGAAATTCGTTTCCTTGGAATCTGTAGCAAAGTTTTCCAAAAAACACCGTCTCCTGATTTTCAGTGAAGATTCAAAACTTTAAACTCCTGTACTGAAAATATTGAAAAACAGACTTAGGCTGTTATGGGTTATGACCATAGATATATATCCCTGATCATCGAAAAAAGTTTGTAAAATTATTTAAAATCAATACAAATGATATAATATATGATTATATTTAAATAATTCTTCTTATATAACTTTTTAGGAAATCGTCCTAATTACGGCTCAGTTCTACATAATGTATAATAAGAGTTGGGTCCGTGAAAGCTTTCCTTTCCTCCGATTGGTTTGTATAACATTCTCCACTTCACAGATTATAGGTGGGTGAAATATGGGCATTAGGGGAAAAGTTGTCCATATAAAACTGACCGTGTCTTCTAAACAACTGGAAGCTATATGTGGTACTTTGCAGGCAATGAAAATGATCATTTCAGCTCATAAACAGTGAACGTACTCATATAACTTGTGGGAGTGGTTAGTGAAAAATATAAAACAAAACCTGTACAGAAATTTCAGTCAAGTGAATTAACTAATACGACTTATATACGAGTGTGATCAAAAAATAACTGTTATTTTCAATTTTTGCAAAAAATATTTATTTATTCATCAATAACTATCCTGTCCCCTTCAAAGCAATCCCCCTCAGATATAATACATTTGTGCCAGCGTTTTTTCCAATCCTCGAAAAACTTCTGAAAAGCGCTTTTTGGTATCGTCAACAGCTCTTGTTTCGATTTTTCTTTTATCTCCTCAATCGTAGCAAAACGCTTTCCTTTCATCGGTGTCTTCAGTTTTGGGAAGAGAAAAAGTCAGCGGGAGCCAAGCCCGGTGAATACGGTGATTGAGGCATGATTGCGATTTTGTTTTTGGCCAAAAACTCAGGCACAAGCATCGATGTGTGCGCTGGTGCGTTATTATGATACAAAATCCATGATTGGTTTTTCCACAATTCTGTGCGTTTCTGACTAATTGCTTCGCGCAAACGGCGCATAACTTCAAGGTAGTATTCCTTATTGACTGTACGACTTTGTGGCAAGAATTCATGATGCACCACGTCATTGCAATCGAAGAAAACAGTGAGCAAAACCTTCACATTTGATCGAACTTGACGTGCTTTTTTCAGTCTTGGACGGTTTTGGATGCTTCCATTGGGATGATTGGGCTTTGGTTTCAATGTCATAGCCATACACCCATGATTCGTCACCAGTTATGATCTTTTTGAAGATGTCCATGCGACGTTGTTTTTCTTCAAAATTTAGCAATTTTGGAACAATCTTCTATGCCGCACGTTTCATGCCGAAAACATCCATAAAAATTGCTTGGCATAAACCGACTGATGTGCCAACATCATCAGTAACCTCGCTATTAGTGATTCGACGATTATCTAAAATCATTTTCTTCACTGCTTCAATGTTTTCATCGGTTGTTGACGTGCTCGGGCGACTAGGACGAGCATCGTCATTGACATCTTCTCGGCCTTCCTTAAACCGGTTATACCACAATTGAACTTATGTTCTGCTCATAGTAGACTAGCCAAACGCTACAGTCAACATTTCAAATGTCCTTGCACATTTAATTTCATTTTTTACACAAAACTTAAGACAGTTTCTTTGATCCATTTTTTCGAATAGTAAAATATCACATCACACACCAAAACACGACTAACCTTTTTATCTGCCAAAAACTAACTGACAATCCAAAATGGCTGATATTGTCGACATATATATGTATAACAGACATGTGTACCAATATAACAGAAAAAAATCGAATATGCGTAACTCGCGAAATTTGAAAACAACAGTTATTTTTTTGATCACTCCTCGTATACCTGCAAAACTGTGTGGAGGGAAAGACGACGTATTAAATTTGGCAGAATTTAATGAGAGATATGATTTCGGCAAAATATGGATTAAAATAGGTAATTTATATGGGAGGGCACAGTTAGCGGGTCGATTTGTATTTCGCATTTTACCAGGCATTTGTAATGCAACTAACAACGATTTATAATTGAATCAATTTACGTGGCAGAAACCTGTGTGATAGTGCAGTACATTCTTATTCTCAGGATTAGGTTTATAAATAGTATTGTGTTTACTAAATTTTTCTAAATTCAGTGTATCTTATTGAAAGATAAGAAGTTAAGAGTAGATGTGTTAAATTGGATATTTGAGACCTCCGAAGATACCCGTTAACTTGTTAGATCTTTTTCAAGTTTTACCAGAAATTGTAAAACGATACCCGTACTATGAAAAAAACATTAGGTTGCTGCAGTCTAAGAATGGGGTGTTACTAGAAAAAGATTGAATTTCAGGAAATCAATTTGTATGGGAGCTACCAGAAGTATCCGGATTAGGTATAATTTCCGGTTACGATCTGGAAAAATGTTAGATTGTACCTATATTTAAGAAGTTTTATGTAGATTTACTGGAGTTATCGTGACTACCAGGTAGACAGTTAGCCAGCCAGACAGACGGGCATCGCTCAATCGACTTAAAAAGGTCAAACGATACTTGATATTTCAATTGCTTCCTTTTAGGCCGGAATTTTTATGATTCATTTAATTTACTAAATGCAGTATGGTGCATTAATTCACAAGCATTTGTTGATAAGAACCTAGCGATTTACCGCACTCCTATCGCTTCGCACCAATGCAAAAGGACATCGGGTGAAGGTATTTGTAAGCCAGTTCAGCCGACTGTATACGCTTTTATTCAAATTCGTCGAAACATTTATGATTGCAGAGTTGTTTCACTTTTCGAAATTGTCCCACTATGTCGCGATCGATGTTTCAATATCTTGTTTGTACTAATTTAAAGACATATGGTAACTCTATATCGTAGAGTACTGATTGTTAGACCGAAACTTATAAATAGACAAATACAATGACATTGTAACTGTACACGTTCTTTATATAGAAAAAATGCGTCATTGTTAAAACTTTACATGAATTCTTCTACTTGAAATCGTTTCAATTCATATCCATTCCATTTAATTACGCAGAAGAAATGAATTTCTGCTTTAATTTCACATTAGTATAAGAAACTATATGAATATATATATATATACAAATATAAGAATATTTTAAACCTATTTACATTTACTACGATTGCATTTGCTTATTTTATTTATTAATTTTTCTTTGTTGTGAGCTGGAAATTACCTTTATGTAGCAAATGTTTAAATAATCACAATATGCGCTGTATTTTTTGGAGAGAAAATATATTTTTCCACCAATTTCCTTCCATTCTATCACGTTTCACTTATTCAGCATGTTTTCGCTTTCCCAACACATAATTTTGTTTAGATTTTTTTTTGTTTTTCTAGCAGAAATTTTCTTTTTTCGTTACAGAAACTTGTAAAATTTTCTATCGATATCGTTGTTCGTTGTCGTGGTTTTTGTACCGTTTTTATTCACGTAAATCTCATTTAATACTGTGGAACCTTTACTCACCTGTTATTGTGGCGGCTGGTTCTCAGTCCTACAGTCTCACTTCCATTCCCCTCGTGAGATAAGATAAGCGACAAACGACACTAAAAAATATTGATAACGAACAAAAGTTTACGGATTACTAAGTGCTTCGGCCCCTTTAGATTGTTTTTGGTTGTAGTTCCATTCTCATA
>JAHXMU010000358.1:553140-604703 GCA_019455685.1 Philornis downsi | reverse complement strand
GAATTTTCATTCAGAATTTGTATGATAACCTGATCACGCTCGGTCACTTCTATGTCATATGCTAGATGTTAATTGCAACTCTACACTAAAACGACGAGTTCATTTCATATAAGGGTAGTCACTACTACATTACACAAGTTTTGAACATCTATGGGACCTTTAACTCATTATCGGTATTTTATCATAGGAAAACTAAAGTTTCATTAAATACAATAAAATATTTTTAATTGGAATTAATGGTGATTTTTCGGGGTAAAAACAACCGACATAATCTTAGCAGAAAATTCTTACGAAATACATCAAAAAATCCTTAAAAGTGCGTTTTAAGGATTAAAAAAAACATTCTCCGGTAACATAAAGAATGATAAGAATACGCGACTTGGAATGAAACATCAATCCATTAAGAAAAGCCAATGCATAACATCTGCCAACAGGATAACGGTGGCGGGTTGGGAGTTGGATGAGGTGAGTGACACGACGGCGATAGAGCAAAGTTTCGTTGATGGCGGGGGGAAATCGTACAAAGTAAATCAATTGATGAGAAGACGATAACAAGCAGACAATGTCAGCACAGCATAAGCTTAGACAAGGATGATGATGCTGCTGAAGCTATGGAAGGCTGTATTGGGACGCATAAAATGAAAATGAAGACTAAGACGTCCTGCCTGTCAAAGAATTAACTTGTGATTTCAACTGTAACAGTTCACATCATAATAACAAGTGAACTCCTAAGATGGAGTGATGATGAGCTAGATGTTCTTGGTCGTCGAAGTAGCAGCCATTGTCCTGTGCGCTGTTACACTGCTTAGCATTGGTAATACCGTTAATTATCCCTGCGTTGTTGAATACCGTCAAAGCATTTCAAAATTCAATTCAGTTCCTATTTTTTTGCTTTTGTTACGGATGTTTGTCGTTCATTAAAATATTTTGTGTTCTTATTCGCTTCTATTCTTTTTTCTTTTGGTGGAAAAATCCTTACAAAAACCACGATATTTTGCCTCATTATTCATAAAAAGGCATTAAGGAGACAAAAGTATTAATGCGTAACCAAAGCGAATTTAGTGGAAAACATTTTGCATATACGAAGGCAAGAGGTTTTTAAGGGGATGGTAAGAAGTTTTGAAGTTAAACATCTGAGCACACAAATTCAATAGTTTCATCTGTCATCATCAAAGTTGCGAGTTTTTGATTTTAAGAGTAGGAGTTGAATTGAACAAACTCTGCACATTTAATTTTTCTGTCATGTTTGAATGCATCCGACCTTATTAATGACATATCTCACAACCGTTCTGTGCTTGTTAAGTAGCTCTTAACAGCTATTGGAAGCAGTTGTAAGTCGGTGCTGAGTGCAATACTTTCGAAAAAAAAATGCAAATAAACCTGGCTGATACGGTTGAAAGCAAAATTGGAAAAAATATGATGGAATCTTAGGTATTAAAGAATAATGGAAGATGCTGACGAGTATTTGAAAATCCAAATTTGTTGACAAACTGTTAACAACGTGTCTGTTACATCATTTGAATGACTTAAACAACTATGAATTCTGCAGCAAAATAATCACAAACATTGTTAATGCATTTTACAATATCTTGCTCAACAAAAATATAAATTTTGATCCGGTTTTTTTGATTTGTTTCGATTTGTGACATTATCTGATAATATATGCCTATGCTATATAAAACATAATAATACAGGGTCATTCATTTAGTGGTTTCAAAACCGCCGGTCTGACAAGGCTGTAAGCTGTTAAATACCTGTCATCTGAAGTGTTATTTATTTAGTGAAAGGTTTGCCATTTACCAATATAGATCGTTTAACAATCGAAGAACGCATAAAAATAGTTAAAACTTACTACAAAAGTGGCGATTCAAACGTGATTCAACACGACCGATCTTGGCTTATTGCATGAGAAATTAGCAGAAAGCTGAATTTCACCTTTTTGGCAATTTGCCGACGCTGTTAGACATTTTTTTGTGGGGCTACATCAAAGACCATGTCGACGCGGATAATCCCCAAACGTACAGCCCAAAATGTGTGAAAAAGTGGTCAAAAACCAACAAAATGGATACATTGATGCAACCAATTGAAAGCCCTCTTGTTCTCTTGCTTTCAATTAAATAGGACGCTCCCGAGTTTCGACTAAAAATAATATTACATTTATTTAAAGTGAAGTTTCAATTCATTTAGAACAATTATTTAAAAGAATAAAAGTTATAATTATAAATGTGTGTGGAGACCGATTAAACAACTTCGTCTGTCGACTGTTACGCTAGAACTGCCTATCGTCCGCGTTTTGTTGCTCAGGCAGACTCTCTCTAGAACGATCTCTCAATCGTTGCTTTAAAAAAGACCTTCGTTTTTACTTTTTTACATTTTTTGTTTCTTTTACTTCTCAGTTTCTTACAGGACAGATTATTTTTACACTATGTTATTATTTTTATGGAAACTATTATAGAAATACTGTTTCGGCAAGTATACATTCGTATATATGATTTGTTTTTGATTTTCGTAAAATTTTCTAGGTCAATCTGTCCATTGAAGTGCGAATTATGCCGAATCACTTGAGTTAGGAAGCTGAAATTGTGCGCGAAATAATTTCACATCTCTAGGCAGGATAGAACCAAAATTCGGCGAAATCGGTTCATTTGGAAGAAAGTTTTCCCCTCATGAATATAGCTATAGAAAAATTGGAGTTTTTTTTTTAGAATTTTCTCGAAAATGTTACTTATTGTTATTAATTAAAGATAATACGCGGTGCTAGTTAGCAGGTAGGGAAAAAAGTCATGTTAATTGTGTTCATTATTAAACGATGAATTGCAACCTTTTCCACGGATCCATGGAGACCAAGATAGATGGATAGATTGAATATAGACTATTTGAATATAATACAAATAACTTAATCCACCTATAGAAAAATTATTTTTTCAGAAATTTTTCGACAAGTTAGCTACCTATTACAACAAAAAAAAAAGTTATTTTTGGTACGATATATTTGTCCCGTATGAATTTAAAAAAAAAAAACAATGGTAAATTATACAAAATTTTAAGGTCCAGTCCTAAGAACTGGACGGTTTAGGCAATCCCATTAATCTATCAATGAGCGACACTACACAATGAAGAAGTTGCCGATTGGTTCATTCTAACAATTTTTGTCATTTTTCCATTTTTTCAACAGATGAACTGTTTAATCGTTAAAGTAGCTGATAAAGATGTCAAAGAACCTTCCAAATTCATTTACTATTTCAATGGATCACCCATCTCTCGAAAGATAGGAGTCTAGATTTATGTCAACGTAACTAAGTCCAATATAGGGTGGCAGCAGACAGCAACTGCAAAGATCCAATCCAATTAATTTAATTTATGGAACCGCCCCAACTATAGGCTAAATACCACGCCTATAGTTGGGGCGGTTCCATAAATCTTCTTCTTCTTCTTCTTATTAGGTGACGACTAGAATAGACACATCTTATCCATTGAACGCCGCCCGTAGAAAATAATTCCAAACGCTTCGATCTTCTGCGCTTCTCTGCCAAATTCGTCTCACCAAGTTCCGATAGTACTTCAAAAGCCTGGTCTTTCCAACGGAGTTTTGTTCGACCTCTTTTGTGCCGTCCGCAAAACATGACTCAGCCAACGCAAACGCTGTATGTTAATACGTTTGAACACGCCGATGTTGGTATATAACTCATACAGCTCATTGTTCATGCGACGCCGATAGTCTCCGTTAACGATGAATAGTCCATATATTTTCCGGAGTATTTCATACGCAAAGACTCATGTAATGTTTTGAGTTGTGGAAAATGTGCAGGTTGTCAGAAGAGAAGTGGTACATTTTTCTGAATTAATTAATTTGCAGAAATCGTCCATTTAGGAGTTGTAGAGAAAATATCGGCTTTTATTAAATCGACCAATTTGTATTCGTGCCACAGTAGTTAAGTTTCCTAATGCATGCTAAATATGCTGAACTTAGTAATATTGAATGAAAGGTACGTTATTTGTAATGGAGGCACCAGAATCGGTAATTTTTTAAAATTTTACCGAACTTTATACAGAAATACACAATACAAATATGAAATAATACAAAAACTTAAATTACTACAAACTACGAATTATGAGTGACATCTGGGTACGATCTCGAAAGAATTGTGCTGCACCACATTTTGAGAATTTCCGTAAATATTCATGATGCCAAGCAAGCTGATTGCAGCAGCTATTCAGACAGACATCACTTAAAAGGTATTTTAAACGCTACCTTCTCGATGTCACACTTTTGGTGTATCAAATAACATACATTCGATTGAAGGTATAAATATGTCTGGAAATTGAGACTTTACGATAAAAAATATGATAGTCAAAGAAATATATATTTAATATATATTTGATATTTCAGGAAACTCAAATGAACTGGCGCCACTTTGTGTTTTACCGTTTATTTGTATAATAATTTGATTTTAATACAACATTAAAAACTATTTAGATGAATGAGTGGGATAATCCTGACTACGCCAGTCTTCTTTGTCTCGTTTAACATATTGATAGCCACAAATAGATGGAAAATGTCTTATTTGGAAATTTATCTGCCTACTTGGGAATTGTGCCCGGCCGTGACTCTTTAGTTGGTAAACGCCACTGTCGTTTACATGATTGCGGGTTTAATTCAGCCCCCTAACATTATTTGAGCGGCAGTCACCTCGATATACATGACGAACAATTTCAGTAGTCGGCTGATATACAAGTCCGGTTAATGCTTTTCAAACTATAATGTTTGGAATCAAAGTTAAAGTGCAGATCCTATTGAAGAAGTCTAAAAATAGAATGCGTGAAATCTCACAGAATGTGAGACGCTATTTCATATGCCATTTATGAGATGCGAGGGAATTATTATTTTTTATTTAGGAATTTTGAGAAGTAGCCCACCTTTTTGTTGGATTTCATATAATCTGAAAGACATTTCATTCATGGCAAAGTTCATTTCGATATTGATACGTATAAATATATTGTGGTTTCTCAGCATGAGTCGAATTGGTCATTGTTAAAACACTTACTCATTTTTAGGAAAGCTTAGGGCTTCACTTCTCAATAAACACTCAGTAATCCTCAGAATTTTTAAAGATTTTTTTATTTATTACCAAGTCTCTTGAGTTACAAACTATTAAGAGATTTTAAAGTTCCAAAATTAGCGACTGCATTGACTGGCATATAAACTGAAAATGCGCTGGCATAGTCTTCTCACAAATAACATCACTATTTGTTTTACTTTCCTTGCCAGGAATTTATCAGTTTAACATTGAAACTTAACTTTATATCGTTTTGTCTGGCATATCACTACATTTTGTTTTCTCTTAGGATTTAGTCTTACTAGAATCGTAGTGAGTTTTTCTTCATATCCTTCAAAAAGTTGTCTTAGAAGTCCCTTTCGAAGACATTTAAGTCGCATCTAATTTAATGCCGGGTGTGTGATTTTCATCTGTAATACGCATATGGTTCATTAAAATACAACATTTTGGGAATTTATTTCTTCGTTTTTTTTTATCTCGTCCTTAAGTGTCAACACCTTTCAGTAGATTTCTTCATGACTTCCGACATTGTTGAATGGTGGGTGAATTTTCTTTTGTAGTTGTAGCAAGAAAGTTCTTGGTACAAATCGTTCTTTCGTTGAGTATTTGTTTCTTTTTTTTATATTTAGATTGTGGTTTTGGTAATTTTTAAAACCTTATCAGCTGTTGAGTTGTTGTGTCTTCCTTTTTCGTCCTCTTCCACTTAGAGTAGTGTTTTTTCCTGGGTAAAATGGTTTGTTACTTGCTGTTGTGCTTTCCTGTTTGTCGGATTTATTTACTTCGATGCAACGATTGCATTATTGCTTCAATGAGGAACGTATGTGCTGTCAGGACGTTTAAGACTCGTTAGAAAGGTAATTCTTGTTAATGTTTCGCGACAGTTTAGTTAATGGTTTCAAGTAGTGGAGGATGAATGCATGAAGATTTTAAATTATATGTTTTCATTTTGTTGTTTCTTTTTAGCTCAGACTTTAAAATTTAGTAACTTTGAAAGAAGTTTGCATTAAACAAATCTAAGACATTCACGAAAGTTCAGATTTATTTCGTTGTTGATTTTGTAGTATTATTTATGGTTTGACGGTTCCATTCAATTACTACCTACAACGTAAGTAGGAATTGACACAGGCATTTTGATGCGAGGTCGCAAAGTGAAACTGAAATGTAATGCAGTTTCTTTTCATACCGGCTTCGCAGAAACACGGCCTTTGTCGTGGCGCCACAAAAAAAGTCTGACGGCATCAAATCGTATGACCTTGATAGCTTGTTGACATCGCCAAAACATGAAATTGCCAATTGCCAAAATCGGTCCTGTTCTGTGGCTCATGGTACAGTCTTGCTGGAACCACATATCGTTCAGTTCATAATCTTCAATTGCAGACTAAAAAAAGTCGGTTGTCATACTGTCAAAGCGCTCTGAATTGAAATGCGGATTATCCGGCACACTTTTACTAACGGAGGCGACATTTTCTACAGTGTATACATTGCGATGATGCACTGGCCTGACCACATTTGTATTGCTTCCATTCTCTCCAAATTTCTTTATAATTCTACCAATTCCTTGCACAGTAGGTCCTAACGGTGACCATAATCACTCCGTAATGCACGAAAAGTGCCCACATTTGAATCACCACTTTTGTTCTTCGGTTATCAATTGATGCATATTTAAATAAATAACTCTCCGAATGACAGGTATTTAACAGCTGACAGCCTTGCCAGACCGGCGACTTTGAAACCACTAAATGGATAACTCTGTATCATTGCCCCAATGAATGATATGAAAAAAAATGCCACGCCGAGAAGGAACGAGTCTAAAGTACCGTTTATGTTTTGGGCAAATTACACTAACTTGAGTTAAATTTGGGTTTCGAGAATAAAAATAGGCCACACAGTTATATCCCTCCGGTATCTCCTACACAAATTTAACGATTTTCCTAAATTCTATTTTTTTTCCTGTAAACCATAACTCGTAGACTGCAGCATCCTAAATTGTTGGCCATTATACTTTTAGGTAAGGCGCGAAAAAATTTTGTACAAATCGAAGAAATAGCCAGATCTCTCCAAGTAACTCCCGCATAAAAGATCGATTTAACTCATACTTCGTTAGCGTCATCATCTGTCAGACAGTTGTACTGAGTTCAGCCGAATTTGTCACACATTATACGGTTGATAACTTTGGTTTTGGGAATGAAAGTGGATGACTTTGTCAGACTCATTCTGGTATTTCTAATTTGATTATACCGGTTTATCGTATAGTTCGTAGAATTCATATGTAACCTAAAATGTGGCCAATGGAATTAAATTTTAACACTCTGTAAAATATCGCCTTGGCAACACTGCCTTTTCTGCTATCTCCTATAAATATAAATATACTTCGTACATTTCTAGATTCACGTCTCTCATTCAATTGTGCTTAATTCATTCAATACAAGTTAGCAAGCGTCAATTTTTTTTATTAAACTTAGTGCTACGAATGAAACTGGTCTGTATAACCGCCCTCCTTAGGGCGCCTCACACCGTTTACCAAACCGTTTACCATTGACGACCAAAGGTTTTTCGATATTTTTAAGTGGATGACAGTAAGTTCTATGTAAATTATAATTAGTAGGCTCAGTCATTTTGTAATTCAGATTTTCTGTAATAAGGATCTATTGATTCATCACGCCCCTATCGCTTTCCGCACACTTTTGCTCCAATGCACAATGTTGGGCAAAGAAATATGTCAGATCGTTCTGGCTGAAATTTCTGTACATGTCTTTATCGGAATTAGAATTAGAGCCTGGTATAGTTTTCATTTCATATGGGAAAAATTTTGAATCTAAATCGCAAATAGTATAATTGCTTCAAATGTTTCATTTTCTGAAATTTAGATATTAAAATTTCAAGAATTTGCACGGCTATTAAAAACTGCTTCCTTTTTTAGATTAAAAATAATCCCAAATGGTATCATAAACTGGTTCATCATCTAAATCGTTCTAATATACGACATGGTGTCGGGCTCAAAATTGTGGACGAATTTGTTTGAATAACAGAAGTATTACCAATTAAAAGTGCTATAATTTTATCAATTTCGGTTCTTTGTTATTTAAGAGTTGAACTTATCATAAATATATTTCATATTTTAAGAAAAATATGTTAGTATTCGATATAATTATCTAAAGCGCAGATAATAACATTCAATCTCTCCGTGAAGGCTTCACACGCTGCAAGAATGTGGCCTAATAGTATTTTATGCCATTCTCGGCGAAAAGCAATCTTTCAAGCGTTGATCGTCTCATATTTTTTTTTTTTTTGATATTTTGACTTCAAGAATGGACCAAATAGAAAAATGCAATAGGGTTAAGTCCGAAGAAAGGCCACCGTAATGTTTTGATGGAATGAAGTTGGGAGCTTTTTTTTTTTTTAAAACTTCTATTTGTGTCAATTGAATTGTTAAGGTGCCCAATGTAACAAATCATTATTTAAACTTTTTTCACGGACGATGTGTTGATTTATATATTTTGGTTTGCCCCTAATCATACACGATGCATATATACATACATATTGTTACAAACATCTTTAAACATTTATACATTTAAACCAACGTGCAAGTTTTTTCACATCTTTACTGCTGCTTTTTGTGCAAGTGTTACATTTTATACTTTTTGTATTTTGTAGATAGTAATTCACTTTTTAATATGCGCCACATGCTATGAGCAGACACATTGAAATTTTTCGCCAACTGAGCTGTTTTTTGGATACCCACTGTCATGGCTTTTCTCTGATGCTACCAGTATCATTGTAATGTGATGTGTGTGAATGTGAATTCCATTATGATAATATTATTTAACGCAACGCAACGCAAAACGATATGCTTTAGTAGACCAGCAAACAACATAAAAGGCTGATGCTTGTTAAAAACGAGTGCGCTGTCATTAACCGTTTGGTCGCTTCAGCAAAATGAAGTTAGTAAAACCCAAATTTACAGAGAGAGAGTTTACTTTTAATGGCTCAAATAAAAATACTAAACAACGTGGCGCCTGGAAACCTAAAATATATTCGTATGTTTCGTGAGGTTGCCACTTTTTACCAAAATATTTTTTTCAAACTACTGGCAACTTCTATACATCAGGTGGGATCCCGGATCATGGGTTCGGACCCCGATACAACCACTTGTCATGATTTGAGTGGCTGTTACACCGCTAAGTCTGACGAACACTTCGAGTAGTCGAGAAATCGACAGGTCGTGTAAATGCTTCCTAAATTATGACGTCTGAAATCTCGTTAAACTGTAGTTTCCGTTGAGTATGAAAAGTTTTTCCGTATCTTAATCTTGGGATACAAGGCAATTTCTTTTGTTGTAATAGTTTTGGCGTGGTCTGTTGACCACGCTCTTTGTGGTGACTACCACATAAAATTAATACATTCTAATGCTCGTATTTTTTCTTTAGTTGTATTAAAGTTAACGAAATCTTGTAAACGTAAACGTATACCAAAGTCGAATCTCAGAATGAAATGTAATCTATCCTTTGTAATTTATAAGTGTAAGGTCTAATATTTTCCGGAAAACTTGGGAAAAAATCGATCAAATAACTATGCCACTTCTGGTGTCTGCCACACTCGTATAAATGGCCTATTATACCACACGTTCTTAGTTTTGAACATTTCCTGCAATTACATTGAAAGTATTAAAATTTGGCACAAACCGTGCTTTTGGTGAACCCGGTTTAAGGAATGAAAACAGAAGACATTACCACACCCTTTCTGGTACCTGACATACAAATCGACCGCTGTATCGAAATTTAATTTTGACCGCTGGGCGGTCATATCTCTCTTGTGACATCCATATAAATTTTAGGTTTGTAAAAAATTATTATAAGTGATTTACAGAAGATGCTAAACTATTAGTATTTCTCCTAATAAAGAAGAAGAAATCCGAAGAAACATCGAGAAAATGATCAAAAATTTACCAAAATTAGGCCAACAGAAAATTGAAATTTATTAATGGAAAAAAACTGGTCACCAAACGAAGTTGAAAAACATCGAGAAAATGATCACAAATTTACTAAAATTTGGCCAACAGAAAATTGAAATTTATTAATGGAAAAAACTGGTCACCAAACGAAACTAGATTTTGTTCCTTAATTGCACCTGCATTCACAAAATTTTTTGATAAGAAGTATGGTTTTACTAACAACCCTCATACTTTTGTTACCGTCTTTTAATTAGAGTTTTCTGAATGTACAAGTCGATTTTGGGGTGAGAATGAAAATTTCCCTCTTTAGACGTATCAAGTTTAAAAAATTTTTACTATTAATTTGATCATTCTTTATTTATTACATATGATATGATGAAGCAAGGATCAGGCCGAAAATATGCCATATCGGCCAAGACCGATACATTTGGCGGATTAGTCAAATGAAGTACAATTTGGCCAGTCTTGATTGATAATAATATAACGCTGATTTAATTGTATATGTACACCTGTCTAAACTTGCGCCTATGCATAAGAATAATGACAAGTTTGTTCTGAAATGAGTATTTTGTGTTAAAGTCTTAAAGCGGCCATTTAAACAAATTGGTGTTTACGAGCGGAAGTACCTAATTAATGAAAAGAACATTTTATCTGGTTAAGATGGTTCCCTTTTTCCAATAGACAATGTTTAGTCATTTCCAATTTTAAACCGTATAACATTTACCTATAAGTTTTCATACACATATCTACTCATTGCAATATACACAAGCTGGTTTACCACCAGCTTCTAAATTGCGATTATAAATTTTACCTTATCATAACTTCGTGCGTTTCAATGCAGTCCCCTATCCCCCTTTTGCATGCAGAATTTCGAATATTATTTTAAATTAACTCGACGCATAAAACTTTTTGGCCTATAAATCCACCAAAGTGTACAAAAGTGTAAATAAACTGTGAAAATAAACATTTAATTCAATTCATTTTTGTTATGCTTACGAACAAAGTGAGAAAAAAATCACAACTTCAGCAACAATTTATGCCCGAAATTTCAAAGTAGAAAAATATTGCACAGCTACAAAAGATTTAGTGGTTAAACGTAATTTACGATGATAATTATGTAACACCAAAATCACCCCCTGGAGAGGTTATTCTCATTTTAGTGTTCATACCAACACAGCGGTAATAATAATAATGATAGCAACAAAATGTCTAAAATCTGGTATGAAGACAAAATTTTTTGAACTTCTGTAGGGGATGAACGTAAGTAGAATTTGCCTTAAATGATTTAAACAGCTACCAGTGCTCTATATCTCTCGACCAATGTAAAAATGATAATCCCATTGTCAAGCAATAATTCATTTATTTCATTTATTCTTAAGAAATGGTTTAGATGAAGTCAAGTGGCCATAAAAGTAATAAATTTTGTGGCCAATCTTGCTAAATAGTACTTCATCTACACGATTTTACATTTCATAATAGTATTTTTGTTTATACAAAACTTTGCTATCATTCTATATACAAATAATTAATATTTTTATTAAATGTTGGATTTGTTAAATGTATAAAATGTAATATAACCAGTAGATACACGAGTAAACTCATTCTTTTGAACTAGAATTATTTTAGTTTTAGTTTTATTCATTTTCATCATCAATAGAGGAAAACCTCTTATAGACTACACAGAATTATTATAATAATCAAGAAAAAGATATAATAAAAACATTATTAATTAGGATTTAAAGCCATAAACAATTGTTGCTTAAAACTAATTCTAGAAATGTTATTAAAAATATCACAATAAATAAGGACAGAATTACATATTTCAGAGCAATGAGTTAGAGGTTTTTTTTGAGCATATTTTGAGCTAATCAGAAAATTCCGAAAATGAAAATTCTCGCGTAATCATCTCATAGGTGCGTAAAAATTGATACGTTCCAACAAAGCAGTGCAATTAATATGTCTATGTATCAAATCGCGTATGAAGTTAACTGAATAAATTTCACGCCGACATTCTAAAGAACTCAAAGCGAAAAGGGCACAGCGAGTAGTGTAACTTGATTTATCAATTTGCCAATTTAATTTAAAAAATACGTATATGGTAAAATTTTTCTGAACTCTTTCAATTCTAATAGAATGAGAGCTGAAAATAGGATTCCAGATAATGCAACAATACTCCAAATGAGGACGAACTAGGACATTATAGAGAGCCTTTAATGTAAAAGAATCAGAAAATTCAGCTGTGTTACGTTTAAGAAAGCCTAACATTGAGTAAATTTTGGAAATAATAAAATCAATATGATCGGTAAAATTTAATTTTCGATCAAGAAAAATTCCAAGGTCCTTGATCAAGAATACTCGTACCAGACCGACTGACCTAATTTTATAATTAAAACTGATATTAATATTAATTCTGTAAAGCGAAAAGATTTGACATTTTTTTATATTCAAAACAAGATAATTAGCATCACACCAATTAGCTAATGCATCAATATCTTGTTGTAAAAGGTAATAGTCACTTAAATTATAAATGGATCGAAATAATTTGAGATCATCCGCGAAAAGTAAAGATTGCGAGAAACGAATTGTTTTGGGCAGGTCATTTATAAATAGCAAAAAAAGAAGAGGCCTTAAATGGCTCCCTTGTGGCACTCCAGACGTTACATGAAATTGGTAAGAATAGTTAGAATTCATTTTGACTATTTGGAACCGATTGGACAAGTAGGATGTAATCCATTGCAAAAAATTTGACGAGAAACCTAACTTCTCAAGTTTATTGCAGAGAGCAGTGTGGTTGACTGCCAATACGAAAGCCATGTTGATTATCACAAAAAATATTATTAAGTATAGGATTAATTTTTGTAGTAACAATTTTTCCAAGCAGTTTAGGTATACACTGAATTTTCGAGATAGGCCTATAATTACTAATATCTTGTTTAAACTCCGATTTATGTATGGGAACCAAATGGGCAATCTTCCAACAATCAATAAAATTGCCAGTTGATAATGAGGTCTGAAAAATTAAAAGAAGGGGATAACTTAGAGAATTAGAACATCTTTTCAATAAAAGATTACAAATCCCTTCTTTATCCAAAGACGTCTTAATGTCTAGTTCAGAAAGGGCAGTTTCCACATCAGAGCAATTTAATTCAATGTTAGATATATCGAACAATGGTTCCAAATCAGTATGGAAATTATTCATATTACAATCGCTGGAATAAACGGACTTAAAAAAGTCTGCAAAAAGATTACAAATTTCAGTTGATTCAGAGGACCCATTTCCACAGTAAAACATATAAGAAGGTAAACCATTCGATTTTCTTTTAGAGTTAACAAAGGTCCAGAATAATTTACTGTTCTGTTTTAAAGAGGTTTCTGTCATTAATATATAAGACTTATAAAGAAATGAATTCAGGGTATTAAAATCATTTTGGCAATGGTTATAAATAGTTTTTAAATCTAAGTTACTCTTATCCTCGCGAAAACGTTTATAAGCTTTATTTTTTTTATTTTTGAAGTTAGTTAATCGCTTGTTATACCAAGGTGGATTACGATTAGACCTAGTTATTTTTTTCGGAAAGAATAAACTGAAGCCTTCATAAAGAATTTTTAAGAACAATGAATACATATTAATTATATTAGACTCATGAGATAAAGAGGTCCAAACAATACGATTGAAATAAGAATTTAACGAAGCAAAATCAGCGTTTTTGAAATCATAATTTTGTTCAAAATCAGGTAAAATCGACTGGTAAGAAAAAATGGAAAAATCAATAATAACCGGAGAGTGATGAACAGAATTGCCAAAAATTGGAACGACTGGTGACGAAACTTCCGAGACTAGTTCTTTATCGACCAATACAAGATCAGGCAATCGAGAATTTTCATTATAAATATTATTGATTTGAATTAAATTTTGTATACATAAAAAATCAAAAGACAAAGAATCGATGTTCGTGTTAACATGAAAAGGAACAAGGTTATTACCATTATTCCATGATAAATGACCAAAATTAAAATCCCCAACATAAATTGGGTATTGGTAAGGTTTTAAATTAATTAAGTGAAAGTTACAATTCTTAAAATGGGTTTCATAAATTTCGAACGGACTGTTTGGAGGAATATAGCTTACAATTGAAATAATTTCAAAGTTACCCGCAAAAGTTACAACAACAATAATCATATCAATGTCAGTATTAGGCAGTTCATATTTAAGGGGTAAAATTTTAACAGTGAGACGGGTTCTAACAGCAATCAACACACCCCCTCCACGTATACACCCGGTTTTTACTTTACATCTATCTTTACGAACAACATTATAAAAATTACAGTCAACCACTTCAGAAGTGTTATGGTGCTCATTAAGCCAAGTTTCACAAATAACAACAATATCGTAATCAAGAGCAGACGACTTCACAAAAAAATCTTCCAATCTAGTTCTTAAACCGCCAACATTTTGGTAAAACAATGAAAATGTTTGATCACTTTGAATCTGTTGGCTGGAAATTAGTAGTTTTTTGAGTGTGAAGAAAGTGGAGAGACTAATTGATGAGCTTGTAAGATTTAATAATTAATAATAATAATAATAATAATAATAATAATAATAATAATTAATAATAATAATAGTAATAAATAATTGTAAGATGTAGGAAAAAGAAATCAATTAGTTTTACAAGACTTCAGGCCGTTCAATTGGTGTGGCGGTTTGGTCTTAGCAAAGCAGCTTATAACAGATAGTCGCCTGTCCATCCCATCAAACACAGCGCAAAACCTTCCCGACCGTCATTCCAGGATTGGGCAGCGTTTGCGTAGGCTCACCGTGACACGACCGTAACTATTTTCGCAACTGAATGGATCCATTTCTGGATCAGATAGTGGCTGGTGATATATAGGTAAGGTGGGTCACTAATGACAACATCAAGCGAAAGTGATCGTGGTCGAATTGAGGTGAGTCGGCGCAAATGGTGGCCATGCCAGGATTGACGATAAGGAAAGTTTTTTTTTGCTTTTTTGAAGTCCCAGGATTTGTTTAGGATTTTCTGATGCGTTCACCTTGAGATGAGAGCTTGGATCCAAATGTTCGCCACTTGTTTGTATTGCGAATGATTTTGCTTGTGAAAAATTCTAGTCAAGAGAAGATTGTAGAAATCGACTGTTCCAGTTTTTTGCCTATAGGGACGAGAGTCTCTATGTGAAAGAGGCATAATGGAATTATCCTCAAAATGGTAATAAATTATCGAATAAAACAGTGCATATTTGATTTAAACCGGATCATCATAACTATGCTAAATAAAGCAACATCGCACAAAACTAGTAGATTTCTTTTTACTACTCCATGTAAACTTAACGCAAAATTAGATTACTGCGATTAGATTACTGTTAATTATAAACAACAGAGGAAAATTTTGTCATCTTGAGTGACAAGTATCAGGAGGGGAACAACAAAACAGCTAATTTTAATTTTTAAACTTAAGTTGTCCAGAGGGTCAAGGATTAGATTTCTCGACATTTGTCGATTTTTACGAAATTAGCAAGGAAGATATTTTTACATTACTACATCCTACGAATTAATAGTAACGTGAAAAATATAATTTTCGGGAAATCGATCAAATATTATGGGAGTTCTCGAAAGGAGATGCCCGATATAATAATCCATTTACAATTGAATTTCAGTTCCGCAATAAACAACTTTTAACAGTCAGAACGGTTTTTGTCATTTTCAAACTTGTCTGATTATACATGAATGACCATAGTAATTCGTATACTTCTATAAGAGAGTTTTAACAACATTAAAGTTCCAACATTTCTTGTTAATTTGTAAAATCATTGCCAAAGGAGGAAATCCATTACAATTTACATGTTTTTTCACTGAGCCGCCATTATTTAAGTATGGTTATTATAAACCGGATGGATTTTTCCACATGTGCCACGATAAGAAGTCACAACGGTTGGCATACTACGGATCACAGGAGTCAGAAATAACTTGCCCGTACAAGAATTAAGCCCACATACAGAAAAATGGAAAATTGTCTCCGAGAATTCGTTAATTAAAGCTAGTATTGCGATAGACCCTAGAATCGTGGGACGTATTTCCACTCTAACGTCAACTTTATTAATTCATTCAAATACACAAAGTCGCTCTTTTTATAGTAAAATGACTTATTCTAAAGAATGCTAAAAGATTTGAGAGAATAGTGTTGCTTAACACAAACTTACTTTTAGAATGTTCTTATTTACATAATAGATAAAAAAAGGATAACAATAGATTATATAAGTGGTATAAAAAAACAAAAAGACTATCGCGAACGTAATTCTAAAAACTTCCTTTTTACAGATAAAGAAGGTAAGAGAATACATATATGGGGAGATTTTTTAAGATCTAAGTTTTTCAGGTTGGCAGCACTGGTTGGTTGGTAGTAGCGTCCAAACGTTATCTGTCAAAGTAAAAAGTGTACAGTATACTTTGCCATTTCATCATGGAGAGACTAACAGACGAGGAACGATTGCAAATCGTTGAAATTTATTATCAAAATTCGTGCTCTGTGACAAATGTGCATCGTTTGATACGACCATTTTAGGCCGTCATAATCGACCTGCTGACTCAACAATTCGGATACGTAAACAAGCAAAACTGTCGCATCTGGAGTGATGAGCAGCCACGCCAGCCATACATGAATTATCGATGTATCCCGAAATAACGACAGTCTGGTGTGGTTTGTGGGCTGGTCCATTTTTCTTCAAAGACGACAGTGAAAGAAACGCTACCGTCAACGGCAAACGATGTTGAGCCATGATACTCGACTTTTTTTGCCCCAATTGGCTGAGTTGAACTTGGTTGACTTGGCTGCTTGGTTTTATCAGGACGGTGCAACATGCCACACTGCTCGTGAAACAATGGATATGTTGATGGATGCATTTAGTGAGCAGCTCATATCTCGATTCGGCCCTGTGAGTTGGTCCCCAAGATCTTGCTATTTAAGGCCTCTTGATTATTTCTTATGTCATGTGCAGTCGTTATGTCAAGTCGTTAGTCTATGTGGACAAGCCGAACACTATTGAAGCCTTACACGACAGCATAACACGCGTTATTCGTGGAATACAGGCTAAAATGCTCAAAAAAAAAGTGACGACAAATTGGATCTTCCGAATGGACATTTTGAAACGGAGCCGCGGACAACATTTACATGAATAACAATTTTTAATATACGAATAATATACGAATAACAAATTTTAATATACGATGAAAATTTGAGTCTTTTATTCGATTTAAAAAAAAAACTACGATTAAACAATCACTTTTTATGATTTTATACATATACTACAGTAACCAGTGGAAAGATCGTCCCCAACTCACTTGTATATTTATGTGAAAAAAATGATTCAAAATGTACGGGTCTTTTAAACAAATCCTTTGATCATTGCTGAGCTGTTCACTACCTAAGTTTTAAGAAATTTTATAACATCTCTTGTCTGAAGGAAAGTTATCTGCATAAAATGTTTGCCTGAGGGAGATTTTGGATGTAACAACAAGTTGAAACTTCTCAAAGATGCTGTTAAAAACAATTCGGCTAGTCACCGACGTTGCCAGTTTAAGTTGAACAGAAGCATGAACTAAAAGCTTAATGACAGTTTATGATAATATTACACGTTACACGTTAATGAATTATCTCCATGCAGAAATCTTTCATTGCGATTATTACATGATTTTATCCCCGTCTGCTCCAAAACATCACCTTTCGTTGATTCCTTTACAATATTTTGTGAAGATTTCACCTCCACAAAAAAAAAATTTAAAGCTTGCAAATTCAGCCTTACCATAAAGAACAACTTCTTCACACTTTTCTTAATTTTCTCACCAACTCTTTGGGAATTTTTCTTTTAAACCCATAACCACCACCTTAATACCCAACAAGTCGTCCAAATTCTTCGAATATAAATAACGTTCCGGTTTATAAGGGTAACGTTAAGTAAAATTATGATGCATTTTCTTTAAGGATTTATGAAGATTTAAATGAAGTAACCAACGAACCGAAAGGGCAAAAAAAAGTTGCAAATATTATTTCAGCCCTCCCACCACCAAACACAGGGAGTTGGTGAGCGATATTTATGAATATGAATGAGTATTACAGTATTTAAGAGTACCAATAAATTATGTTTACAGCTTATAAGTACGCTGTACGATACGAGAGAGGACGATATTAAGTAATGACAAGACAGTAGCATACTTTCAAGGGCGGAAGCTATTTGAGATAGCAGGATATTTGATGATACTGGTGGGCCTTGTTATGGCTGTTTGTGGTTGGCATATAATTGTTGATTAAGGAATAATATAAGTATATTGGAAATATTGTTTTTAATACTCACATATCGCGTAAAACATTAATTTGCAGAGCTTTCGAGATTGAATCAATAACTGGCCTAATGTATATATATTTTTATATATAGGTATATATATATTTTTATATACATATATATATATATATTCTGCAAATTAATGGAAAGACAAATCGAGAGAAATGTCAGTATAACAGGTTAGAGGGAATGACAATCTACCAGTAAAACTAATATTATCGCACTGCTCTCCTTCAATAGATGGCGCCAGCTGTAAATGTTAGTCGATTCTGCCATAACTTAAACGTCATGAGCCAAGCTTAGGCACTTGGTAAACATACCGTCTCGACACAATAGGGAAATTTTTTCTTTTGGTTGTATCAATATTTGAGATTTTGTGTCACATAATCGTCGTAATCTATTGATCAATCGAATCAAACACCGGCTGAAGCTCATTGAGAGCTTCTAAGAGCGTTTACGGAGATGCTGCTTTAAGTGAAACAACGTGTCGAGTTTGGTTCCATCGCTTTAAAGACGTTGATTTTGACGAGCGTTCGCGTGAAGTAAGACGAAAAACCTTCGAAGACACGGAATTGACGGCATCGCTTGAAGGGGGTTCTGTGTTGGGAATGATTCAAAAGCAAAGAACTTCGTTTTCTTATGAGTTGAAGCCAAAGGACGTTGAGCGTTGTTTTTTCGTCAGTGAGCAACTGCAAAAACTACAAAAAGGGAGAGGTTTTCTTCATCGTATTGCAATGGGTGATGAAAATTGGATTCATTACAGCAATCCAATGAATATAAAGTCATGTTGGCTGCCTAATCATGCTTCTACGTTGTCGCCTCGGCCTCTGTATTTGGTGGGACCAGGTCAGTGTTATTTAATACGAGCTGTCGGAACCAAGCTAAACTATCACTGGGGATCGGTATCGACTTCAATTAATGCGCTTGAGGTAAGCTCTGCGCGAGAAACGCCCACAATACGCGAAGAGGCATGAAAAAGTCATTTAGCATGACAACGCTCGTCCTCACGCGGCCAAGCCCGTTAAAACCTTCTTGGAAACGCTGAAAATTGAAGTTTCACTCCATCCGTCATATTCTCCGTCCGATCATCACTTGTTCTGTTCCATGGTACGCAGTCTGGCTAACCAGCAGTTCCACTCATACGACGACATCAAATGGCTCAAAAGATAAACAGTTTTACCGCGACGCAATTTGAGCTTTGCCAGAAAGATGGGAAAAAGTGTAGCCACTAGGCAATACTTCCAATGAATTATTTGTAAACATATTTTAATAATAAAGTTGCATTTTTATAAAAAAAAAAAATGTTTTAGTTGCGCACTTAATATTTTATATTTTGTCAATAATCTACCCACCCACGTGTGCGGTCGTATTTAATACTTGATACGGGAAAAAGTGGATCCCAATGATTCCAATAAATATATGCTGTTACTAAGGAAAAATTGCCAGATATAATTTTTTAAGTCATGATTTATGATGCATAAAAGCCAAAATTATCTCTTTTCTTCCGGTAACTGCCATATAAAGTGGGAAATTCGATAGAAATCATTATTACAGCTTTTATCTTATGCAAAATTTTGCTGGTCCTAACATTTGGCATCGTTCATATCAGATCGTTATATTGTGGCAGTTTTCCACACATCTTCTATTAACTCCCACAAAAGTTGCACGAATATGAATGAATGATAGACGACACGAAGTTGTAAAAAATATATGGGCTCCGATTTTTGTTCTTACCAAAAAATATTTTAAATTCATGCACTAATATAGCAATACATTGCTGGCTTTTGATTAGGGCTTAGTTCAAGACTGCAAATGGGGGACTTTAAAAGAGCCTTTGGTTATCCCCCACGCAGATTGTCAGTTGATTAGATTCACACATAACTTAGCGTCTGCTAATATTTTATGCCGATTAATACAACTTACAAAATTTTGATAATTTGTTCCATTTTCCGGTATCTCCCATACCAAACTGTATAGCTAGATTGATTATTGCAGTCCTGCACAATAACCACGCCTACTATTTGTGTTGTACCTTAAAAATATATTAGTTGTGATGATTCTATCCAGTATCCGCAGAATATCGCTCATAATTATTATTATTTTAATTTTGTTTGTGTAATGAAATAATTGTAAAATTTTTGAAAAATTCCTGTTTTTCTATAGGTGGGTTCAGTTCCTGCTCTAACAATCAGTTCCACTGGGGGGATTCTGCCCAATTATGAACAAAACCAGCTTATGTATGTGTGATTTCGTTCGACCAATCAGAAACCAAGCTTAAAATAACTTTGTTTCCGATTCTGACAACTGAATCGAAATTGCATACAATTTTGACTTCGATTCTGATGGCAAAAGCAAAAAAAAAAAAAAAATTTATATACTCTAAATTTCATATTAGAATTAAAATTAAAATCTTACACACAATTTTGATTCTACTACTAAAAGCAGAAGTTTATACAATTCTAATTTTACAATTTAATTGATTTAGCTGTATAAAATATTGAATTTATTTTTGATAAATTACATTTTTGTTTTCCTGCTAGTCTTTAAAAAACTAAGATTTACTTTTTGGCGTAAATTCTTATGTACACTATTAAAATGAAAACACTCCGTGAGAATACGAACTAGCCGACCAAGAACTAGCCGACCTAACAAAGAAGACACAAAAAAGTTGTGGAAAAATGTTCTTTATCTTTCAATATTATCTCCTTTTAGCTTTATACACTTTTCGAGCTTCTACACTCTGTTTATAGTAAGAACTGTCAAATCAAAATCTGGCGAACAAGATGCGTGAAGAAACATTTCGAACTTTAATTCATTAGTTTTCGATGTGTGAACTGGAACATTGTCTTGATGAAATAACACTTTCTTTTTTGCCAAATGCGGCCGTTTTCCACAATTTAATCACCTAAATGCTGCAATAAATAAACATAATGTTCGCCATTGCTGGTATTTCATTTCTGAAGATAATCAATAAAAATAGTCTCATGCGCATCCCAAAAAACAGATTCCATGACCTTGCTTACGAATGGAACCTTTTTCGCCTTTTTGGACACGATTCTCCCATTCAAGTCCACTGTTTCGACTGTTCATTTGTCTCAGTGAGGAAGTGTGAAGTAGTGGACCTGTCTTGCGCACAGTTTTATCATCTTCAAATCTTTGGCGAATGTACCTATATAGCACTTGTACCTATATTGCCTATGCCTATCATTTCAGCTTGCTATCGCACCTTCAGCATTGTTTGGTGTAGACACCTCAATTGGTCGACCACTATGGTGTTCGTCTTGGTAGCTCGTACGGCCTCGTTTAAACTCTACTACCCAAAATTTTACAGTCGTAAACAAAGGAGCAGACTTCCCCAGAACATAATCTGGATCGGTTTTCAAATGGTCAAATGGAAATATTGGATTACATAATGGTGACCAATTTTTTCCATGTTTACAAATTCACTGAGATTGTTTAATTGTGATTTAAATTTTCTCCATAATAATTCTTTCAAACTTTCTGGCACTAAATAAATATATAATGTGGGGCACTAAGGGTGTCCCAACAAGAACGCAAGATTTACATGACTGATGCAGCAATTGAATTGTTTCTTAGGCTGTATGGCATGTGGCGTCGTCTTGTTGAAACCACATTGAAACTGGTTATCATTTCACGATACTGAACACCATTGACTGTTTGCGCTTGACATGCCTCATTGTCATAAAAAAGGTCCAATGATTCCTCCAGCCCAAAATCCACACCACACAGTGACACGTTGAGGATGCATTTACTTCTCTTGAACCACTCGAGGGTTTTCCTCACCCCATATGCGACAATTCTGCCTATTGATGAAGCCATCAAGATGGAAATGGGCCTCGTCACTGAAGATGATTTTATCGGCAAAATCAGCATTTTCATGTTGTCTCTCCAATACCCAATTAACGAACTCCCTTCGCTGTCCATGGCCAGTTGGCTTCAGTTCCTGAGTCAACTGAACTTTATAAAAATTCGCTGCAGAGTGGATTTGGAGACAACAATTTGCTGAGCTCTGTGTCGAATTGAGGTGGATGGAGTTTGAGCGATATCATCATGTACAGCTGCGCCATTTTCTGTCGATCGACCTGGTCAAAGGCGCGTTGTTGTCTTTACATCACTAACAGATTCAGTTTTGGCAAATTTATCCATTAATCTCTTTACATTTGACTCTTTTGGAGCATGATTGTGACTCCAAATTGATCGCGATTTGCGAACACCATCTTGGTAAAACAATTTCACAATGAGAATGCGTTGTGCATTCGCGTAGCGCTCCATTTTTACTAACCTCGTACCTTCTACAAGCAAACAATAACAATTGTTCAAATGTCAAACAATGACACTTCGAATTTTTGTGTTGTTTTGACTGGAATACGTGAATCAGATAATCAAAATTGTATTTAGGTCTTACCCCAATATAGTAAACCTCTAATTGGTTCTTTTCATTCGCATTCCTCATAATGCTTTAGAAAAGCACATAGGGGATAGAAATAAAAGTCTTCACATTTATACTGAAATTACCTCAGCAACATATTAGAAAATTCAGAAAAAGTTTTATTATTCAATGATTTGATTTAGTCAATATGCGTGTAATTTTTCTGGACAAATTTGTATCATATAAGTAAAGCTTTTCAAAAAAGCCTTCGCCTTACAACTAAAATACCTAGTTTGACCGTTTTTCCCGAGAATGTTCGTATTTATGAGCTAGGATGAATTTTTTTACTAGTTTTTAAATAGTTACGTTTCAAAGCTGAAATCATTTCTTCCATTAGCAAGTTTTTCTTACTGTATTGATTTCACTCAATACATTCCATAGTACAGAGGATGTTGATCCATTGCCCATTTCACCTCTAAGTGTATAGAGGCTTAGACTTTTTTTCCAGTAAATACATTTATCTTTAAAGTCGTTTACAGTTAGGGCGGTCCTGTAAAGAAGTTATATGAATTCGGATAATTCTTTCTAGTACATACTAATTTACGTTGTTGATAGTTAAAGAATAAATAGTAATATTTTTGAAAAACTTTTGATAAATGTTCGTATTTCTAGAGGAGGTTCTTGTCTTCTTTTGAGTACATTTTTTTAGTAGGCAGATTTTCTCCGATTTCGAATTAAATCTGTTTATAAAATGCCTAAGAGCGTTGAAATCCAGCTTATAGCAATAGTGGTGTGCGCTTTAACGTGTTTTTAACAGATACGCAGACGAAAGAGCGGACAGCCTTAGATCGATATAAACTTTTAGGACGATCAGAAATATGTGTCGTATATTATATTTGATTTCAGATGAATGAATACAGCTCCATCCTATTTGTGATGGATATAAAAATTAAGCCATCCTTGATAGTGTTTTGCCATGAAATTTATAATCGAAACAATACCACACTATCTCTGAGTAAGTAATATGAAACAACCTTTTGACTATTTGGGCCCTTTATTTGCAAGCCATGGACGAATCGTTTTCCGTTCGTCGAACCTGTAGCGATATGTGTTATGAACCTGGATCCAAATATAACTCAAGGCTTTGCCAAATACTTGATATTGTCATTGGGGTAAGACGAAAATCTGGAAAAGTTTCATAAGATACCACCAGTACCTACACACACACATACAGGCTATGTACTATCTTTACATTTTTTTTTTCTTCTTCGCCTAACTAAAAAATGTTCACTGCTCCGCCTGCATCTATGATAAGATATCGTAAACCATTGAATGTGTAGTACTACTAAAGAAGTAAGTACAACGAGTAGAGGAAAAGCCGAAGATTTTCTCATTAGACTTATTAAATTGTAATGGTGGTAGGATGAGTTCTTATGGGAAAGGGTGGTTTGTTCGTAGGAAGCAGTTACCGGCGAAAAAAAAAGCAATAAGACGTAAATGCCTAGAAGTAGACACCAATGTTTAAAGAATATTTAGGAATCTTTAGTAATACCTGTGCATGAGTGTGTGTGTGTGTGTGTGTGTTTGTGGCCGGTTATACAGAGCTGGTAACCAAGCGCACGACACGTATCTAACACGTCTGTAAAGCAAAGCGTTATGCTTAGTCGCCGCAGGAATAAATTTTATAAAACTAATACGAATTGATTTATTACCCTTTTTTAAGCTTTCGCTTATGACTTGAATGGTAACACACATACAAACACACAGAAAACCAAGGAGATGAAGATGTAGTATCTATCGGCGCTCGTGGTGTGCCGGTGAGCGAATAAAGCAAGTAATGCCCAATACAGGTTTGGCGTTGCCAATGATGATGGTAAGCATCTCAAGGATGAACACTGATTTAGAAGCGGTATTAAGTAGGCGATAAGATTTTATTATATCTGCAATTAATACCACAGCATCGTTCCGATTGTAACAATTTGAAACATTGATCTAAGACCCCTTAAACATACACATTCCTGATCTTCGCAAAAATAGTTGCCTATTTAGTCATGTCCATTCTTGTCAGCAAATATGTTGACAATAGAGTTAGAAAACTTAAAATTTACATTTTGTTAGCTCATACACGAAAAGTCGACGTTTCCGAATATCACAGTTTGAGAAGCATTAACAAAACCTTTCGGTTACTCAACTATCGAATTGTTCGTCGATCATGCGATCATGTTAACCATCGCGCCACGGGTAATATCAGTATAACCGATAAATTATCCGCGCAACACAAGGTGTTTACGTCTATTCTATCCGCTGTAAACATTAAGGAGCCTCGCCTAGGTTTCAGTTTTTTGAATCCAAATTCAAAATATACACAATCTTGATTCTGATTCCAACAACCAAATCAAAATTATATTGCGATTTGTTTCTGTTTCACACATCCAAAACGAAATCGAAAACAATTTTCATTAGAAACAATTCAGATTCGGTTTATGAATGGTTTTGCGTGTATTTCATTTGAAATTTCTCAAACCAAAAATACACATATTTTTGAGTGGTTATGAAAATTTCTGAAACCTTGATATCGTAAGTTCAGAAAATATAATATTTGAAATATTTATGTCTTCTACAATTAGTGTCCAGTCTATTTCTGTGCCTAGAAACAAAACCACAACAGGGTCCAGTTCTGATTGAGATTAAGAAATGTAACCGCATAAAAGTATATTTTCCTGTCAGAACCTCAAATTAAAATATTCGCTAATTTCCAATTTTGTTTTAGTTAAAAAACAAATCAATGTGCGAAGTGAGTTGTTATTTCGAATATAAAACAAAAATTTCTAATGTATTCTCAAGAAATTTACAATATTAAAACCTAAACCAAACTAAGCTTTCATGAAGGTCCCTGAAAAATATATTGAGAGTATATATTCACATTACTGTCTTTGCGCATGATAGCTGTAATGTTAGCCAACGTTTTTTTTATTTAGTGCAACTGTACCAAAGAAATCTATTCGCATCCTCGTCATAAGGAGTTCAAATATTAGTGGTAGTTTTGCTTCTTTCTTTTCTCACATATTTTCAGCATTTCATTTCATTTAATGCAAGCGACTTGTAAGACAATTGCATCCAGTCCTAGTTTTGTACCTACCTAGCTTAGATTTTAGTTACAGTTGCTAGTTATGGAACTACATGAAGAGTATCCATTTAGAGAGCTTGTCATTTAGATTACTTAAATTTATATTAATCACCTTCTCACATCAGCTACTACCAAACGAATGTGCGGAGGCATTATGAGAGAATACTTGCGCGCAGACAAAGTTACATGTCCAAACACAAGTTTACCACTGTGCTATTTCGCCTCGTACCCCTTTGTGCTTGCAAACCATTTTGCAAGAATTCATGTTTTCTGAGACATGTCTTTGAGTTTTTTATAACCTTGACAAGAAATGCTCTGAACTGTAAAACTGGGAATGCTCATGGAGTGGGCGAGTTCAAGGCACATTACTGTGATCTAAGAGCCAAGGACTTGGTTAAGTTACGACGGTATTCGATTCCATTAATGTTTGTTAACTTGTTCAAAAATTATTTGTGTTTTTCTAATACGTTTTGTCAACAAATGAATGGTAATCACAAGACAACAAATTCGCGTTGAAGATATACGAATCATGTAAATGCCGCATAATTCATTGGTCCGATTGCGCGGTTCTTGTGGTGGTTGTGGCAGTGGCATTAAGGCATGCCAAAAATTTCTAAGTATGGTATTTGATATTAAGAGGTAATTGCGAGACGTTACACAAAAAGGGGTGAGCCGTTGTTGACACCCCTATTTTGTGGCATGAGTGTGCCAGCGATTATAATTCATGTAGCATTTGCGCTGGGCTACAAAGATACTGACAAAAAATTAAAATCGAATTTTATTGTTATTTAAGATATTTGAAATACACCTAACAGTGAGCAATGAATAAAGAATGAAATAAATACAAATATGTCCAGAAAAATATTTTATGAAGGGTCCATCTTTCAGTGTTCGTACACGAGTTATGAAATAGAATTGAGGCTTTTTATAGATAACAGTCAATTTCGTTTGCATTTTGGCATTGATGTGTATTTCTTAGGTAATAACTCATGTGCATTTTAAGGCAGTAACATCTTGAGTACGACTGACAGATTGGTTTGTATGCCTTTCAATCGGTTTTCACACTACCAAAATTATTTGTAAGTCAGGGAGCATGGCTTTAAACCAGAGAGTGCTGGGAATCGCAACATAACATTTATCTTTATTATATTCATATCATATTTTAATTCGACAGTGAATGCTGACGATAACCGAAGTATGCACTTTTATTTCAATAGT
The DNA here is from genome assembly GCA_019455685.1 of Philornis downsi. Lineage (NCBI taxonomy): Eukaryota > Metazoa > Arthropoda > Insecta > Diptera > Muscidae > Philornis > Philornis downsi. Next base: position 577,611 of record JAHXMU010000358.1, on the reverse strand, counting down.
TTGCGCTGCTTTTCAGAGAAATATATCTCTGCGACAAATGAATGTTGCTGCTTTTAGAACTCCGATCATTTTATTTTTAATGCATACGAAGTTGTTTTTTTTTTTTAATATTGATTTCAATTTGTTTTGCCACTAATCTTTTTTAGTGGGGTTTGCAAATATACATGAATTTAAATGGCCCCGAACGACTTTACACAGCTACGATGTATGCGTCACTTCATTATTCTTTACTACCTGAAGAGCAGTAGCGAGAACCGCCTCCTTTATCGTTCAAATTTGTTAGTTTTATCTTGTAAACTTTCTGATTATCACAAAAGGAAATCAGATGCTGTAAGCTCAGGAGGCCGTGCTGGTCGACGTAGTGTGCCAATTATTGAAATCAACTTATTGCGAAACCTGCCATAACAAGCCTCCCTTTTGACAAAGTTCTGGAGAGCAAAACTCTCTCAACATCTTTAAGTAACATTCCATTAGCAACAATGTAAATTCTTTATGTTTGACTTACAAAAAGGATGAAAAAAATTACTATGAGGGAAGCAGATTGCACACATAAGTTTGTGCACACTTTAAGATATTAACTACACTACTTATCTCTATTATGTTGATGAATCGAATGATCTTTCTAATTGCACATTCTCGTTTTTTCAGTTTCCATTTTCCATTTCATCATACTTCAGTTACACACCCACACAAATCCTCCAACCTCCTCCCCCATTTGTTCGTTTCCTTCTCGCCACCAAGTAAAGCAATAACGAAAATCTACAAATGTGGCAATAAAACATTTTGCCGATGCCATAAAGATATCGAGAAGACGAGAGCAGAAATCATGTAAAAAACCGTCGGCGCCACAACCAAAGGAAAAACAGTGATCATCCTTATCACTCCTTGTAATAATCATAATTTCACATTTCTTTCTTACACAATTCGCTGAAGATATTTATGTGGGAATATTAACATGCCTCAGCCTGAAATTGGGCAATAAATATCTGAAACCCCAGCAGCCTAAATGTATGTGAATTGAAAGTGGGTGTACGCATTGGACATTGAAGTGACAGCATAGAAACCATTTCAACTTATCTGAATGTGAAAAAAGTGATTCGGTTACACATTTGCATTTTTTATGTGATTCTTCTGGTTGATGGTTATTTTAAATTGTTTTGACTTTTTGGTTAGTGTCTGGGGTGGGCAAGTCATTACTGTGAATTATCCGCAAAGGCCGCTTTGATATTGTATCGCTGGCAGAAGCATGAATGCATAAAGGCAATTGGAATAGTACATTTTCGAACATAACGTGTAAATTATATTTACGATGTGGTGCTTAGAAGTGCAGTAAGGGACATATGTCACATATCATGAGAAATATAACGAAAACTCCTTCGAATGGGTCTGCTATCTACCCTCAATTTGGTAGTGATATAAAAATAAGAAATGGGAACTTGCAATGCTGGTGACCTCCTCAAATGTTAAACTGACCACTATTTAAGGACATGTGCAAACATAAAATTCAACCAGTGTGGTACAAGGAATGAATCCACCTAAAAGAATATAAAGAAAATATGGAGGTGTTTGAATCTCTTATCCCCTGCAAATTCACTTAAAATGCATGCCTATCTCTACGACGGCGATTGTAGATGTCCTAGCTTTTTCACCAAGGGTATTCTAGTCCTGTCCATCACACGTATATATCAGTACTATAAAAAATGTGTAAAAACAATTACAGGGTGTCCCTCAGGAAGGTATACTACTTTGTTTGTTTGTAATTTTTGATTAAATGGAAGAGAATGGATTTTATATTGATAAATGTTTATTTAATGTCGACAATTATGTATAGAATACAATATCAGATAAATGTCCGCCACTGTTAGCCTCACAAATGCGAGTCCTTTTGTGCACATTTTTCATTACATTCATTTAAATTATAACGTGTGAATCATATTTATTTGAATTTAATGCGAAAATTAAAATCGCTGCTATAATATAGGTATTTCGCGCATGATTTCTTGTAATAGTCGGAAATATAATTACAATTTCTATGTACATAAATAGTGTGCTCAGTAACAAAGAATTAGACTACATCAGAGTTCGAAGAGCGTCCATTTCGAAATCGGCTTCTTCCAAACTGTATCTTCGTCGCCCGCAGTTTCAAATGACCATTCGCACACACAGACTTCAAGGGTTTTCTTTTATATTTATTTATTTATGTTCATCACATTTTGTACATACTAAAATAAACAATAGTTCTTATGTTATTTAACTTATTGTACGTAAGTATACAATTATACGTAAGTATTAATTTTTTTATTATAATTAGTAGTCCATGCGATGAATTATGATATATGTATAGTAATGAAAAATTAAAGAGGAGAAAAAAACATTACGTTTATGTCTGAGTGGGGGTAAAAGATAGCCTAGTTGTAAAAGGGAAAATTCATGAAAAATGCGTATTTATATTAAGTGATCCACAGTATTTACTAGTATCTAATCTGGAGATAATCCCAATATCTTTGTTAGCTATATAATTGTTAAATCGTATGCCTGTTTCACTAACTGCCCTGATATTTATTTGCTTTGTTGTAGCCCTCCGATAATGATGGTAGAAAATTGAACACCATCATCGTTTTGTATAGTCTTTCGACTATCTAGATATAAAAAAGTTTCTGGTGGTACAAATCCTTTTCGAATTGTATTCTCTGTATAGGCCGTATTTGTATAATAGGGCGCACTAATTAGATTGTTTTCCTTACATTGAGTAGATCGCACATAATAATAATTATAATAAAATTATCTATTCTGCTTATATCACCATTATTATACAATATTAGATTTGATGTGTATTTTAAATAATCTCTTTGCGGTTTTGAAGGGTGTCGAAACAAGAACGCAAGATTTAAATTTGGTGCCATTCGAAGTGTCATTGTTTGACATTTGAACAATTGTTATTGTTTCCTAGTAGAAGGTACGGGGTTAGTAAAAATGGAGCGCTACACGAATGAACAACGCATTCTCATTGTGAAATTGTTTTACCAAAATGGTGAAAGTTTTGAGGCTACAATTCGCAAATTGCTATCAATTTGGGGTCACAATAATGCTCCAAAAGAGACAACTATAAAGAGATTAATGGATAAATTTGCCAAAAAAGGGTCTGTTAGTGATGTAAAGACAACAACGCGCCTTCGACCAGGTCGATCGACCGAAAATGTTGCAGCTGTACGTGATGATGTCGCTCAAACTCCATCCACCTCAATTCGACACCGAGCTCAGCAAATTGGTATCTCCAAATCCACTATGCAGCGAATTTTAACAAAAGATTTGCATCTTCATGCAGACAAAGTTCAATTGATTCAGGAACTGCAGCCAACTGGTCATGGACAGCGAAGACAGTTCGTTAATTGGATATTGGAGAGACAATATGAAAATGCTGATTATGCCGATAAAATCATCATCAGTGACGAGGCCCATTTCCATCTTGATGGCTTCGTCAATAGGCAGAATTGTCGTATTTGGGGTGAGGAAAATCCTCGAGTGATTCACGAGAAGCAAGTGGATCCTCAACGTGTCACTGTGTGGTGTGGATTTTGGGCTGGAGGAATCATTGGACCTCAACAGTCAATGGTGTTCGGTTTCATTTCACGATACCAAGTTTTTTCGTGTCTGGAATTGAAGAAATGAATGTGTAGGGCATGTGGTTTTGACAAGACGACGGCACATGTCATACAGCCAGAGAAACAATTCAATTGCTGCATCAGTCATTTAAATCTTGCGTTCTTGTTGGGACACCCTTTACGTATGTGTCGATGTACACACTCTAAGAATATTCCTTTCCATTTTACGTATTTTTCCCATGTATGCTGGGGGAATGTTGAACCGTACGGGGCACCCATAAGTTATTATGGGTCTAATTAGAGATTGGTACAAGATGATTTTGGTTCGCGGTTTCAAGTGTCTTGAATAAAATAAGGATTTATTGGGCAAAAATTCCTTCTTGGTCTTTTCTAAAATACGATTAGTATGGTCATTGAAATACAAAAATGTATCTAAATAAATTCCGAGATACTTTACGTTGTCTACTACCTTAATTAATTCATTCGTTGTCTTGGATTTTATAATAAAAGATTTCTCATCAGAATGTTGCATTTATTTACAGGTGGACGAAATAAAATGAACTCACTCTTCTCAGTGTTAATTTTCATGTGCCAGTCTTTGGCATACTTCTCCACGGTATCGAATGATAACTCTAAGGATTCAATGAATTCAATTTTCGCAACCTTGTGACTTAGGCTATATAATATTATATCATCAGTGAAAGATATTACATTGTCCATGATATAGAGGAGGCCTAATAAATATATGTTAAAAAGTGTTGGAGCCATCACTGTGCCCTGTTGGAGGCCGTTGCACGTTTTGTACTCCTTACTCTTGGCACCGTTTTCACAAATTATGAAGTATTCCTCATTGATCATATTATGTCTTAATATTATTAAATGGTTGGGGAAATTATAATTTATTAGTTTGCATATTATTTTTGGAATCCACAGTCAAAAGGTTTTTCCATATCTGTAAGGCATACGCCCGTGCAGTATTTCCTGCTCCAGTTCCCGTTAATATTAAAGATAAGCACATTTATTGCGTTGATTGTGGACTGATTATACTTAAAAACGAATTGCCTGTCGTTGATTAGTTCTTTCTCTGAACAAAAATTTTTGAACAATGTTGTTAATACAAACTTCAAAGACTTTGCTGATGTTTGGCAATAGACTTATTGGCCTCATATTCATGGGGCGCCTATGGTTTTTTGTCTTTTTTGGGAATGACTACAACTTTTGCTTTTTTCCACTTATTTATTACATCATTGAAAATTGTGCAGTAATCCAGTATAATTCTATTGGGCAATTTTTTCAACATTATGTTTGGTAAGTCATCGAGTCCCGCCGATAATTTGTAGCTCAGATTTTCAAAAATACAGGGTGGGCCATAAGGGTGTTGGCGGTTTAAATATTCAATTAAAAAAAACTACGAAACATAAAAAAAATATATTTGTATTTTTAAAAAGTAGAAGCATGGGAATTTTTAAGACTTAAAAATAATGTTGTCCAAATGGTTTCCCTCGGCTGCTTGACACTCTTGGAACCGAAGTCGCAAATTTTGGAAAACTTGTTGAAAAGTTGTTCTCGATATTTTGTTACTTTCCTGAATAATGTTCCTCTTCAACTGCTCTAAATTGGTCGGATTATTTTCGTAGACTACCGCATGGAGAGGGATCGGGACTACGTGGGGGCCGTGCAATATCCCCCATTTCGAAATAAGTTTTCCAGGAAAAACATTTTTCAGCAGCTCTATGCTTTTAATTCTTGGACTATCTGAATATTATAAGCCTTCAAATGCAAATCACGTTTCAAAATTCGTCGTAAAGTTGTTCTTTTGACGTCTAAAGACTGACTTCTCTCACGTGTTGACTGTTGCGGATTTCGCTGAACTGAAACACGAACACGCTCCACAATGTCGGCTGATCTTGCAGAAACTGGGCGACCACGAACCGTAATTGGTACTGTTGAGCCGGTTGTTTCGAACATTCTGATCCATTTTCGTATCACATTGGCGTTTAGAACTTCACTTAAATCGTGTAAACCGTGTTCACGCCGATACAAACGTCGTGCAGTAATCACTGATTTATTGTTTTCGTAATACGCTAGGACACAAAATGCACGCTGCACTCCCGTGTATGGCGAACAACACATTCAGTTCGTTCGCTCTGTGAATATTAGAGAAATTTGTGTTCGTGATTTGATTATTATCATAAGATCTTTTTGAGTTCAAGAATGTATTCAATTTTTTCTCCACGTATGTACCAATATCATTCACTTTTGAAGAGTGAATTGACTCAAAGTAAGCTCCTATAGTATCTAGAATATTTTTCTCCCCAAAGAATACATAATTTTGGTCTGAATCTGTCTCGATTTGAGTGTCAGACTTCATGGGGTATTCAGAAATTTCAAATCGGATGATTCAACAGTTATCAATTTCTCAACAAGTTTTCCCGCAGTAGAAAAAATCGACCATTATAGGGACCAGGTTTCTGAAATGCTAAGAAAGCTTGAAGTAACAATTTTGAAAAAAGAAAGAACCAAAGATCTTGAAATTCTCTTTACGTAATTTCTAGTACATCCGCCATTGAAATAAGTAAGCACAAAGTAATAACTTTTTTTCCAAAATTGCACCTTCCTAAAGTGCTTAATATATTACAACTTTAAAAGGTATAATAGCTCATCTGATGGATGGTTTACAAATTGATTTTCAGAATTTATTTCTGGTCTCGATATAGTCAGCATAATAATTAATTGTTGCCACCATATCCAGAGGATAGCCTTCGAAGATCTTAAACTGGAATTTGAATGAGGGATACACCAAAGGTACCGGAAACAAATTGGGATCGACATACAAGTCTCTCACAAATCCTTTTCCCTAGAAAATAAAGATATATTATATTTGCCTAGAAGTAAAGAAAAAAAAAAAAAAACAAGGACTCATTAAGCAATGGACTCACTGAATATGGGCAGGAATGATTTAAATTGCTGTATTTTATCATAATCCGCTTAAAAACGTTACAATAGGCGCAAGAAACAGATTTATTTAGTAGCCGGCAATAGTTGATAGTAACATTCATTATGTGGGGTACAAATCTATTGACGTCATTTCGAGTGTATAGATCGATATTAACCTGTAAAAGAATAAGTAATGTAATAAATGAAATAAATAAATCAGCAAATTTTCTGGTTTTTTTAATCTTGATTATGAAGAATTAGAAGAATAAGATGAATTAAAATGAATTCTTTAAGAATTATATTGAATTGACTCGAATCAAACTGAATTAAATCGAATTATTTTTTCATTTGTTTATTTTAGTCTATGGATTATATCCTTACAGACCAGCAAATATCTTATATAACTAATTAACAAAAATAAAGTAAATAATTTAACTAATTTAATAAATTACATATTAATTGCCTAAAGACATTATGAGGCAGGCAAAGGTCAATGTTGTTGCAGAATCTATTAAACAAAATCATTGACCTGTTAATGGGCTCATTGCAAATATAATTAGACGAATGCATAACAATATTAAAAGTATGCATATGACGGAGAGAGCGAGATGGAGCATTAAAACGTATGAGTGCAAGTAGATCTGAACAATCAATATATCCCGAAACAACGGCATGAAGAAACATAACAGACGCTATGTTCCTTCTGGCCTCCAAAGTTTGCAACGAAATGAATGCACAGCGCCTTTCATAGGACGGTAAAGGAGAAGTAAGGTTAAGTGACGACAAGGCATACCTTAAAAACACTTTCTGTACTTTTTCAATCCGCATAGAATGAATTGATGCAACAGGATTCCAAATAACCGATGCATACTCGAGTTTGGAACGTACAAAAGCAGAGAACAAAACTTTTTTTGTATAAGGATCAGAGAATTTATACATATTTCTACGAATAAAATAAAACATCGCATAAGCTTTTGGTATAATGTAATCTAGGTGATTTTTGAATGTAAATTTGAAGTCAAAAACTACCCCCAAATCAGAAAATTCAAAAATTTCTTCCAAGATTTCATGATAAATATGATATAATGAATTAATTGTATTTCTACAGCGATGGAATGTCAGTTTAAAACATTTATTAGTATTGAATGGCAAATCATTAGCTTTCGACCAAATAGCAATCCTGTCTAAATCTTCCTGCAACAACGTAACATCATTCAACGTGTAGATTGATTTAAAAATCTTTAGATCATCTGCATACATAAGATATTTCGAATTTTTAAAACACATACCAATATCATTAACAAAAATATTAAACAATAAAGGCCCAAGAATACTACCTTGTGGAACACCAGAGGTAGGAAAATAAGCACTAGAATAATAACCATCAATACAAACAGTACATACCCGATTACCCAAATACGATTTCAACCAATTTAAGACATTGGAGTGGAAACCGAATTTATGAAGCTTAAATAAGAGAATATCATGGCGAACTCTGTCAAAAGCTTTAGAAAAGTCCGTGTATATCGTGTCTACTTGAACACCATTTTCAAATTCATTTAAACAGAAATTACTAAAAATAGCTAAGTTAGTAGTTGTGGAACGACCAGAAAAAAACCCGTGTTGATTAGGGTTAATATGCCTCTTTATTAAAAAATATAATTTTTCATGCATAATATGCTCAAAAACTTTAGCAATGTTAGGTAACTTAGAAATAGGCCTGTAATTAGTAACTAAGGTTCTATCTCCCGACTTAAAAACTGGAAAGACTGTTGCAGTTTTCCATTTATGAATAAAATATCCAGAATCAAGTGATTTTTGAAACAAAATTTTTAAAGGAACTAAAAAAGCTGATGAGCATTTTTTAAGAAGAAAAGAAGAGATTCCATGCAGATCAGATTTAAAAGAATTTTTGAGCTTAAGAATGGCAGACAGAATGTCCTCATTAGAAACGTCAATAGACCCAATATCAACACAAGGCACAATATTGTCGAAGTTACTAAAATTATTTACAGTATTATCTTTTGTAAAACTTGATTCAAAGAAATTCTTAAATAAGTTTACTGATTCTTCTGCCGAATTTGAAACAAAATTATTATGCTTTAGACCTTTAGGGATGGAAGAATTGTTTTTTTTTGACTTTATATACGAAAAAAACCGTCTTGGATTATCTTTTAAAGACTCATTAAACGATAGTATATACTGATTATACAAAAATTTATTTAAACAATTAAATTCACGCATATAATGAATATAATATTTTTCATCAGTCGGGGAATTAGAAATCATAAATTTACTATAAAATTTATTCCTTAAGTTTTTTAATTTTTTCAATCCTTTGGTGTACCAAGGTAATTTATAAACCTTTGGCTTAATATGAGATATATTATGCTCGACTATAAAATTTGTCATTTTTAAAAATTCATCATAACAAATAGCGACAATATTACTATCTAAAATATCGGGCCAATTGATATCTGAAAGTAGTTCATTTAAAGAATCAAAGTTACAGGAATTATAGTCATAATCATTAGCTAATATAGGAATGTGAGATTTCGAAAAATTATAAAATTGTAAATTAATACAAATTGCAGAATGATGAACCGTTTCAGGAGAAACAGGAAAATTGCATTTAACTACCGAAAACAACATGTCATTGCTAACAAAAACTAAGTCTAGCAAACGCCTTAATTTATTAAACACTTTATTAATTTGTTGCAGACCAATACTAAGTAATGCATCAATAAATTCAATTTCAAACGACTTATTAACATTACATGGAAGAAATTTATCAATGTTATGAACTTCATTCCAAACAATATTATTTAGATTAAAATCACCTAAGATACACATTTTATCATTACTATTTAAATTGTCTGAAATATGCAAAATGTTATTTGAGTGAGCCTGATACAAACTATCCAAACTATTTGGCGGAATATAAGAGACACAAATAAAAAAATTTCCTTGAATAGACTGAATTTCAACACAAAGTTGATCCAATAATAAGTTGCCATCACTTAATTCAAATTGTTTCGAAACGAAGGCACTATTCACAGCAATTAATACACCACCACCTCTCAAGCAGCCACTTAAAACACAATCTCTATCTTTACGAAAGACATTAAATTTTTTTGTATCAAAAAATTCTTCATTAAAAAAATCCGAATTAAGCCAAGTTTCAACAAATACATAGACATCACAATCACATTGAGATGTAAATGGAAAAATTAACATAGATTTTGTCCTCATACCAGACACGTTATGATAATAAATTTTCAAAGGCGAATTATTAGAATTTAATGGCATTACTGAGCTTCGTGAGATAGAGGTTTCTTCTTTGGAAAAAACTTAAAAGGACGAATCTTAATGTTAGCAGTCCACAATTCAGATTTAAACAATTTATCATATAGCTCAGGAGCCACTCCTAATTTGAAATTAACGTATTTTAAATGATCAACAATCATATCTTTTTTAATTAATGGATAGCAAGCAATAGAATCCTTATCAATTTTTAAATGATTACCCACATATGCTATCAAACGATCAGCAGTCATTGTTGTTTTAAAAGATGATAAATGTACCCATTTCATCTGAGTGATAACATCCAGCTCTGTATTGACATTTATGCCAACCACAACACGTCGTTTATTCTGCTTTCTTTTCGTTACATTTGTCCACTTCATGTTAGCAGCAGAACCAGCAGCTAGCGCAACGTCACCAACAGCGCCAGCGAAAACATCGTCATTCGGCAAAGATGACGCATCATTATTTGCATTTAACACAACATCAACAACAGCATCAGCAGCACCCACATCAGGAATGTTCACAGAAGCAGCAAGCGAGCCATTATTCATAGTAGCAGCAAGCGAACAATTATCAGCAGAACATGCAGCAGAAACATCATCAACACCAAAACAAATCGATCCATCAGGCATATCATTTAAACTCTTTACAGCAGAGAGAGTATCAGTCATAGAGCGCGGAGCACACTCAGATTACTCAGAATTACCTCGAATTAAACTGAATTAGATTGAATTCAGTTGAATTACATTTAATTAAATTGTATTAAATTGAATTAAATTGAATGATATCAAGTTATATTGAATTACACTGACTTACGTTGAATTACATTGAATTGCTTTGTATCAAACAATTTGTATATATTTATCATAAACCGTGAAAATTAACTATTTACTTGTTAGTGTAAAGGCTACTTCAATCAATCATGTAATTATAAAAACTGCTATTTCGTTACGCCCATGTAGTAACCCAGCGAAATGCAAAGGTCTCATGGTGGAAACCAGCGGTAAACACGCTCTCTTTTTCCGTCAGCCGATAACCGATCTCCTGGTTTTTCATCTCCAACTATATGAAATTCTTCGTAATTACTCAAATTCCGTCAAGAACCTAAGTTCTTCACCAAACTTTTCAATTTCTTTTGTGGAACCTAAGTTCCAACTGAAATCTTTAGAGAAAATCTGATAGATTAACAACTTATCAATTACATTTCACCCTATATTTCCCAAAAGTTCCATAAGGAATGTTAGAAAACGTCAATTTCAGTGCTTTATATGAATTCTAGTAATTGTGGCTATGAGCGATGCCTGATTTTAGTTACATGGCTTACTAACTGGGTAGGCAAGCGCTTCTTTAATGTGGGACAAAAAGACTGTGTATTCTAAGCAAAACTTAAATTAGATATCGAATTCCTCTGCAATTTATTTAGTTTTACCCGGGCGATTCCATCAATTTCCACGACTCTAACTAATTTTAATGGTGCAATCAGGAAGGTGCTAATTTTTATCACACATTCGATTTAGCACTTAATAATTCAAATTTCGGAAAACACAGCTTATTTTGATGCCACAGCGGTAATTTCGTCATTTTTCCAAATGAAGTAGATTTTCAAAAAGTTCTTCTTTAATCACCTCTACATTGTATAAGAGTGTACTCTACTCTTATGTAACGTAGCTTCAGTTATTTCTTGTGAATGACAATTGCGTACCAACTTTTTTTGTCGGTGACCTATTCCGTAAAAAGAATGTGCTCTGTAATGTTAATGCTTGCCGTTTCAACTAATTTCGTTCCAAAAAAATACGAATTTTGAAAAAATGTCTTTTTGTTGTAAGGGAATGAACTGAGCTGTCAATTAATATATTTTCATACATTCCCATTTCCATTGTGTACCCGACAATACGAATATTGCAAAATTCCATTCTTATCTTGCCTTAAGAAAAATTTACCAATTTTCAATATTCTATAATAGATTTAATTGTTTAGTCTTTTCTGTGGTAGCCGTGTAAGACCATGATATGGACATAAAGATTGAGGCACGCTCTGGAAGAGCAGTGACTGAGAACTTCGATAAAATGACGGAAATCGTGTGATTGGACTGGCCTATAAGTGGCCAAGAGCATTACGTTCATCTGACGAAGAAGCTTGGTGTGGGGGTGGCAAACGAGTTATCACAAAATAATCTGCGAGAATGTGTAGACGCTTGAGACTCGCTATGTTTTTGAAATGCATGATGATTGGCGGTGGAAGTATGGATTACATATAAGAACAACAGCCAAAATGGATTATGGTTGAAGTGCAGTGAGCCAACCTAACTGATCGCCAAACATGCATTAATAAGAAATCGTTTACTATGATTTCGGACATCTACTATCAACAGCTTACTAAATTGAAGATCGTCCAGAATTGGCTAACTTGTGGTTCAACAAGACAACGCTGAATGAAAGATTCTATAGCACCCTCCGTATAGTTCAGATCTCGCATAAATCAACTATCATATTTTCAAGCATTTGCAAAATTGAATTGAAACCTTGAGCCAAGAGAGGCTTTTGAAGGAAAGTCTGTTAAGTTCTTCACCAATACAAGCAAAGACTTTTTCAGTCGCGGAATTTCATAATAAAAATAAAGGTAGAAAATCGCTTCGAACTTTTTTTTACTCAACATGACAATTCTGTACGATAAGATAGTCCAGGATAGAGTAACTTTTTAGTTTTTAGTTAACTTTATAACATTCACGCGAATTAGGTTATATTAGATTTTTACTAAAAAAAGACTTCTATCACATTTTTGTTTTTTTGACTGTCTGAATTTATTTTCCTCTGAAGCATTCCCCTCGATTTTTATTTTCTTTTATAACATAATCGGACAAAATTTTGGCATCCTAATTAAAGGGTTTTAGAGTTTATGGCGCTTTCATCAGATAGAAAGATATGTTTTGATCGTTATGGATTCTGGCAACAGTCAATAAAGTCTACAACAATATATGGGCTCTGAGATAAGTATTTCCAGTCTTCACACAATGAAGGACAATGTTAAGGAGCATGTAAGAGTATATCATATATCTTATAAAATGAAATGGAAACTTACTTTCGAACGGACGTACGGACGGGCGGATAATTTTTAGATTTTGTTCATATGTTAGATATTTGACAGTACTCACAGAGATGTTGCGTAAGGCCAATTTTATGTCAAAATCAATGTCGCTTACAGTTTTGTAACGGTTGATTGGCTTGAGACGACAAGTCAAATTATTCAAATGCTTTAAGTTAGGTTCACATTGTAATTTTGTAGTTTTCAAATACATTTCACCCCATGTGAGCTGTATAATAAATAAAATAAATAATAAAATAAAAAGTAAATAGTGAAATAAGTAATGGCATTTAAATTACTTACGTAAAAACGTACTGTACACAGTAACGTCAGCACCAGCTTCGATTTGAACATGTCTTTCGTTTGCAATTCGAACAATTCTAATAGCATATGAAACTTTCCAACAAGTATAAATACTTGCGACGTTTTAGTCAGAATATTAAAACATATTAAAAAGTATTTTAGATAAAATCTAAAATTCTTCATTTCGTATAATTTCATTTAAATAACAGCGCTTAAATCGTTTTAAATGCTATTTAATGTGAAAATTAGAATCGCTGGCATAATGTAAACATTTCGGCCAATTTTTAAGAAATTCGTCAGCAATTTTATTGCTTACTTAAATGCAATATATTGTGGTGTAGCACAGATATTTGGCTTCATATTAGTTGTTGATATAAATTAAAATATATAATATAAAATATATATATATATTTAAATATTATGACCGACCGTGGCGCGATTATTAGCACGCGAGGTTAACGGCCTTGCATGGCCGTGAGTTCAACATCCGACACTGCCATGTGTCTGAAGGACATTTCTAGTATCACAATAATAGACAAGCTTAGTAAATGCATCTTCAACTGTGTCGGTTGAGTGAGTCTAAAAATAGAATGCGTGTAAGTTCACTGAGTCCGCATATTCCATATCTCATTCATGGAATTCAATGCTTGCATTTACGAGTGATATTTATTAATTATTGGTTTATTTACTGGTTAATATTAAATGTATGAATTTATGTGATCAATTTTTACTTTGGAGTAGTATTTATTAAAATTTATGCATATTACGATTTACTAACCAGTGATTGATGTGTAAAGTTGCTCATAACTGATGAGTAATAACACCTAGACGCCACGTTGTTTAGTAGTTTTATTTGAGCCATCAATAGTAAACAATCGCAGTGAATTTGTAAACATGAAAAAAATTGGTCACCGTTATGTAATTCAGTATTCACATTTGAAACGTCTCAATCCAACCAATATCAAAGCCAAGCTAGACTCTACTCTGGGGGAGTCCGTTTCTTCGTTTATGACTGTAAAATAATGGATCACAGAGTTTAGACGAGCCTGTATGAGCTGACAAAACGAACAACATAGTGATTGAGCAATTGAGGTGTCCACGAAAGACACGACATTGTCGGCTGGACTAGAATTGAAGAATCGTGTCCAAAGAAGGCGAAGACTGTTTCATCTGCAGACAAGGTCACGGCGTCTGTTACTTTTGGAATGCCCATGGGATTATTAACGGTTCATATTATGCTAATTTATTGCAGCGTTTGGGTGATGAAATTATGGAAAAATTACCGAATTTATCGAAAAAAAGTGTTGTTTCATCAGGTCAATGATCCAGTTTACACGTCTACTATTGTGATTTTCAAAGTTAATGAATTAAAGTTCGAATTGCTGCACCACGAACCTTATTCGCCAGATTTAGCTCCCTCGGACTATTTTCTATTTCCAAACTTAAAAAACTGGCTCGGTGGTAAAAGATTTGCAAACAATGGTGAAATCTGCGTTTGATGGCTACTTTAAGAAGTTTGACAGTTCTTACTATAAACAGGGTATAGAAGCTATTGAATATCGCTGGGAAAAGTGTACCGACTTAAAAGAAGACTATGTTGAAAAATAAAGAAAAATTTTCCCAACTTTTTTGTGTCTTCTTTGTTAGGTCGGACTCGTACTGGTGCTGTGAAGAATCTGGTTCATTTGAGATCACGTAAAATACATATGTGGTGTGAGAAAAATACAACTATTATTTTTGCATGACATTGAAATTTGTAATTAGCATGATCCTATTTGGGCCAGTGATCCGATTTAGGCCAAACATGCCTCCTTTTGCTCGATAACTTATTGCAATTTTGAGAGTAATTGTATTGCCCCTTAATTGATTTTCGCGTAAGGGAGCAGTTCATATCAGGTGATTCCACTAAACCTACAGCAAAACTATCCTGCCTATCAATTTTGGCTTGGCCACCATAAATGGACACAAATAGAAATTCGGTACATAAGCTTTTGTTGCTCCCATGACACTTTCGGCAATTATCCTTTCAGGGTGTGATTCATTTTTGACATCCAAATTACCGTAAACCAAAATTACGAGTGATTATGAGGACCAAAAATACTCTGCATCTTTACCTTTTTGCATTTATCCAAGCAAAACTGTAAAATAAGGCGTATTTTCTCCTTGTTGGTGTTAAGCCTTAACTAGTGCTGAAATAATACTGAATCAAGCGGTCTGAGTAGTTCATTAAATAGGAAATCGTATCATTCTAATGCCATCCAGATACAGGCACAGTTCATTAAAGCCATCTATTGCGTTGAGTTGCGTTGTTGGAGTGTAAGAGCTGCATTCGGGGTGACTTTGAACCTCAAAAATATCAAACTCCAGAATTATATAAAGTGCAAATAATACACAGGGTTTATTGAGGAATATTACAAATGCACGGCGAGAATGATGGAGTGACGTTATCTTCTATATTTGAACGAGACTGCCCGCAATCATAAATATAAAATTATACCAATGCTGTGATTTCAGAATATTGAAGACGTATTCTCTGAGCAAATAAAGCTTTCAGCTTACCCGTAAGTAAAAGAGAGAATGAGAACGACATTGTCAGTTCATTATACAGTGAAGTTAAAAATATTGTATAAAATTTAAACAAATTGGAAGAAGTAATAGATCTATTTTTACTATAACTCACATATTTATGTCTTGCCTTTTTAAAATTAAGACCGGTTGAAATGGTTCTCCGAAATTTGGGCGATGGCGTCTCATATTCATAGGCAGAACAATAATTGAGTCGATCCCGACTTCAGGCCGCAACGAATAATTTCCTGACCAGGTGTCGCATATGCGTGAATGAAAATGGAGGTAACTTAAGGTCAATCGTCTTCAAACCCCATTAGTTATACGAGTATAAAATAAAATTGATTTTTCTACACAATAAGAAATAAAAAAAAATAGATAAAAAAAAGTTTTTTGAATTTCCTAATGTTTTGCAGCTGGTGTGCCACCCTGTTTATTTAAGTCAATTCACCTGACAGAAATTTCTATACTGGTTATTAGTTAACGTCATTCTGAATAATTACTATCTTTAGCATTTTTTTCCTTTACGTTTCTGCATATGTTGTTTGTTTTATCTCTCGCTTCATTGATATTTAGCAGAACGATTAGTTTATATAAGTTTTAACAAAGGCAATGATTATCCATTTGATCTATCAATTATATCGTTATTCGACCTTGGGAAATGAACCTGTTTTTTTTTTAAATGTATTGGAAATCAACTTTTCAACCTTTTATAGCAAAGGAATTTAGAATTTTGTAAAGAAAAGAAAAACTGTTTATTAAGGAAAATAACAAATTATATAGCTAATGCAAACCAAATCGTTTTATGGAGATAAAAAACACCAACAAATTCCCTTGCATCTCATGAATGAAACGTGGGAGAGCTTCACACATTCGGTAAGCTTACATGCATTCTATTTTTAGATTTGCTTAACGGTATCTACGGTTTAACGATGATTTCGAACGTTACAGCTTGGGAAGCATTAATAAGGATTATTAATTACTCGACTACTCTATGTTATCGTCAACATATCGACGTGAAAACCGCTCAAATAATGATAGGTAGTTGTATGCGGGTTTGAACCCGATATCATGCGAACGGTAGTCTCGTGTACTAACCGTCTTTACAGTTTGAGAAGCATTAATGAGACTAATTATTTACTCGACTACTCTAAGTTATCGTCAACACAGCGACGTGAAAACCGCTCAAATAATGATAGGTGATTGTATGCGGGGTTGAACCTGGGATCATGCGAACGGTAGTTTCGTGTACTAACCATCTTTACGGTTTGAGAAGCATTTATGAGATTTATTAATTACCCGAAAACTCTAAGTTATCATCGACACATCAAGTGGAAAGCCGCTCAAATAATGAAAGATGGTTGTATGCAGCGCAATTGGTCACACTGTCATATGAAGACGATTTCTTCCCAATTAAATCAACTTTGCGAATATGTTCAAGGCTTACAGAAGGATAAGCTCAATTTTAGTGCATTTCAAGTTTTCGATTACAGTGCAATTTCAACTTCTGTATATAACGTATCTATCTATATACACACGTTTCAATTGAAAACGTCTCAACAGTGCCATTTTTCTGCAGAAAACACAACCTTACAAACATTTTTCTGTAGAAAATTTTTCTACAAAGAAAATTTTATGAACACAAAGACAATTCTCTGAATGAAACGTGCTCATAGAGACAACACTCCGTAGAAAAAGTGTACACAGCGATACTTCTCTGTATGAAATCTGTTTAAAAACACTTTCTTCCAGAATACATTTTTTAGAGACTTAGGTATTAAATGTGTTTATAAAGCTATTTTTATATAGGAAATGCATGTTTAGTAACACCTTTTTATAGGAAATAAGTTTATTCTATAGGTAGATTGTCTACAAAGATACCTTTTGTAGGATAGTATTTTAGGAGAAGTTTTTCTGTAAAAAAATGTGTCTTAAAGACGCTTCTACGTGTCTACGGAAATTTTTCCATGGGAATTTTGCCTATGAAGATAATTTTCCATAGGAAACATTAACATAGATATATTTTTTCAGCAAGGCATTAAAAGGTACACATTTCCATGGATAAAATGTGTCTAAGGACAATTTCCTAAAGCAAACGTGTTAATAGAGGCGTTTTCCGAAAGAACACTTGTCTGCAGAGACGCTTTCCATAGGAAAGGGAGGCAAGTTTTCTATTAGAAACGTGTCTTCGGGAACAACCTTCCACTAATAAACTTAGAGGAAGGTAACCTATAGGAAGGTGATATGTCTATAGAAATACTGTCCATAAGAAACATATCTGTGCTGACAATTTCTAAAACAAACGTACCTGAAGAGGCACGTTCTATAGAGACTCGTCTGTGGGCACTTTTCTTACTGAAAATGAAAGCGATAGCCAATATCGACAATGTAACGTCGACTCTGTAACGTTTAGTAGGTAAATTCAAGACGGCCGGTTCAATAAATAATAAAATGATAAATCGGCTGGGAACTTCGCCGCAATTCGTGAAAGTATGAAGGAAGTCCCGAAATCTGAAAATAAATGACTGACCAATTTCTTTTGACTCAAATTGAACGATATGAATGTTGATTATATGTAGTTCTAGTAGGACGGCGCAACGCGCCATATAGCGAACGCCACAGTAGACATTCTGCATGAAAGATATAAGGGTATAGAATAAAGTAAGATATGGAAGAGCTTCTCACATTCAGTGAGCTTACACGCACTCTATTTTTAGACTCATGTGACAAGACATACAGTTTAGCTACGATTCTCAATGTCACAGTTTGTGAAACATTTACCATACTCGTTGATTACTCGACTACTCGAAATATTCGTCAGACATATCGACGTGGCCAAATAATAATAGATGCTAGTATGCGGGATTGAACCCGCGATTATGCAAAAGAAAGTCTAGTTTATTAACCATCGCGCCATAGTCGGTTATACAACACACCACGCCCTTTTATCCACTGATAACCTTTTATGGCCTATAATCCCTTTCTGGACAACATAATTATACATCGAACATTGCATGACAATTGACCTATTAGTGTAGATGCCTGCTCGGGACGGAGATACATATAAACAAATACACAAACATACGAACACTAAATTTTAAATATACAGATTTTTAAAGCAGACTTTAGAGCAACGTTGTTTTGAATGCCAAATTAATAATTAGAAGTTCACATTCCATATTTTCCATTATTATTTCGTGAGATATTACATGCATATTTATGTACTTTTCTGAGATTGTAATGACAATTTGAGATACAAGATTGAAATCTCTGTGATGAAGATGTTCATTATATCGAATATAAATAACAAGGTTGATAAATACGGCGATATTGTAATGGTTGTAAGTCCAGTAACCAGCATCTGGAAATATAAGGAGGCACAAACACCAACTAAACATAACTGACATAAACGCTTATAAAAGCAGCTTATTTACACTAAATAAATTTGCATAAAAGTCATAAGTCATCATAAATGGAGACAAAAACAAAGGCAACCCTTCCTGTGTTCGTTGACCTTTACGACTTCTGGATCAGGAGTTGTGGTTCTATTTGACATCTTTGAATGATCATAGTATGTATATACATATACATTACAAACGATGCATACTATAATACAAGGTGTTCGACCTGTTTTCTAGTGATTTGGTTAGTAGAAAGCCAAATTACCTTGCGAATATAAAGTGTTTTCCAATGTTTCATGCCGTTTTGCGGCGTCTGTGAAATTTAATGTCAAATCATGATGCCAAGTTACACTAATGAACAGCGCGCGCAACCAATAAAACCTTATTATCAAAATAGGTGATCGTCAAGTCTATTTTGATGCCGTAGGCGGTGGCCTACTCTTTAACGTTTGGTGGCCAAATACGAAAGTATTAGTTGGATAAATATTCGAGAATCGCTACTGTCCCTTGAAATTTGCAGAAGAATTCGATTCTGATTCAGAACCCCCGGGTTGGCTAAATCTTGAATTTGAAGTCTGCGCATATCTGGGTTCTTTTGCACTCAGAGGAATCGATTGTTTCAGATACTTCGGCATACTTTGCCGAATACTTTGCCTTTGGAAAGTTTTGGGCCAAAATAATCTTCAACGACGACTTTTTGTATGAATTACTATGTTAAACAGAATTGCTAGCTCTCACTAGGTACAGCGGCTAGCTATGCATCATTGATTCGTACTTCTTCGAAAGCGACGTTAGTAAAGGCATCACAGCCAAAGGCGAACGCTACAGATCAATGATAACCAATTTCTTTTGGCGCAAATTGATGAACGATATACACGTACAAGAACGATATGCACGTGGCTCTACCAAGACGCGAATTTCACAGTGTACATTTTGCATAGAGGATTTCAGGGTATGGTTATCCCTTCCGGAGATAATATAAACTGCCCACGTAGATCAATCGACTTGACCCCGTTAGACTATCTCCTGCGAAATTTTCTGAGGTCGCAGTTCTATGCCAATGAAATGCAATTGATTGGTGCTCTCAAAATCAATATAACCCAAGCAATCGCTCAAATTCTATCTGATCTATGCAACAGAGTCATTGATAATTATGACTCTCGGATTCTTGCCCCAAGGCTTGCAATTAGATATTCCATCAATAATGGCAAACTTCACACTTAGCTTGGATTATTCCATCAATCAATCAGTCAATTTTGGAAAAAATTTTATTTGTATTGAAGTATGGTTTCACTTACTACCATGTTCCTCGCATTGGACAACCGTTTACGGACCTAAAAAGCTAGATAAAGTGTATACGTCTCTTCTCCGCTAAAAATTCACGTTCGAATTATGGCTCTTTTACATTGCAGTTGTAGCAAATGTTTCGATTTCTTCGTCGAGTGCATCCTTGTTATATTCATTACATAATCTTGGTGGCGGTGATGAAAGCTTCTTATTTATGGAGGTCATCCACAAATCGGTTAGAAGCATATCTTACCTATAAATAGTCCAGATATTTTAAGGGCATATCCCTAAAGCATGAACCCTATAATATTTGTAAGGGAGCGTTAGCTTTTGGAGGGTTTAGTATCCATCTCATTCATAGAGTTTTTATTGCCAATATACATATTGCCACTGACTCGTGAAATGGTGCATCGAAAATCGTCCTTGTATAACATTGCTTTGGAAATATAATTACACGTTTATTATTGACTGATTAATTAACTTAAACAGACCCAAAAAATAATAAATAAAGAATGTCATGTACAAACTCAAAGCGTAAAGGAAAACGTAAAGGAACATTTAAAGATGGTCGCTGGATTCACAAGACTAATGAAAGAATCAAGGAGGATATAGACGTCGACTATGAAAACTGCAGAAGTTAAAAATGTTGAACATGAAACCTCATAGATTATGAATCAATCCTATACATCGCCATACAAGAATACAAATAGTTTTGTGGCTTTTGACTGATAGGAAATGCCCAAAAGTAAAATCTCTATGTGAGTGTGGTGGTAGTAGTCATCAAAGCAAATATAATACAAATAACCGCTGATGGAATGTTTTTGTTGGCCGTTTGTAAAGGACGAGAGATTGTTTTAATGGCAATAAAACTAATGAGCGTATAACGACTACAAATGGTTGAAACCATTGAGAGTTGTAGTGCGCATTGGCGTACTCGTTCGCTTTGAATGTGTGTTTAGTATAGATTTGTCAACAGAGTTGGGAAATTGTGGCACATTGTGCCATTTTTAGTACAATTGATTGTTTTTTATTTGGCCATATTTTGCACTCTGCACCATTTGGCAAACTGGTATTCCAGACGGATGATTGTTTTCTACTCTTTACTCTTTTCGGGTGAAAATTAGACGCTCAGACTTTTTATTTTTATTAATAGATGGTTGTTATTTAAATGCTCAAATTTGCCTATTTTAACTGTGATCAAGTGATCGTATGATATGTATCTATAGTATACGAGTCCTGCATTAGAACATTTATAGTCGAATGCCTTCGAATACTTACTATAGTAATGAGTATATGTAAAACGTTTAAACGAAAACGGATACATAGAATGTGTCGAATATTTAATTTCTGCAATGAGTACAATTGAATGTTCATTTCCCTGAAGTTTCCTTCTAAGCGGATATATGTACATAAAGTGTAAAACTCGTAAATATTCGAAGTTCCATATATGTGAAACATAGCGCAAAGCATTGTCAAAAGCAGTCCAATATCGCCAAATAAGAACATCATAAAATCCCTAATATATATATAATAATATCGATAATATCATATATTTTAGCGATTTATTTCAAAATGTTTGTGGTCAACCTAGGTGCAATGGTTAGTCGGCATTACCGCGGGTTCAATCCCCGATGCATCCATCTACCATTACTTGAGCGCCGGTCACCTCGATGTGCCTAACGAACACTTCGAGTAATTGATTGTCTCAAACTGTGACATTGGAAATCATCATTTAAACCATAAGTTCCGTTGAATGAATAGAATGCTTGTAAACTCACTGAATGTGAGAAGCTCTCTCATATCTCATTATTGAAATGAAAGGGAGTTCTTTTTGTATAGCATAAATCACCATCGGTGATACAAAGCATCATAATTTCGCCAATAGGTCGCTCCTTTTCCGAGGTATAGATACATTTTTTATTCTTTAGCGATTTAAGAGAAAAATAATCATCACGTAAATGTCATCAACTTGTCCTACTTTTCAGAAGCTTCCTAAAGCGAAGAATTTTTCATGATTGAATATTCTGTTTCCGAAATATGCCAGTTTTCCTATATTTTCTATATTTTGAAATTTTAATGTTGCCGTACTTTTTGAATAAAGATTTCGTTTAAAAATATTCGATTGCAGTTTGTTAAATTTTAGGATTGCATTCTTGCGTAGACTTCTCTTTACACTCTCCTCAACCAAGTCTGGAAAAACAAGTAACATAGCCGAAGCATACGTGCCCATCTTCATGAATGGACTTTCGCAATATCATGGGTGATGGATGGGAACTCATTGACAGATAAGTGGGGGTATCAATAATGGTCTCTTCTCATATACATATACATATATGTAATATTATGACTGCCCATATTTTCATTGAAAATTCAAACTTTTTGTTCTTATTTCCCAACAACCATTCACTTTGTTATCCAAATTATGAGCCAGAACATTTTTTCTGCTATCTATTCAATACCACTATACTTGGCTTTCAATTAATGTATATACAAATGGTACAATTATTGAATAAACTCTGGAAATACCTATTATCCAAAACTAGTTTTAAACTTAGTTAAAACTTTTTGTAAGATATGTAAAATGATGTGGTTTCATAAAAACGTTTAATTACTGATTAGTTGATTTTAATCGTTTACAATTAGACCTCTATATGAGAGAATGAAGGTATGTTGCAATTGGAACTTCTAACATACCAAATATTTCACGACTTTTTAAATCGATTGAGAGTTGTCCGTTCGTCTGACAGACTCCCTGGCTGGTACACACTTCGCACAGCGTAATATTTTGTCAGGTTATAGTAGGTCTCTTAATATCTCCCATACAAACAGATTGATTTTTTCACCTACCAAAATTTTCAGTCAATTGTATTATTGTATTAGTTGAAAAAAAAAATCGATCTAATAAAATTGACTCAAATGTAATTCTGAGAATGAAAATTTACAGCATTGCTATGCCCATTCGGGCATGCAATTGAGTAAATTATCGGAATGTGCATTAGTTTAAATTTTGGTCATTTATGTTAAATTGCAAAATCGAACGAGTAACAACGCCTTTTCTTGCACCTCCCATACAAATTACTTAATATAATTAATATCTCTCACGCAGATTAACATCTTTCATTTAGCTGTACTGAATTTGGTATATTTCAGTAAACATCAGTCTTAAATTTAGATCCGCGAATGAAAATGGTCTGCATTGCCGCTCTCGTTGGGTAACTCTCTTATAAATTAGGTGATTTTGCAAAAATCAAAGAGTTTTATATGAGCGAATGACAGTAAATTAAAAGCATGTTATACTAGTAAAGTTCAATAAGTCATAATTTTGCTTCTTTAATTAAAGGTTAATTCATAACATTTGATATTAAGATGATACCACGTCCATTTTGCCACACCGCATAATTTTACAGCAACGCAAGAGGACGTTGGATGATCGTATATGACTGACATTTTTGCACCGTTTTAAAATATTACATTCCTATATGCAAACATATATTTATTTCGCTATTGATTTTTCTGTGGCGGTACACTTAAATAATATTTTTTTTTAATGTAGTTTAAAACGTAAAAGCTGGTATTATGCTAATTTTTTCCGTTGAAACTCCACATAAAAAAAAATAGTCATGCAATTTGAACCTAAATTCCACGAGGAAGACTTTTTTAAGTGGCAATACCTTTTTTTTTGTTGATTTCCAACACTGAAGTCGGAATAAAGTACATTTTTACGTCGCAATATGTTCGATAACACATTTGAAAACTTGAAAATGAAATAGTACTAAAAAAGACGTAACTTAACAATTTTATAAATACTAGGGCGGTACCAAAAACTAGCTAACATAACAAAGAAGAAAAAACAACTTGGGAAAATGTTTCTTTATTTTGCAACATAATCTCCTTTTAGATCGACACAATTTTTTCGGCGATATTCAATAAAAAGGTGGAATCTACGGTTGATGGCTATTTTAAGGAGTTTGAAACTTTTTACTATAAAC